>OU898281.1:154946238-155546238 GCA_918026665.1 Diabrotica balteata | reverse complement strand
AAACCTAGACGAAAAGGGCATAAACAAAAATGGAGAGCAGCTTAGTCACCTCAGGTTCGCGGACGATATAGTTCTGATAACAGACCGCATAGATCATGCCATCGAAATGTGCGAAAGACTCTACCATGCCTCTACACAAGTGGGTTTAAAGATCAATAACTCAAAAACACAAGTGATGACAAACCTTGTTCTGAGTGAGAACATCAACATAGCTGGAACAAGTATAGAACAAACATCAGCATACAAATATCTGGGTCACGAAATTCGCTTAAGTAGAGATAACCAGACCAATGAACTAATACGTAGAATAGAGTTGACATGGGCAGCTTATGGAAAGCTAAGAGATGTCTTCCAATCAGCTCTTCCCATGTGCTTGAAGAGAAAAGTCTTCGATCAATGTGTGCTGCCGGTTCTAACCTATGGTGCGGAGACCCTAACACTTACTAAGACGTCCGCAAACAAAATTTGAACAACACAGAGGGCAATGAAACGGTCCATGTTGGGATTAACCCTGAGAGACCGAATACCCAACACAGAATTGCGCCGTAGATCGGGAGTAACCGAAGCAATCAAAAGAATATCAACCTTAAAATGGAACTGGGCAGAGCACGTCGCGAGAACGAAGGACGGCAGATGGACAAAACGCATTCTTGAGTGGAGACCCAGACAAGATGCCTTTAGGAATAGAGGACGACCACCAACAAGATGGACGGATGACCTGAAACGGACACATCAAAATTGGATGCAGGCGGCTCAGGACAGAAATTTGTGGGGTGAACTACGGGAGGCCTATGTTCAGCAGTGGACGAGTATGGGCTGAATGAGGATGATAGATGATTGAATCTATTATTATCTGATCTATACACCACAGTTTTGCCCTTTTTAGAACATAAAAAATTTCTCATCTGTAAATATAACCGTGTCCCAAAAATCTTGATTTTGTACTTAATGGTTTAAAGCAAATATGTCTTGATTGCTTCTGTTGTGGTGTAAGAGCTTGTTTATTTGCTATAGTTCGGTATCTAAGACGCGATGATTTTAGTCTGCACCAAGTTGTTGTCTTTCTTCTCGGAAACTGTGACATAACTCTTGCAGTTTTCGCATCTTTAAGACGATTCTGATTAAAATTCAAAACAAGCACTACAAGATTATCTTTGGTTGGTTTAACATGCGAAATAAAATGTTTGATTGACTTTGTGAATATATTTTGTTGAATCCAGCCTAATGGGCTATGGATCCGGGAGGAGTACTATCTAACAACTCAGCTTTGAGGGGGACAAATTCACAAATTGCGAGCAATGTAACTTCAATTATAGTTTATTTTTATGAACGAGAGAGTAACTAGCATAATTTTAACTGGTACCTTCGACCACTCCATGGGCGTGCTCAAGATTAATTGAAAAATTACTTTGAATAATTGTAAAAAATAAATGAATTATTTCAGTGTTATAAAGTGTTATGTGTATGTAAACAAAAGTGACCTCTTTTATCACACACTATATTAGAACTGACTGGCCTACATTAAAAAGGGTTTTAAAAAATTCATATTTTTTTTAATTTTTAAAAATTACAAAAGAGAAAAACAGTTTTTAAAACCGTCTAAGGTATGTTAAATCGATGAATAAAAATATTAATATAAAACTTACAGCTACTTGTTACAAATCCAAATCAGATTCAGAAGATGAACTTTCAGAACCAAGATTTATAATAATTGGCTCGATCATTTTATCAGTAATATTGTCCAGCTTCCACATTTTTTCCTCTTCTTTAATAGTGTCATTTACTGCCTTTTCCCAGTTTTCAGGTTTTACATTATTTACGGCCTCCAAAAACAACTGTTTAACATCATGAATTTTAAAAGTGGTATTTTTTCTTGAAACTTCACTCTTTATCTGTGCCCATACCAGTTCAATCGGGTTTAATTCACAATGATATGGTGGGGATCTAAGTACTGTCATTCCACGATTTTTGGCAATTTCATCAATTTCGTATTTTTAAAATTTTTCTTTATGAAGGGCACACAACGAATAAAGTTCCTTTCTTATAGATCCGGGATGGTACGTAATATTTTTTGAACTCAGCCAATTCTGCAAGTCTTTTTTTAACCACTTGGTTGTGGGCAGTCCTTCTATAAGTCTGGAGTGATAACTTGCATTATCCATTACTATTACACAGTTCTTAGGAAGAAGATCTATCATTTGTTCGAACCATTCTTGAAGTACATCAGCGTTCATGTCTTCATGGTAGTCACCGGTACGAGTTGATTCAAAAGTTAATAAACCACCTTCAACAAAACCCTCTGAACTGACAATGTGTACTATTATCAGCCTGCGTCCCTTTCCCGATAGTGGGTTTAAACCAGTAGATAAGTTATTTACAAAAGCGTGCCTTTGACTTGTAACAGTTTCATCCTGCCAAAATTTATTTGGTGTATGACCCTCGCTGATCCATGTTTCATCAAGATAAAATATTTTTCTTTTTTGGTTTCTCATTTCCTTTATGGTTCTTAGAAAATGTCTTCTCCATATGACAATATCGCTTCTTTCTAATAAAATAGACTTTCTGGGATTCTTTTTCCAGCGTAAGCCTATTTCTTTTAAAAGTTTTCATAACGTACTTCGACTCATTTCTGGGTAATCCTTATCATCTCGAACTGAAACAAGAACTTTATCCAATGTTGGAAATTCTTGTCTAAAGAAGAATTCATGCACTTTCCGTCGAAGTCCTTCTTTAAAATGATATTCTATTTGAAATTTTGGTTTCCCTGGAGCATTACGTGGCATTTGAAAACTACTACATTTCTCTTCTTTAATAACTCTGTAAATCGTAGAATTCCCAACACTCAACGGTCTCATCAACACTTTCACATAAATGTTTGTCTGTAAATGATTTAAAACAATTAAATATTAATGTTTTTTCATTAACTGTTAAAGGACCAATTTTTCGGCGTTTACACGGCACTTCCAAATTTTCCATAACACTAGTATACACAATAAACTGCACCTTGCAACTGAAGTACCTACTTTTAGTGAACTGTTAAGAATTTTGAATACGCCACTTGGACCTTTCTACAAAATGGAAAAAACCCACTATCACATTTTCTGTGGAATAAGTTTAGAAGGTAATTATCTAGTCAATTACTGTCGTAGATTCCTGGAATTAAAGAATTAAATGTTTGATTGTTGAAACCCTTACTTCGTGGAATGCACTCATTTCAGATAAAATAAAACGTTTTATTTTATCTAAAGAATTAAACTTTATTTTGCAAATAGGTAGGTACTTATTAAACTTTTATTGGTTATATATAACCAATAAAATAAACATCTTACATTTCTTGCAAATTTATTAGTACCTGTTAACCTCCATCACTCCGACACTGGCAACCTTATTTAGCGATTAGTAACCCTCACAACTATTGTATTCTATTCTGCTCCAACCTTTATACCTGGTGGTCATATTCAATTTAAAATTGTTTTCCTATATACTTCTGTAAACTTGTTGACAAATATCTGTTTTTCATTGAGTCACCCGTATCAACAGTTTAGGGATTTGTATACATAAATTATTGTTTTATTACTCTCTCATACATAAAAATACACTATAGAAATTATTCGTATATTGACTTACTCTTATACTATAAGCATTTTTGATATTAATATTTATTTTAAGGGTTAAATCCTTACTATAGGTTTCTTCTTCTTTATGTTTCTCTTTTATTAGCCATTTGATATCATCGAGGGTATTCTAGAAGTAAAAGATGAAAACAATTTTTATAATATTCTTTCTGTTTTTATTTTAATTTCCGACCTTGATAATTATTATTATTATTATATCTCTTTGAGTCTTTACGAGTAATTTAGTGCTTTTTTATTACTTTCTACATCCTTATGACTAGTACACTTTTTTACAATTTTTATTAGATTGAAATTATTTATTGAATTTTGAAAGAAGAAAAATATATCCATATTTCTACAATATAATATTCTTATGATATTTACAGCTTCGGGTAATGGAACAAAAACTGTGTTAATTTAACAGGTCATTTATTACGGCATAATAAAAGAGTCTTAATGTTCGTACTTGTGAGGGGAGAAAGTGAAGATGACTAAAAACAAAAAACACTTTACAACTTGCGGTATTTTGAGCAGAAAGGCGCGGCACCATTGGTAAGAAATTGAAGCAGAACGTATTATGTAAAAAGCGAGTTCTTTTATCTTTTGCTAATAGAACAATTTACAGGATTCTTTCACCTGCTATCGTCTGAAACATGATTAACATCAAGCGTGTTATAGCATGTAATTGCTTATTATTGCTATTATCTGCCAATTGCTAAAAAAGAGTGAATCTGCGGCATATACCGGGTGTAAACGGTATCTGCTAACTGTAATTAATTTTTAATATCAATATTTGAAATTCCATTAATTTGTCTAGGTATAAAGTAAAAAAAGTTGACCTATAAATTTCTGTAAAAAAATCATATTTAGCACTAACGGAAGAATGGTCCCTAAGGTATAACTATTATTAGTAATAAAATATACAGGGTGTTTCAAAAAAAGGTAACTCCGTCTCTAGCTTGCTTTGTAAAAAATGTTGTCTTGGTACTTACCAAGTAAAAAAACATTTAGAGCCATTGAACGACGTTGTCGAGAAACTGGGAATGTGAGACCAAATAAAATAAATTCTGGTAGACCAAGAACAACAAGAACAATTAATAAAGAAAATAATATTTTAAATTTACTTGATCAAGATCCAACAGTTAGCGTAAGGAATATAGCAAGACAAACAAATACTTCTTCTTCAAGTACTTGGCGGATACTAAAAGAACAGCAACTACATCCTTATCATTACAGACAAGTCCAAGAGCTCTTGCCAGATGATCTACCGGTTAGAGCGGATTTTTGTGAAACATTGCAACAAAGCACAGCCCACAATCCAAATTTTTTAAAATGCATTCTTTTTACGGACGAGGCCACCTTTACGCGACAAGGTATGTTTAACTCCCATAATGCACACTACTGGTGGGATGAGAATGTTTTGGGCAAAAACTTTTGGTAACAAATTAATAGGTTATCATATTCTACCTGGAAATTTAAATGGTGATATGTATCTTGATTTTTTAAACAATTCCTTATTTGAAATATTAGAAGATTTAACGCTAAACGAGCAAAGATCTTTATTTTTTATGCACGATGGAGCTTCAACACACTTTGATAGAAGGTGTCGTAATTTGTTGAGTAATCATTTTCCGAATCGATGGATTGGTAGAGGTGCAGAAGCTCCAATTCATTGGCCTTCTCGGTCATGCAAGAATTGGAAGAAAGAATTCAACGCCAATTTAATGACATCATAGCTAATCACCTATCGTTTAGAGGATTAATGGAATCTTTGGAAAAAAGAATAGACTTGTGTATTCGCGAAAACAGAGGGCATTTTGAACACTTACTGTAATTGAATTTTATTTTATGTTCTTAGTTATTAATTTAGTTTTCTTCTTGTGAGTTTTGTGTAATTATTAACTATTTTATACCAGCATCAATTATTACCTACTTCATAATTTTCAAATCAAAATATTCCGGGTAGGGTTCAATCTTCCGATTGGTATGTGAGAACGGCGACTAGCAGTATTCTAGGCAGCCTTATACAACTTAGGCTGGACACATTGGCAACGTGGGCACATTTTGTCTATAAAATAGGTAACAGCAATCGGTTGCATTCAATATGGAGACTATTCCTTCTTCTTCTTAACATGCCGTACACCAAAGTGCGTAGGCGACTACTATCTCATTACTAGAATTCTGTTCTTGACGGCGTGACACAGCTGTGTCTCGCTCTGTCTACCATAAAAAACATTGTTTGCCCTGTCTACCATATCAGCTCCTGCTGTTAAAACTCTTTAGCCCAACTCATCATTAAACATCACCATGTCAATAAACTACTTCGACGATATTAATGGAACATCCCCCATCCTAAGCGGTACTAGTGCAGTACAAATTGAACAGTGTATAGTTAAATTAATCTGGGAGTTTAGGACAATTAGACTTTGAAATCACTGATGAAGTCAGTTCGATATGTCTAAAATCTGCGTAAAATAGACATACCCTTTTACTATTGCAGTTGATTTTGCGGTGTCTTGATCATATTTTTGTGCAAACTAATTGGTATCAAAATAATATTATTATTGTTAAACGCAAATAACAATTTTTCCCTCCAACTTTTTTCTGTTTATTTGCGCTTTCGCGCAAGGAAATTCTCCTACCACTCACTTCTTACCACTCAACCAACAATCGACCCATCATTCGCTTATTCGCCACATTCGCTCGTCGAACGAAGCAACGATAGGGTCTACCTGGTTCTCTACCACTTCCTAGAGCTCGCGTTCTTATACGCGATTCATCGACATCAGTCGGTGTTCGCATTCGAAGGAAAATGCTTCCTTGGAGTTCATTGTCAAGGCCGTATGAAGATCGCACAGGTCGGTGAACCTCGTTAGCACCCACTACGAGAGTAGTATACACTGCTCGATATGTAAACTACGCTAATTGGTAATCGAGAAATTATGTACTGTATAATCATAAATCAATTCTTATTACTAATAATACAAATAATATATCAACGTGTATTTGTACAACAGTTATAAAAATTTGCGTACATACAAACTAAAATAATAAACACAAAGGATCTAATAAATAAATAATCTAAACTAAAAGAATAACCTCTCGTAGCATCTAAGATAAAATGCATCTATATATTACGTCTGTTTAACGTTATCAATGAAATTTCAATCGTTACAGTGAAATCAACGGCCTTAACAATAATTTTAAAAGAAAAACACGGTAAAAAAGGCGTCTTCATAATCCAACATCTTTGTTCCAAAAAGTTCTTCAAAAATTTTGATATTTTGCTACATTAATAATATAAGCATCTTATACTGTTGTATCATAATTACATGTACCGGAATTACGGCCCTGGATTATTAAATATGATGACGATATATAGAAAAACTATACATAAATTAATGAAAAGGATACATTAAAAATAGGCCCCATAGACCTTAATTACGAATATTGGTGGTTTTTCTTGGAATTCAACTTATTGTCCTTTAATATCACAATTATTAAAAAATGTAATATATAATTGATGGATTCGACCGTTACTTGATGGAAATTTATTTTACGTAATAATAAAACACTGAAAACTTCATTAAAAACGTTATTAAAAGAATTGTGATCTAGAAGGTGAAGTCTTTCTTTTGTATGTGTTTGGCTATTTTTGTTGATATTTTGCCTATATATGTAATCGAGCAGAAGGTACTGGGTTTTTCTCTAGTGGTTTAAATACTAATTTCAGGACTTTTTTGTGTAGTTTTTGATTTAACATTTTATTAAGTTTGTTCGTTGTTTCCGTTGTTTACTCCTATTTGCTTAATGATATTTAATTCTGCTTAAAGTTGTATTTTGACATCGGCATTTCTGTTAATCTATGTAACATACTATGATATGCTGCCAGTTTATGTTATGTTGAATGGGATGATGAATTGTGTATAGTCGTGTCAGTATGGGTAAGTTTATGAAATATGGAGAAGTCATGTTTGTTTTTAAGTCTAATAATTTTTCACTCTAAAAAATTTATGGATTGATTTTGTTCTGTTTCAATTGTAAATTTAATATGACTATGAATACGATAAAAATTGATCGAGTTGCCTGTTAGTTCCTGTGAAACATACCAGTACGTCGTCTACGTATCTCCACCAATATAAAAACTGTTTAAATACGGAATGTTTTGAAATCTTTGTTTCTAGAGGATCCATAAAAATATCTGATAGCAATGGGCCTAGAGGATTGCCCATTATAAGTCCTGCACTGTTATTTGTGTATATTTGATTATTAAATTCAAAGTAGTCCTGGTTTATGCAAACTTCAAGAAGACATTTTTACATCTCAGTTAAAGTTAAAATATATAGTCTGACAATTTATTATTACAAAAAAAAATAACTTTATTTTATTCAGGGTGGTATTAGATTTTATTACATTTCGCATGTGCTCTAATTTCGGCCTATCCCAAATTTAGGCTGATTCGATATCTACATAAAAAGGCTCAATTACAAACATTTGATTTTTTTAGAGTCATGCTTTGAACTAAAAAGCTCAAGCCAATGCAAAGAAAAAAATATTGACAACATCTACTGGATCGGGCTCTAAGTGACATGAAAAGTGGCATGTTTGCCCATAAAGCGTCCAAGATATAATGGTATACCAAAAAGTACATTAAAAGATGTGAATGCAAAAGTATGTACACGAAAATATTGAAAGACAACCAGTTTTAACTAGTGATGAGAAAAAACTAATCGTTATATGGATATTTTTTTGGCTGTCGCTGGTTTTTCTGTGATACCCGCTGTCGCGGGTTTTTCCCGTGACACGCTATCAGCTTATGAACACCGTAGCAGGAATTATTAAAAGTCTAAGAAGGGCCAATCCAGTTAAGAATGAAATTTCTGAAATATAATACCAACATTTAGTAACCCAGCATCCAGAAGAAAGACTTCGTGTATCGCAAAATCTCACAGCTAGCCATTCCTTCGTTACAGAGGAAAGGAAAAGAAATTGGTTCAAGAAGGTATATAATTATTTTAGTCAAAATGGTTCACAGATGTGTTGGAAGATCTAGCTGAATATTCAACTGCGACGAGACAGAATTTTTCATGGATCCACAGGAAAAACAAGTGTTAGTTAAAAGAGGATCTAAAGCTGTATATAATAAAACTGCTAACAATGAAGAAGAATATCTGACCGTATTGGCAACAATATCCGCTAATGGGAATATCCTACTACCAATTCATTTGTTTTCTCATATAAGATTACCAAAACATTTAGTTCCAACTATGCCAACAGGTTGGGGTATCAGATACAATGAAAGCGGATGGATGGATACAAAAATATTTTATGAGTATATCGTAAACTATTTTAATAAGTGGTGAAACGAAATAACATTAAGCGACCTGTCATGTTATTTTTGGATGAATATGTTAACTATCTCAGGCATTGAGCGAGTTCTGTCTTTAAAATAGATTTGTTTTGGTAGTACTGGTTCCAAGTTCCATACATAATATGCAGTCGCTTGTTGTTACTATATTCTAACCTATCAAAACTACAGGACGCAAAATAGTTCATTATTTTTTAACCTATTTTAAAAATCAATGTCCTATATATTCTGCTGAGTTCTATTTTGCCAGTCCTCCAAAATTTCCAATGCTATTTAAAAAGACATTTTACTTCCCAAAAAAATATCTTAAACATATAAAAAAGGTCTACAAAAAAATAATACCTTTAAAGCACATAATAATACACAATCAGAATGCCCACTCTCAGATGCCGACTTTGTGGCATAATGTGTTTAATTAATTATGCCACAAAATTCATTTATTTTAAACGTACTTAAAAGTTTGACGGGATTTACGGCTGCACACCATCCTTAATGTCAAATAGTTTGGGAGATAATACAAAAAAAAAATTATTTTTAACTTCTAAGGGCTGTAACTTTTTTTGTGTACACGTTTGTACTACGGTTAGTTGGATTCAATGAATTTATTTTTGTCCCCGTAATGCGTGATTTAACTTATGACAAACCTTTTTGAAACATCCTGTATATAAAAGATCAGCGAACACATAAACTGTATAACTTGATGATAATAACTGATGACAATAACGTGTTGTGTGTTTTTGGTCCTATTATAGGTAGGTATACTAAATTTTTGGTTACATCAATATGATTTTAGGCTTGAAAAACGTGTCTGTTTCGCAAATTTCTTACTGCCCGTTTTTTGATAACAGTGAAAAAGAAAGAGCATAATAATTTAATTAAAATCATCTCAAAATCGGTAAAAACGTGAGATATAGTTCGACAATAAAAAGAGAAAAACTACAACAAAACCAATTTTAACGTTAACTTGTTTGTGGTGAGATCAGTCGTCGTTTTATTTTTCTAGTTTTTATATCAAAAATAACCACTTTGTTTATCAAAAGTAACGGGAGCAGAACAGATGTTTAACTACTATCTTTGACTGACTGGATTTTAGCCAATTTTTGTACAGTTACGACGGGGAACCGTATAAACGCTTTAAATTCCGAGTGGTATATTCCGGATTGCGGAATTTTTTATCATAATTATTATTATTATCATCGCACCGCTTATAGACTCCAATTAAATAATATCGATATATTGCATTATAGTGTAACTTCCGCATTATGTACTGTTGGCTATATTAGTGTAACTAATTGTGGCATGTTTGTGGCAATTTCAGCAAACCGTATGCCTTATTAATATTTACACCTTTATCTTTGTAGTTTATACTGCAGGAAAATCCGGACATTCATGAAAAATTTATTATTGTCAATGATATTTATCATCATCATCATCATCATCCAGCCTCTATTTATCACGTCCACTGCGGGACATAGGCCTTCCTTAAACACCTCCATTCCTCACGATTTTGTGCTCTTTGTTGCCAATTTTTATTGATACGCCTGATGTCGTCGGCCCAACGTGTAGGTGGTCTTCCTCTACTGCGTTTGTCTGCTCTTGGCCTCCAATTTGTAATTTTGCTCGTCCATCGTGAATCGTGCATTCTCGCTACATGGCCTGCCCAGTTCCATTTTAGTTCCGCTATGCGTTCCACAACATCAGTAATACTCGTCCTTTTTCGCAGATCTTCGTTTCTTATTCGGTCCCTCAACGTCACTCCCAGCATAGACCGTTCCATTCGTCTCTGTGCCACTCTCAGTTTCGAAGCCGTGGTCTTGGTTAAAGTCATAGTTTCCGCCCCATAGGTCATGACCGGTAATACGCATTGGTCAAACACTTGTCTTTTGAGGCTGATTGGTATGTTGGCCCTAAGTGTGTCTCGCAGTTTTCCAAAGGCTGCCCATGTTAAAGTAATTCGTCTTTGGATTTCACATGTTTGGTTATCCCTGCTGATTCTTATTTCATGACCCAAATACGTATATTTCTCCACCAGTTCTACCACTTTGTCTTGAATAGTCAAATGGTTATTGGGGACCAAATTTGTCATAAACTTAGTTTTGGTCAAGTTTATTCTCAGGCCCACCTTCGAACATGCAAAATCCAATTCGTTTATCATATCTGTAGCCTCTCCTAAATTATCTGTGATAAGGACAATGTCATCTGCGAAACGGAGATGGTTAAGCTTTTCGCCGTCTATCGTTACTCCTCTGTGGTCCCAATTGATCATCTTAAAGGCATATTCTAATGCCGTTATGAATAATTTCGGCGACAATGTATCTCCTTGCCTTATTCCACGATTTATTTGATATTTATACAGAATGTGAAAAAGCTTCTTGCTCTAAAAAACTTTTTTCATATACCTAATTTTTATTTATTTTTACTTGATAGATTTTTTTTTAAATTCCAGTTTATTCTTCTTCTTCGATTGCCTTCTCCCTACGAAGGTTGGCTATTTGTATTATTGAACTTGCTCTAAACAAATCACTTAGAATCTTCAACCATGAGTTCTGCCTTCGGCCAACAGATCTTCTTCCTTGAATCTTTGGATTTGGTACCAGTGGGTACCAGAGAGGCACTTTTTGGAGTACAGGTACTGATTTAAAGATGCAGGGACGTTAACTGCGACGTAAACACGTGCTTGATCGACTATGAAAAGGCATTTGACAGAGTTCAACATCAAAAGATGATAAACATTTTAAAAGAGGCAGACCTGCATGACAAAGACCTCAGAATAATTTCAGAACTCTACTGGAATTAGACCGCATACATGAAAATTCACGGAGAAAAAACAGATCACATAAAAATACTGCGTGGAGTTAGACAGGGATGTATCATACAGCCGGTGATATTTAATATGTACTCAGAAATTTTTTTTAACGAGGCTCTTTATGGAATAGACAAAGGCATCCTTCTAAATGGTGAAAGAGTAAACAATGTTAGATATGCTGACGACACCATGGTGATAGCAGATAGTTTAGAGGGACTTCAGAGGTTAATGGGCAGAATAAACGAGTACAGTCAACAGTACAGACTAAACATTAATACCCAAAAAACGAAGCAAATGATTATCAGCAAGGAAAATATAAACGGGGCTCATCTATACATTAATGGGACGCAGATAGAGCGAGTAAAACAGTATTGCTACCTGGGAACTATTATAAACAAACAGTGGAGCAATGTACAGGAAATAAAGTGCCGTATAGGAAAGGCAAGAACGGTCTTTAATAAAATGAGCGCCATCTTCAAAAGTCACAACATATCCCTTGATACAAAAATGAGACATTTGAGATGCTATGTTTTCTCTGTATTGTTGTACGGGGCGGAGGCATGGACGCTTACAGACACCACTGTTAAAAAACTTGAAGCATTTGAGATGTGGCTTTACAGAAGAATGCTGAGAATATCATGGTCAGCAAGGATCACGAACAAGGAAATTCTAGAAAAAATGAAGAAGGAACCAGAGATTGTGTTTACGATCAAACGCATAAAATTGCAATATCTGGGACACGTTATGAGAAATCAGCACCGTTACTCCCTGCTGCAGTCTATATTGTAAGGTAGAGTCAAAGGTAAGCGAGGACCCGGTAGAAGGAGAATATCATGGCTGCGGAATTTAAGAACATGGTTTAAGAAAACCTCAACGGAGCTGTTTCGAGCCGCAGCGAGCAAGGCTATGATTGCCAATATGATTTCCAACATCCGAAACGGATAGGAACCAGAAGAAGAAAAAGAATTTTCTGCATTTTGCCTCTTTAATCTTGGAAAAGTTCTCCAACGTACTCCTCCCATGGTTTTAATTTCTTTGGTAAATCTATGTTTTGGCTGTCTATTTCGACTTATTCCAGTCACTTCTCTTATTTTTTTGTGCATATTTCTCATATTACATTTTGATTCTAGTTCTTCTATCTCTTTACATTGTTTCATCAAATAGATTTTGATTTTTTTCCGAATTATTCGTTGTATTCATTTATATTTCTGTAGACTTTCTTGAGCTGGTTTCAGTAATGTGTTTTTTATATTTACTACTTTTTATTTACATCCATAATTTGTTTTTGTTTTGTTAGTTGGCGTTTTTTGCATATTAACATTAACATTATTTTTTATTTAGTTTCTTATTTCTTCGTTTTTTAGCATTCTTACATTAATTTTAGTTTGTTGTTTTCTGAGTTCTTTTATTTTTAATATTATTTTTACGTTAAAAACTAATGGATTGTGTTCTGAATTAACATCTGTTCCAGGATAAGTTTTAACTAAGGTTATAGAGTTTTTATATCTGCTATTTACGAGTATAAAGTCTATCTGGTTTCTGACAATGTGGCTCTCTGTATATAAAGCAGGCGTCCATGTACATAGTATTCTCTTAGGAAGCTGAAACCAAGCATTGGCAATTACCATAACCTTTTCGTGGCAGAATTCTATAAGTCTTTTTCCTCTCTTTGTTTCTAGTTGCTAATCCGAACTGTCCATTTATATATTCAACTCTACCTACTCCAATTTTTGCATTTAAGTCTCCTAAAATGTAAGTAATATCTCCAGATTTTGGTAACTTGATTGTATTGTGCAATTCTGAATACAACATTTCGATCTCATCTTAACTGACACTTGCTGCTTCGTATCGCTGATCAGTTTTGTCTCCTACAGTGTAATATAACGTCGTTATAGTTCTTATTTATTGTTCTTAATTTTATTTACTAAAGGTTCAATAATTATAACACTTACAAACTTAATTTATTTAAAGTTAATTTATAATAATTTGTCTAACAATAATTTATTATTACGTTCATTACATTTAAACACCCGTTCACGATTTTCGTTTCTAACTGATTCCCTCAATGAAAATCCCTTGTTATTTATATGAAACTATTGGGACCTAGTCGGAAGTTGGATGGCATTCTCGACGTAGACAGAGCGGCGAATTGGTCTAAGAATCGGTCTTTTTACATCAGCTCGTCTCCAGAAATTTTGATCGTTGTTTTTATTGCGAAAAGGAACCTATCGTCTGTCAGGTAGGTAAAACCTAGAAAAATCGTGAATGAACAGAATATTAGTAATAGATATGTTTACGGTTTTTTAATATGACTCATATATTTTTTTACGTAACAGTAATAAATATTGTAGTTATGTATTGATATCTCTCCATTTCCTGACATTGTATATCGCTAACTCCAGTTTCGGTTATTAAAATTTCGGTGATTTCAGTTAAAATATGTTTCGGTTATAAAATTTAATCAACTTTTGTTAATAGGTAGCGAAAGTTTTTTGTATTAATTAACAATTATAATGAGTAATTGTCTGACTCCTCATTGTATAGAAATTTCATCGGTATAATTATCTTAATCTTTCTTTAAACGCGTATTTTTTTAAAAATTATTTCTCTTAACGGGTATATTAAAATTTTTGTTTATCTTCAGCTAAAGACATATATGCTAAAAAAAATTTAAATATTTAAATACACTTCATCTAATTTATATAACGATGCACGTCATCGGCGTCATAGCCTGTGACGTCACATGATACCAACACAAAATATTTAGGGTCTAGGTGTGTTCTTTTTTAGAATCACTTTACCGAGTACACTGGCATTACAGCCACTAGACATATTTTATTATATACGCGTAGAAATAATATTTAAAAATTTCTATTAATGTTAACTTAAAGAAATACACAATAATGTGTTTCATGTAATGTGTATAAATGCATTATAAAGCGTTTTTATCAAGAACATTTGTTCGGAACACACTGTAACTGTAATCGAACGAAGGTAAAATTTTGGCATAAATTGGTAACACTTATTTGACAGTTGCGGTGATGACACTTTTTGTACTTCATTATTTTGAATTTTAAAGTGAATATCTCTTGTTTTATATTTTTACCTATTTAATAAAATCTGTTCTTTTTAGAACAAAATTAGTGTGTTTTATTTAAAAAATGTCACGTAAGAATTTAAATATTCGTTGTAAAGAGATGGTAATACTTTTGCAATAATTATGTAATCTATTTGATTTAAAATGGAGTCAGGATTTTTTTATACTTTGGCAACTATGTCAACTTCGATCTCTGACGTAGATAATGACGTAAGTCGTTATCTAAATTAGATGAAGTATAAATATCTTGGAGTTCTTTACTGTTCCTGCAATATTATTTACCAAACAGTAAATTTTACCAGATTATATTTATGAATAAAATGAAGATAAATAGAGGAATGCAGTAGAAACATTTTAGTACTTTCGATTCTAGTAATTATCAATAAAATGATATTTTAATTGCTATAGCAAATCTATATTGTTTAAGGTATGTGAAAAGGTATCTATGTCAAATATTTCTCATATTATATTGTGTATAAATAAATTTTTCTACTCTCTTAGAGGACTAGCAAGTAATAAAAAAAATTACGCTTCAGTTCTATAAAAATATGTAATATCGCATAAGCCTTGTAAGTCAGTTAGTGGAGTTACCATGGAAACGAATTAATAAACGTTATTTTGACAGATTAAAAGTTATTAATCTGTCGGTGTAAATTAAGTGGTAATTTAAATACAGATAAATAAAACGAGTTCATCGAACAGTGAAGACAAATTTAGTAGCACACCTCCCAATATTATGCAGTTAGCTGCGAACACTACCGAAAACCTAGAACACTACCGAAAAATCTAGAGGAATATATGAAAAGCTATATCAGCACATTATGGATTGGCGTACAACAAATAATGCAAATTCATTTTCTTAAAATGTACTCTTGGCTTATTTTGGAGAAATCGCTAAGAAATTTAAACCAGCCTCATTATGGGCAATATATTCTATGCTAAGAAGTGTTATAACTTTGAAAAATAATGATAATTAGACTTCGGCAAATATGCATATTGCATATTTTGCATATTGTGCATATTTTATGCAAATATTTCATATTTTGGCATATTTGTATAAAAGTTTGCATAAAGTGCATAAAAGTTCAGATTTCTATACTGTATTTGAAAATTTTTAAACATACCAATTTATTTCAATTCTTGTATAAAATTTTGTAGTCATTTTAATCAAGAAATGATCTAATTACGTAATCTCTACAGGTACAAAACATTTACAATTTCAAAGAAGATCAATTTAAGTAGCCCTCAACATTCTTAGAATGTTTCGGTCACTGAGGCATTTTATGATCTAATCCCCAAATCTATCTACAATTTATTGTATCTTAACAGCAGGTAAACGGCTAATAGTTTTGTTCCTAATTTAGGGATTTTCCAAAATCTCCTAGTTTATTGAATTAGGTACCTAAACATTTCTAATTTGATGCTCAGATTTGTAAATCATTTTTGTTTTGATACTCAAAGCGTAAACACTCGTTGTGCGTAACAAAAAGGAAGATTGTGATTTTATAATGCCTAAAACAACAAGTGCTTCAACTTGGATTAAACCTTATAAAGAGCTGTCTATGGATATGGGAAAAATCTACTGTTCAGTCTGTGGCAAAAGTGTAAGTATCTAATATTTTCTATTAAATATCTAATATTTTATACATACAGGGTGTTTCCAAATGACACTTACAACGTTTGACTGTAGATACTTCTCGAAAAATTGAACAAAACGATATAGTTAATGAGGGGTCAAACTTATTTACTTTTCGAGATACAGGGTGTTAAAATTTAAAAAAATTAAATTCTTTTAGTTAATAACAACAATAACTTTAAAACCAATAAACGTATTTACTTGAAATTTAGTACTCGTAGGTTGTTTTTAAATGAAAAATAGCTTCCTTTAGTGAGAAAAAATTGTCCATGGTACAATATAATGGTGTGTATTTAGAAAAATTTTTCACCTTTACTTTTTTTATGAAGTCAGCTATTCTAAAACACAATTATTTTTATTGTAATTGAATTAACAAAAAAAACTTCTGTTGAATTTTAAAATAAGTTATATGATGTACTAATGGTTAGTAACAAAAACTAACTTGTGGATTTATACTGCATTTAAAACACTTTTTTTAGTGTTTTTTTTTTTCAAACCAGTTATTTGATTAACCAAAAACACCTTGTATATTTTTATATTTTAAAGGTTGGGTTAAAATAAAGGTTTTTATTTTTATTTATAGATAGCGTGTGAGAAGAAATTTCAGATAGACCAACACGTGAGAACTGCTTCATACATTGCAAAAAAAGGAAAAATAGAAGGAAAACATCAAACTTTAATGGCTAAATGTTTCCAATCTACTTCAAAAAAATTAGATGAGCAAGAATTTTTTAATGAAGACTTGTGTCGCGCATTAATGTCTGCAAACATACCGCTTTCAAAATTAGCAAATGTAAATTTTAGTTCGTTTCTAAAAAAATATTGCAAACTTAATGTTCCAAGTGACCGGTCTCTAAGAAAAAATAATGTGAACGGGCTATACTCGTCGGTGTTAATTAATATTAAGGAAGAAATTGCAGATAATTATTTTTACATATCTGTAGACGAAACCACTGATTCCTCAGGAAAGTATATTGCTCATTTATTGATTGGTGTTCTTAAAGAAGATACCTTACCAAAATCTCAGCTTATTTCATGCCAGCAACTTGAAAAAACAAATGCTTTAACAATTTCGCGTTTTATACAAGAAACATTAGCAACTTTTTTTCTTCCGACAACTATTCCTTTTAATAAATTACTGCTTATTTTATCGGATGCTGCTCCTTATATGGATTTAATACATGTTACTTGTGTAGCGCATGGATTAAACAGAGTTGCAGAGGAAATACGAAAAAAGTTTCCTCTTGTAAATACCATGATATCCAGTGTCAAAAAAGTATTTCTTAAATCTCCTATAAGAATTCAACTTTGACAAGAACTGCTACCTAACAAGAAATGCTACCTAACATTCCTCTTCCATCACAACCTATTTTAACGCGATGGGGAACATGGTTAGAAGCAGCTAATTTTTATGCAGATCATTTTGTTAAAATAAAGAACATAATTGATTCGTTAACAGATGAAAGTTCCCAATCTCTTTTGGATTCTAAACAAACTTTTCAGAGTAACTTGCTTCAACAAGAACTTTCATTTATAAAATCAAATTTTAGTTTTGTTCAAAAAACAATTGCTGTTAGAATCACCAAAACTGTCATTGTTCGAAAGTACAGCATTAATAAAAGAATTTGCGTCACGTTGTCGGAACGTTAGAGGTAATATTGGAAAAGATATTTTAAAAAAATTTGAAGCTACTATGGAAAAAAATAAAGGTTACCATATTCTTTCTGAAGTAGTCAGTGTTCTAGCTGGAAATATTTAGGAAACAATTAATTTAGAACCAAATGTTTTGGTTAGTTTGAAAAATGCTCCCGTTACATCAGTTGATGTTGAACGAAGTTTTTCCATATATAAATATATGTACTCAGACAGAAGCCACAAGTTTTTGTTAGAAAATTTTGAACACCACTTGTTCATTTATTGTTACCATAATTCTAAACAAGTTTATTCATACTTAAAAATGATGTAGTTACTTAAAATAAATGTACACTTTTTTTTTAAATAAAATTGTTACTATTTTACGATTTTTTTATTTATTTGTATGCATATTTTGTAAAATATTTGCGTATTTTCGGGTAAACACGTGCATATTTATGCGCATATTTTCTACATTTTTATTTGCATATTTGCCGAAGTCTAATGATAATAATGAAAATTACCCGAAATTGCGAGCTTATCTAAAAGGCAATCAGGTTTTAAAAACAAAAAATCTAAAATTTTACATACTGATGAAAAAAACTTTTTTTAATTGGAGCTCCTGATGTACAGTACTTGTTAATAAAGCTATTTTATTTAAAAGTATATATTTATTATATATTTTTCTTTAGATTAGTGATAGTTCTCCATGCTTCCGTAGTCTGAAAACTACCAATTAAATTTTTAACTTGGAGACATTTTTGTTTCCACAAATTGATTTTTGCTTGTTTTGTATATAAATCATCTTATCCAAAAATCTGCATAACACAATTAAATCTGGCACAATTTCCCCTCTACATTTATCAAAAATTTTGTACTAATCTCCCTGTATTTAATAAAAAAAATCAACATTTTAAAACAACTGCTCTTTTACACCTCTAGGTGCTCTTTTCTTCTAGCAGCTAATATATTTTTCTACTTCTTGCACGATTCCGTTATTCCTATTTGTCCTACAGGTAACAATATTAAAAACAAATAAACAAAGACTAGCATATTATGATTGTATACTTTACTGATTTCCTATTACTTATAAGAATAGTTTTTTGCAAAGTACTCAATTAACTTTAAGTATTCAATTAAGTTGTACGCTATTTGCTATAAATTGTCTTGTTTTCTTCATTAAGTAAAGCTTAATTAGTTAAAGTTATTGCTAAATATTTTAGTTGTTTTTGTTGTAAACCTGAAAGTACAAATTTACCCAGAGCTAATGGATGATGTTAGGAATAAACTTTAATTCTGACAGTATATCTAAAACTGCGTTAGGCTTTCTAGACCATCGTCTAACTTGTTAAAATGTTTTTTTCGGGCTGTTAGGCCGTTGTCTTCTGAGATTAGTTCTCGACGTTTCGCCAACACTAGGGGTTAGAGATGGAGATCTTTTGGAGATGTTAATGCAAAACTAATCTCAAAAGATAATGGCCTAACAGCCCGAAAAAACAGTTTAAACAGTATATTTACAATTTACCTCCAAAAAACATTATCATTTGATTTCTTTATTGTCATTTTTTTGGAAAATGAACCGTTCTCTCAGAAACAATACTTAAAACGACCCGCAATTTCGAATAGCAGTTGCTCGCGCGAAACCAATTTTTTAAATAAAATTTATATTAACACTACAGTAAAAATTCAATATCTTTTGATCTGAGTGTTTTATTGACATACGTCAAAATACATTTTAAAGAAAAAAGTACCGCTTTGATAAACGACTTTTGTAGTTTGCTGTACGTAAAGTCAACCTCTATAAGGCTATCACAATGAACAATAATATACCTGAAGAAGCTGAATGATTAAAATTATCTTTTTTTTTTTTGAGTTATATTAATATTACTATAATCGACTCACAATTTGTCGATAGCTCACTACAAGTTTAACGCTAATTAGAGAACTAAGATACAGAGAGGATAGGTAATAAGATGTAATAGTAAAAACCAACCTGAAACTGACGGTTTACAATGTTTTCGACTAACCCACCTTGAATCTGAAGAAATACAATACAGCAGTCAATCTTATAATTCGATTACGAATGTATTTTGGTTACAGATGACCGACCAGTGTCGTAGAGTTTATAATTGAAACATTTATTTAAACTAAGTAAATATATTTTTTTAAATTGTACTTATGTAAATTGTATTTTTGTTTTAACAAAACTTTTTTATTTTATTAAAAAATAAAAAGTTTATTGTCATTTGTAAAAGATACATTTATTTAATTAAGGGGAAAGGCGCCAAACGCCGCCTCGCCAAATTTTCAATGTGTTTTAAATGTTCCATTATTTTCGAATCCGAGAAAACTAATAAATATTTTTAAAAAATTTAAACGCAGAATGAAAGATTACATTATTACTAAGGGCAGAAAATCCCTGAAAACTTTTACAATTTTTATTTTATTATCTTATTGTATTGCTTGCAAAAAAACTTTTTATTTATTCTAATAAATATTTGATTCTGCCTTTTTCAGTTTTTCAAGTTTTTCAAAAATGCTTTAAATGCTCAAAAATTCAGGGTTTGAAAAAAAATGGATACATTTAAAACACATTGAACATTTTGACAGGCGACATTTTGCGCCTTTTCTCTTTAATACCTTACGATTACAACTACTATTACTTTATTAATTTATACATTTATACAAAATTATTTGAATTTTTCTCGCCGTAAAAACCATCCTTAGACTTCAAGAAACATTTTAAAAAATTAATTGTTAAGATTGGTCCATGCGTTGTTGAGTTATGCGCTTACCAACACATTTTGTGATTCATTTTTATAATATAGATTTGTACTTTTTAATATAAATTACAGTACTATATATATTTTGTTTCATTTTAATTCTTTATAACGATTAGTTTCAAGTGACGCTAAACAATTTATATGAGAAACTCCATAACTCAATTAAGTTTGAGCTTATATAGAGCTAATTCTTGGATTTCACCTAAATTTACCATAAAAAATACAATAGAACTAGTTAATAAAATTCAACATTTTCAATTACCTAACAACTCCAGATTAATTTCATTTGACGTAAAAAATCTTTTTCCTAGTATCTCTCCTACAGAAACTTTTATTCTAGTAAAAAATCTTTTAGACAAAAATAGTACAAATCCAATAATTTTACATCTTTTTGAAGTTTGCATAAACCAGGAATACTTTGAATTTAATAATCAAATATATACAAATAACAGTGCAGAACTTATAATGGGCAATCCTCTAAGCCCATTGCTATCAGATATTTTTATGGATCATTTAGAGACAAAGATTTCAAAACATCCCGTATATAAACAGTTTTTATATTGGTGGTGATACGTAGACGACGTACTAGTATGTTTCACAGGAACTAACAGGCTTTATCGTATATTAATTCAGTTCATAGTCATATTGAATTTACAATAGAAGCAGAACAAAATCAACTATAAATTTTTTAGATTTAAAAATTATCAGATCTCAAAACAAACATGACTTCTCCATATTTCATAAACCTACCCATACTGACACGACTATACACAATTCATCATTCCATCCAAAACAAATTAAACTGGCAGCATATCATAGTATGCTACATAGATTAACAGGAATTCCGATGTCAAAATACAACTTTTAGACAGAATTAAATATAATTAAGCAAATAGCAGTAAACAACGGATACAATGAACAAACAATTAATAAAATGTTAAATCGAAAACTACACAAGAAAGCCCTGAAATTAGTATTTCTTCTTCTTCTTAACGTGCCCCATCAAGTCCCCTTGACGTTGGCGATTAACATGGCGAAACTGTCTCTGTATCGAGCTATTCTAAACAGTTGCTCAGCTTTCTTTATTCCTGTCCACTCTCTGATATTCTTCAACCAAGAGGCCTGCTTTCTACCAATTCCTCTGCGTCCTTCGATTTTGCCCATCATATTAAGTTGAAGAATATTATATCGGACACTACGTGTCCAAAATAGGCCATCTTTCTACAATTGATGTTATCAAGCAGCTCGCGAGCAGCATTTTCTCTCTCAAGGACTGCCACATTTGTCAGCATAGCCGTCCATGGAATTTTTAGTATACGTCTGTGAAGCCTCATTTCAAAGGCTTCCAGACGATTAACGGTGGATATTTTCAAAGCAGGTTAAAAAAAAAGGTTAGGTTAGGTTAGGTTAGGTTAGGTTAGGTTAGGTTAGGTTAGGTTAGGTTAGGTTAGGTCCATGCTTCGACACTGTATAAGACTGACCAAATGTAGCATTTAACCATGCGCTTCTGAAGTTGAAGTTGCAAGTTATCATTACAGAAGAATGACCTCATTTTTAAAAATGTCGTGCGGGCTATCTCAATTCTACATTTTATCTCTTGATTTGGATCTAGTTGTTTAGTAATAGGGCAACCAAGATATTTAAAACTGGACACTCTTTGAATTATATGACCATCAACATATAATCGTGCAGTATTTCTACCACCAGACAAAAAACCCAGTACCTTCTGTTTGATTAGATATACAGACAAAATTACAACAAAAAGAACCAAACGCATAGAAAAGAAAGGAATAACACCAGCTTTGAGAACAAATAACAACCTAAGCAAATATATCAAAAACAACAAGAGCCAAAATAAAAAACACTTACACAGTGGTGTGCACAAACTTAAATGTGGCGACTGCCCAAAAACTTACATCGGTCAAACTGGTAGAAACTTTAACAAACGAATAGCAGAACATAAAAGGGCTTTCAATAATAGAAAAACAGATTCTACATACGCACTTTACCTTCTAGATCACAATCATTATTTTAATGACGAATTTAAAATTCTTCACATTCAAAATAAAGGCCTTAAGCTATCCTTGTTAAAATCTATGGAAATCAACAAATTAAAAAACACAGATATAATTCTGAATGACCAACTTGAGACAAACAGTTCTCCCCTCCTCAACCTATTTCATTAGAGACTATAAAGTGTAAACGAATGCCAAAAATAGATCACTTGAGAAAGGCAATCAGCCTAAACAGCTGTAGTGATTAGAGTTAAAATAAATTTTGTGGAAGTTTGAAAACAAAGTTTTCAGTGTTTTATTGTTACATTATATAGAGCTTATTCTTAATATTTTTTCAAAAAATATTGAGATGAAAAATCAAGAAATAGTGTATAAATAGAATTGGGTCAGTTTTTAATGCAGAAATCTTCATATATTTTCCGCACACACATTTTTTTCTTGTTTTCCGAAAGTTTTAGTTTTGTGACTTACGGGTTTTCTCAAATAAGTGATTCATAATAATTCACTTTGATATTCTTTGTTTTAAAATTTTTCTAAAATACGCTTAATAGCAAAAATAACCAGAACAGTTTTCGCCAGGTAAACCCCAGACAATACGAACAGTTATTCAGGATTGTATTCAGCCTTCGCCAATTTGATGAAATGGCATCGCAACAAAAGAAAACGAAGAAATATAACATTTACTTTTTTGTTACAGTAACTCACCTCGATATTCTTTCTAACGCCTGTCCTACTGGACAGCTGAATTGATTGATTTATGTGAGACTATAAAATAACAGAAATTGATATAATAACTGTAACAGTCAGTACTAGAAATAAAAAACGGGGGCAAATTAGATTATTCCAGCAGCTATATATCGAGTCATTGTATACTTCAAAATATAATATCTCTTTGTAAGAAACATACAATTGATATAGGTAGTCCAGAACAAAAATTGTAATAAAAATTTGTAGCTAATATTTGGCGAATGCGCCAAAAACCAGTACAGTCTAAGGAGTTAACGGTAAGTTAGTGTTTATAGCAACAAGATAGACTGTGTTTATAATAATAATTTTCACCACCTGCTCAGAATACTGTCAGGGTTTCGCAAGTGTTTTTTTTCAAATTAACGGCATCTAAATTAAGGACAAATCCCGTGACTAATGGACCGACGAAAAATATATCTTTAATGTGGATTCGTTGCGGTCGATCACCTCGTCATATATGAGCGTAATATTGGAATGTTAT
This sequence comes from Diabrotica balteata, assembly GCA_918026665.1. Classification (NCBI taxonomy): domain Eukaryota; kingdom Metazoa; phylum Arthropoda; class Insecta; order Coleoptera; family Chrysomelidae; genus Diabrotica; species Diabrotica balteata. The sequence goes on along the minus strand of OU898281.1, from coordinate 155,522,059 downwards.
TACAAAGTTTTGTTATTAAACCTAGATTTGTTTCGTATCTAGATCTGCATTTTTTGCCACTTTTCCCTAACGGTCTTTTAATTTTGATAAGCGGAGAAATTCTCGTGATACTGGTGATTGGATTGGACCTACACATAAATATGAATCGACGAATTGTTTGTGTTGTATAATAGATTAAAGAATTTGGACTTGACTTATAAAGAATTGGGCAAAAGAAATAAATAAACGACGAAATAAAAATCTAAAGAGCTCGCTGCGATATAGCTGTTGTACCGTTATAAACGTCAAATCCTTATTAACTTATATTTAAATAATTATTTTTTTTTTAATTACTTTATTAATTTATTAATTACTTTAACTTCAGTTTCTCCTTTTATAATTTTTTATTTAAAAAGTAGTTAGCGCCTTCTCTTTCTCCCTCTGTTTTTCTTTTCTTCCTCTGTTTTTCCTTTCTGTCACATAGAATAAATATTCGCCCTTTTTCTTTCTGTCTGGAAGTCCAAATGCCAAAAAGACCAGGCATTTTAACGAAAGGGTGCCCTCAGGGCTCAGTATGTGGACCCATCTTTTGGGACCTCATGCTTGAGGAATTGCTTGTCGAAATGTCTGAAAATCCTGAAGTGCTGGGGTGCGTTGCGTACGCAGACGACCTCCTGCTAATCGTAGATGCGAATAATAGAAGATCACTTGAAACTAAGACGAATAACGTACTAGACAGAATTGGAGCTTGGACATCGAGAGTTAAACTTTCGATATCGAGCAACAAAACGGTGTATAGTTTGGTCAGGGGTAGGCTGGAAAGAGATCCTATCATAAGACTTGATGGAAGGCCTATCCATAGGGCAAACAATACAAAATACTTAGAATCATAACTGATGAGTCTCGGCTCTTCAGCAAGCATATAACAAGCATCTGCCAGAAAGCAACGAGGTTGATGCATAGCATCGGGAGCCTGGCGCAGAGGGACTACAGAATCCCGTTTCGTAAAGTAAGGGTACACCTTAATACGGTTCTAGCGTCCATAATAGGGTACGGAGAAAGCACGTGGGCACATAGACTTAGAACTCGAAGAATAGTGAGAAAGTTGATAGGGCGCAGAGAGGTTTCCTTGTCAGAATGACGGGAGCCTTCAGCACCACATCAACCATAGCGTTAACAGTGCTCACGGCGTCTTGCTCAAGTGACTTGGAAGTTCGGAAAAGAGGAAGCATCTATTGGCTCAGAAAAAACAATCTTAATAAGATTAATGAACTTCTTGGTGTAGAAATACACACAAGGAGAGAAATTCATATCTAATGAAATAATGAGAAAGTGGCAAGCTGAGTGGGAAGTGTCTACAAAAGGTAGGCGACGTAAGAGATCTGCGTCAACGACTCCAGGGAAAAACCATCCAGGAGATACTAATGGAACAAGAACTATATGACTGTATAAATGAACTAGCTGATAGAGTATCCAGGAAGCAACTGGATCTCTACAATGAACGAAGGCGTATTGTCAGATGAAAAGCCAAAACATGTCTTATCACATGTCTATCAATCACCCATCGAAATGGGTTTTAAATAAGTAATTATAATAATCACATCAAAAACTCCGTATTTGAGATGTTACTACACCTTATATGATGGTGGGTCGAGAGGGCATGATAGAAACATCTGGACAAGGTTCTGGACTAAGGCCTGAGGCTCACCGGAACTGCCAGATGTGGAAGTTGTGTCTTCTCGATCCACTTCATGCGGATTCGAACCTCAAGATTAGTATTAAGGTAAGAATAAGGTTTATTATTAGCATGCTTGGGGAAGCAAATGCATCCAAGTTGAGGTAAGCAGCTCACGTTCTTGGGTGCGGTCCGAGGTCTCTCAAAACACTTTTTTCATAATAAAATAATTAATTAAGGTGGAGGTAGTAGGTTTAAGGTGTAGAGTGTAGGTTAACATTTATAAAAGCCGAATGTTATTTAGAAGTAGCTAGACGTATGTGGAAACGTGACAAGCTACAAATAACTCTACGTTATTTGAATAGGGCCTATATTTTGATTTCAATCAGGTTAGAGATTTATAATTAATTTAGTTTTAATTTTAATTATAAATAAATATTAGCAGAATGTACTAATCAACTAAAAGCATGTATCATTAATCCGACCAGGATTTGTTTCTAGGTGCCTGGTCATAAGTTGTAAAAATAAAAGATGAATAAATAAAAGAGGTCTGGAAGACTAAATATTGTGTTCTGTATTGACATACAAGCTAATTCCATTCCTAATTCGTAATATGACATCTCTGCTAACTTCAAGCAGTCGCCCTACTTTCTGTCAGTTAACTTTTCTAAGGCATTTATAATATAATTTTTTGCCTGCTTTTAAAATTTATAAAAGAAGGTAAACATTATTCTAAGATTCATTTTATGTTCTACAATATTCTCTTGGGTTAAGTATTTCCATTGTAATCTTTATTTTTTAATTTCGACGGCATTTTCAGTATTCGTAGCCTTACTTCTTTCGAAACCACGCTTCTGGATTATAATTTTTCTCGATTATATACGCATGTAGGACTGGTTAACAAATTTAACTAAGTAGTAATAAATATATTTCATTTTATCCTTGCTATTTGTTTAATTGTAATTTTGTAAAATGACAAGGAAGTTAACCCCTTTTTGATCTGTCACTAATACAAGCTGTTCCTAATATTTTAGTTTATTGACCACATCGAATTTATTTACCAGTTTTTAAAGAATTTTTTGGCATATTTTATTGATCATATTCTTCAAGACATATTGGCAACTTTATTGGCTGTATTATTTATATTATATTTATATGTTACTACAGATCTCCAGAGGACAGAACATTTAATTGGGAGGACACACAAGCATCCCACAAAGCCATCAGTATCGTCCTCACTAGTTTATTGCTAAGTTTTAGCAGGGTTAATTATTGTTTCTCTTTTTTTTTAATAATTAATATGTTTGGTGAAAATTGGTTTTATTTGCAATTAGCTAAGAGTTCAGGTTCAATCCCTAGTTTAAGACAAGACAAAATCACACTTGAGATACTAAGTTAAGCAAGGCATAGACGATAAGCTCCCAGGGTTGATTGAGGTATTATCTTTACAATAGTACTTCAATTCTCTTTGGTAGTCTTATCGCAGATGACATTGACAATATGGGAAACACAGTCACCAATGTGAACGAGACTTTTAATAACTTATAGGTAGAGGCAAAGAAAAAACTGGTTTAAGGGTAAACGAAGAAAAAACCAAATACAAATAACTATGAAAGTGTAAAGAGTTTTATGCTCGAAGCAAAAATCTCACTGAAGATAACGATATCGCGGAAGAGATTAAAGAAAGAATTCAGGCAGCAAACAGATGTATGTACAGCCTTCACAATACTAGTAAATCTAAAAGTTTAACACAAATTTAAAGATTAGAATATATAAAACGGTAATTAGACCGGTGCTTATATATGGGTATGAGACGTCTACACTGACCAAAGAAGCTGAAAGAAAATTTTGATGTTTTGAGAGAAAAATCCTCAAAAGAATCTTTGAGCCTTGTCACGACATTAATAGCAACTAATATCGAATTAGAACAAATGCTGAAGTCAAACAGATGTATAGAGCGAGCGGCATAGATGGGCTGACCATGGCCATAGACTCCCTAATAACCGCCTTGCCAATTTAATATGGAAAGTAGCCTTCACAGAAAGGCTTAGGATGTCTTTGAATGCAATGGAGAGACAATATATGGTCAGATCTAAGAACAACGGGGCTACCCCACATAACGCAACTTATTTCAAGAAGCAAGTTGTGCAGTCAGCCAAGACCCACCCCGGGTTGTAGTGCTACAAAAAAGAAGAAGACAATATAATAAATATATGGGAGAGCTAAATAATGCTTGAACACTAGCACGACAATTTGAATATAAAAATGACGAAAGAATTATGAAAGTAAACCTAGACTACTGTAAATCAAAATATCCCAATTATTCCTGCTCCATAAACTTCCACACAGCATTTAATTATTGCTGGTGTTCAAAGTTGTCGTATATGTTTAAATAAAATTACAATAGCATGCGATAGATGTAAAATTCCATTTCACGATAAATGCTTTAAAGATTATGATTTCATCAACTAATATGTAACAATATTAGCCTTAAGTAATATGTAAAAATATGGCTACCCATACTGACACGCCTATACATAATTCATCATCCCATTCCACACAACATAAACTGGTAGCCTATCATAGTATGTTACATAAATTAACATAAATTTCGATGTCAAAATACAACTTTGACAGAAATAAATATCATTAAGTTAATAACAGTAAACAATGGATACAATGAACAAACAATTAAACAATTTTTAAATCGAAAACTACACAAGAAAGACCTGAAATTAGTATTTCCACCACCAGAGAAAAAACCTAGTACCTTCTGCTCGAATATCAACAAAAACATCCAATCACATAACAAAGAAAGAAATAACACAACAACTTCGGCAAATATTTTTTAACAAAAAGAATTAAAATAAAAAGCACTTACACAGTGGTTTACACAAACTTAAATGTGGCGACTGGGCTGCCCAAAAACTTACATCGATCAAAATAGTAGAAAATTTTAACAAACGAATAGCAGAACATAAAAGGGATGTCAATAATAGAAAAACAGATTCTACATATGCACTTTGCCTTCTAGATCATAATCATTCTTTGAATGATGAATTAAATAATAAATTATATACAAATGACAAATTAATTTTTAATTAAAGGCCTTAAGCTATCTATATTAGAATCTATGGAAATATAATAAATTAAAAAACACAGATATAATTCTGAATAACCAACTAGAGACAAGTAGTTCTCCCCTACTTAACCTATTTCGTTAATGACTATAAAGTGTAAACGCTTACCAAAAATAGATCACTTGAGAAAGTCACTCTAACCAAAAACAGCTGTAGTGATAAGATTTTTTAAAAGTTTAAAACTTTTATTGTTAGATAAAATGAATTTCCATCAAATAACTGTCAAATCCATGAATACCTTAAGAAATATAATTAAACTATGCTTTATTGTTTTCAGTTTAAAGGGTATAAATGAATAATTTGTTAGAAGAAAATAAAATAAAATGTTATTGCATAAAAGTTACTATTTTTATTGGTACCACTATATTGTTAACGTATCGTTAACTACACATGTACACATTTTCGAAAACCAGTTTCTAAAATTTGTTTTTGGAAATATTTCAATGTATTTGCGGGTATTTTATTATATTTAAAAAAAAATAATCGAGCTATTTTGACAAAAATATTTGTGGCCATAAAGGGGTTAATAATAAACCGATAAATATAAGAGGGTTTAGCAACTACGCACAAGCTATTTGAAGTGATGCTTTATCCACATTAAAAAAATTGCCAAAGGTTAGTAAACTGAGTAACATCGTTTTTCGATAGCCATCAAATAAAAATAAATAAATCAAATCTATCTCTGAATAATAATTATTTAAATTAATAAAAGTTAACGCTTTAATCACACACTTAGTAATTACAATAATGGCACATCAGACAAATGCTTGCTCTAACTGTTATCTGTTATTTATTGCAGGAATACTGATTTTTCATCTTACAAGTTTACGCTATTTGTTTTTATAATAGCGTCGATCTGATTGATTAAATTGAACACTCCCGCAGTGGCTGCGCATTAGGAACGATATTAATGGGGAAGATTGCTATTAAACCTGTTTTAATCAAAACAGTAGCGGATCCTGCAGCGAATTATATAAAAATTCTTGACAGGTCATTTTGAATAAATTGTCGATTATATGAAATATATTATACTTTTTTCAGTCAGTGTGTTGGTCAATTGTTGGCGGGTCTGAAAAATTATAAATTCGAGTGCATTACGTATCAATGTATATAATGCATATGAGAAATTCTAAAAAATATTTTTGGCTTTATTAGACGTAGATACATATAAAAAAAAATAATACTTTAAAAAAAAAACCTTTTTTACTACAAAAAAAATGGTGTTACATATATGTAACGCTAGGCTCTTATGTAGAAATTAACGAGAGTTTGTATGAAATATTACATTACACTCCAAACAAATGCCAACATCACATTTGTTGCACATAGTTCTGGTACTGGAAGCACAACCTTCTCACAGCACAACGTCTCCGCTTTTTGTCAGAATGGTAGTTAGGAGATGGTTCATCCCATCATAGCGAAGTTCATCTGAAATTCTATTAAAAGAAATACTGGACCTTGAAATAGCCGTCTTCCACCTCCTTTAGCTGATTTTTGGTACATTTGGAGATAAGCCTGAGCTACAGTTTCTACGAAACTCTAACTGAGATATATTGTGATGCTTTCTGTACAAAATCCAACAGTTGTTCACAGCTGCATCTAAAAGCCATGTATATATGCTCCACCACCATTTCTTAGACCTAATCGCAATCCGATAACAAGCAATGTTTTCATCCATAACATCGGTACCACCCATGTTATTATTATATTCCCCTATTAATCTAGGACGAGGAACTTGTTTGAATCTTTTTTGTGCTTGACTGTATCTTCTAACATTCGAAGTAGGCGAAACACCATAGCTAGTGGATCCAACTGTAACCACGTTATTGTCTGTCCACTTTACAAACATTATTCCATGTGTTCTATCAAGAGCTGATACGTGCGAGCCCCTATCACTATTTTTTTTAGATTCTTTCTTGATTCTAAGGGACAGTTGTGTAGTAGCCTATTTTCCCTAAATGTACCAGTAGCTCCATAACGATTTAGTCTCAAAAAATTGAACAACGTGACACTAGTAAATAAATTGTCCAAATAGAATTTGTAACGCAGATCAGGATTTGGTAACGTTTCCAGCATTATAGCAGAGGGAGCTGCATTTTTACCAAACAGCTCTTCGTATTCAGCCACAGCATATGGATTCTTTCCCTGGTATATGTCGAAATTTACCAGGTATCCTTCGCACGTATTCAGGCACCACATCTTGAAGCCAAATCAAATAGGTTTTCCTCTGATACATTGCTTGCACCCCGTGACGTCCATAATATTTAATCATGGATTCATCAAAATCCAAGTTTTGTACGGGCACAAACTGTTTCGAAAAATTGTCTTTCAATTTGTTCATGAGCGGTCTAAGTTTATACATTTTATAGACAACATCAATGGCATTATTGTCTGAGCAGTGCATAAACTTTAAAATTTGTATAAATCGGTCTCGTCTCATAGCTTCGCTGACAAGATTATTTTTCATATCTCCGAGTAGATCACAGTAGTGTCTTTTTTGAAGGTTTAACATCGTAACCGCTGACAAGCAAAATCTCTATGAAACATTTAATTTTTTCGGCTGTAATTAACGGATCAGACAATTCTTGAAAGAAGCATATTTAGTTGACTCGGTTTGTAATAGACTAATTATATCCTTCTCAATAAATTGCTCGAACATATCCACACAAGACGTTTCACGATATTTTTCATAATTTGGCGATGGAAATGGTATGTCATGATTATCTATGAGATCTCCATCTAAGGCCCATTGTATACTATCTTTGAGTTTTGTCTTATCTGGCAGTATAAATGTTGATTTTTTCTCGCGCCCATTCGATACTTGCTCCGTGGTTATATTGCCACCAGATGTACTGCAAGTTGGTTAATCTAAAGTAGAGTGGGAAGAAATTCTTGTTGAATCTGTGAATTTAATTTCGACTTGTGCTCTCAACTGACGGCCTGATAAATTATCTACAGTACCTACAGTATCCTCGTCTCCAGAATCCTCGTCTGTCAAAACATGACTTTCCGGTGGTTCTATGAATATCTCCTCTGCATAATCAATGTATGCCATTTCTAACGCTTCCTGAAGGTGAAATTCCTTCTGAAATTAAAACAAAAAATTAGATCAAAACTGTCAATAAATAACTATAATGTTCATTTTCATATCTTTTTTAGCCATATATAATGAAAAATAAAATCAAAATCATCAATTTGTACTTTAAAATTTTTTTCTTCATAATAACCTAGCGTTACATCAATTGTACTTTAAAATTTTTTTCTTCATAATAACCTAACGTTACATATGTGTAACGTAAACAAAACACTGATTTTGCGTACGCCTATGAACATTAGTTTTGAAAATTACCTAACCTAACATATACATAGAACTATTAGCAATAAAAATACATGTATTATGTCGCATAAGTAAAAAGGAATTATCTTTATAATACTTACTCAAATCGTACTCCGGTTTCCATTGAATCGGCCATGTTCACCAAAAATAAATCACATAAACAAACAATATATTTATTCAAATTGTTCACACACAGCTGACCATAAACACAGTACTAGCTGTTAACTGACTTATCACACCATCTACCTGCTAATATCCTAACTAATGCCGCACAAGAGAATTTTGTAGGGGTCTACAAACGTTACATATATGTAACGCCAGGTCATAATGGGATTTAACGGGAGCCAAATATTGTGATATTCTATTTGCTGCCCGTACCCCGCAGTAACAATTTTTTTTCTGTAGGTTGATACCAAAAAACTTGTTTTCAGCTGCGAGCCTAAAAAAAAGGCAAATTTAAGTTTTTCCAACAAAAAACTGATTTGTTCGCTAAAGCTATTTCATTCTTCTAGCGATCTGCATCGAAAAAACGAGTCAAAGAGACTTCTATACTTGAAGCACACGTACATATCAGGTACCAATCGCTTCGTCTTGCTCCCCAAAATGAACTCTGACCCTTTGAAGAATCAAAAAAGGCTCAAAACTTGGCAAACGGTTATTCGGTCCCTAAAATCGACGTTTGTTTCTTTTTTTCGTGATTTTATCCGAAAATAGATTAAAAGATACCTCTATAGTAAGATCACACATACATATTAAGTACCAATCGCTTCGTCTTGATCCCCAGAATGAATTTTGACCATTTGAAGAACATAGAAACACCTGCTCAAAGCGTGGCAAGCGGTTATTCAGTCCCAAAAATCGACGTTTGTTTTTAATTTTTTCGTGATTTTACCGGAAAATCGCGAAAATTTAATATACTGTTTTCGGCAGTATATTAAAAGTAAAAGCGCCAAGTATGGAATAAAGTTCTACTCTGTTTGTACCAGCGATGGTTACGTGCTAAACTTCAAAATATATTCCGGAAAAACAACGGAAGCGACTGGTGTACTAAAACTTGAGCAACTAGTTCTTTCTCTGACGGAGTCATACCTAGATCGTGAACATCGGATTTTCATGGATAATTTTTATAATAGCCTCTCTCTTTCTAAGATTCTTCTTTGTCGAAAAACCCATACAACTGGTACCTTACGAAGAGATTGTAAAAGAAATCCTACCAATCGTAAAAGCCACTTTAAAGAAAGGTAAACACCGTTGGAGCCGATGTGGTCAAGTATTCGCTTCAAAATAGAGGGATAAAAGGGATGTTATTTGCATTACCACGAAATATCATCCCAAATTGAGTACCGCTAAAAACAGGTATGGCATTGAAAGGGTAAAACCTGAGGAAGTAGCTAATTACAACAAGTTTATGTCTGGTATTGACCGTAGTGACCAGATGATTATTTATTATTCATCTCCGAGAAAAAGTATTAGATGGTATAAAAAAGTATTGTTCCATCTACTAGACATTTCTCTTTGGAATGCATTTTACATAAAAAGAACATTAGACACACAGTTATCCTTCCTTCTGTTTCGCGAAGAAATTGTAAAAGAATATTTAGGAATTGATAAAGATGAGCAAGATGGAAGAAACTTGGTGAAGACGGGACCATTACATGGTGGTAAAAGACCACGACTGGATCAACAAATAGCAAACAGGAACACTGATTCTGGCATGCACTTTCTCGATAAAATACCAAACCCAAAAGATTTAAATAAATCCTACCATTTGGGATGCAAACATTGTACATCAAGATCTATACGAAAGGAGACCAAGTACCTTTGTAAGACGTGCCCCAGCAGGCCAGCTCTTTGTATCGAACCTTGCTTCGAAGATTACCATAGACAATAAAACTGTTGTTTTTAATCAATTCGTCCCCTCCCCTCCCATTTTTCGTGTGACGGGAAACGCCGTCTTGTATCCAGCTCACGAAAATAGACTTTACTAGGGACAAGACGGTATTTGCCGCTTCCCAATTTTTTTTTTCAAAAATATATGTTTTTTTCATAATAAATCATGCTACGAACCCTTTGTTTTGCCATAGTGTCCGCGAACGTGTTAAAATTTAGTAATTACTATTTTATATAGTTTTATTTTTTTGTATGCTAGGTGTGTATAAAAAAGTATAAAATAGAGTATGATTGTAATTGTACGAGCAAAACAACACGCCAATGACTACATAATGATCGATTTTATCCTCGTGTATGTTTCTTCAATTCAAACTCGTTTTTTTTTCTCCAATTCATTATGTAAATTGTGTATAATTCATCTAATTTGTAGCATTCCTTCTTATATATTGTGTCATAATTACTGTTTTTGATCACTTCCGTTTTCATTCAAAACAGAATTAAATCTTTGACAATATTTATTAGAGATTAATGAACTACCAGCGGAATATTTCTGTGATTACATTTTGGATTCTTTTCTACAAGGTCTCCTGCCGGGAATTTAACAATCCTATCGAGATGCTACTATAGAAGTTATTGATAAATAAATCATTTCCAATAAGTTATCGTTCGTTATTAAAGTGATAATTATATTTGTGCCATTACGAGTTTTTTTTTCTACGGAACGCTCCATGATTTATGAGCCAGAATCTAATAAAATATAAGTATCATAAAATTAGTTACTTTGAATTTATTGCTGACAGTATATGTTCCATAGTGTGGGCAATAGTGGCCAACTGTAATAGTGTAGATCTGGTCGACATAACTATCCTTAGTTTGTTCTGTACTGTTAGAAGTTAGTATGTTTTACGATTTTTACTAACAAAACAATTGTCTTTAATGAAATACAGAAAATATTAATTTGAAGAGCACCTACACTGCGAATCAGGTACGTAGTAGGTCTCAATCACATCAAATATGGGGATCAATAAGAATGTAACGCGAAAAATTAAATGCCTTAGTATGTTTCCTTTAACAAAACAATAATAAGAATAAACAATTGATTGAAAGAACACTAAAAGAAAAAGAAAAACAATAACTAAGAGAAAAACAAAAACAATATGGAGAAAAAATGAGGAACATGAGAAAAGTCGTAGAAAATAAAAGAAAACTTAAAGAAGTGATAGGAGAAAGTATATTTATTTATTTGATGCCAGTAGACAACCCCAATGCATACGGGAAATTTTATAGTAGGCTGATGTCACGAATGCTTTTGACACTAATAATAAGTCTTGTAAAGAATAAATCTTTTACCAAAAAGCTGCTATCGCTTTGTTGTATTAAATTGGCCAAATATATGGCCTAGCAGGACAAATTCGTTAAACTTCCCGTGCTCGAATCGATATCACTAAAGTGTTATGATCATTTCGGCCTATCCCAGCTATCGTCAGACACTTGGGCTGATACAAATTAACGAATTTGTCCTGCTAGGCCATATATTTGGCCAATTTAATACAACAAAGCGATAGCAGCTTTTTCCTAAAAGATTTATTCTTTACACATTTCGCATAGCCCAGAGGTAGAAAACGATGTGATTATATCGTTTTCGTTCACGGCCGCCAAAGCAGGTGGCGCCTCGCTCGCAAACCACTGCAGTGGTGAAGCTTTGGAGACATTCGTTCTACTTTCCGGTTTGAATTTGATCAGCCCAATGTCTGACGATGGCTGGATAGGCCGAAATGATCATAACACTTAGTGATACCGATTCGAGCACGGGAAGTTTAACGAATTTGTCCTGCTAAGCCATATATTTGGCCAATTTAATACAATAATAAGTCTTGTTTAATTAGTGATTTTTGTAATATCTAGTCTATTTTGGTTTCTTAAAGAAAAGCAGAAAATGCCAAAGGATAATAATTTTTCTAATATGGATATGAGAGATATGGTTGCTATTTATTGTCAGCAACACTTTAACGGGCGAGTAGCGGAAAGGGAATATTTAAGAAGAATATTTAAGAAGCCAAACAGGCTGCAACCAAATCACTAAACATTGTAAGTAATGCTTCGCGTTGACGATAATTCTCAAGTAAGTATACGACGTTTATCTTTATCGTTAGGAATCAGCAAAACTTCAGTTTTAAAAATTCTGCACCGTGATCATTTTCACTCTTACCATTTTACACCTATGCAAAATCTATTACCAGCAGATTTACCTCTAAGATGCAGATTTGCAAATGATATCCGAAACAGGCCAAATCTTGACAACTCTTTCGTAGATAGAATATGATTTACGGACGAAGCTACATTCACACGCCATGATGTTTTTAATTTAATTAACAATTATTTCTGGGATATTAACAATCCCCATTTTAAAAGAGAAAGTCATTTTTAACATAAATTTAAAATAAACGTATGATGTGGTATCATTGGTAATCATTCTTTAGGGCCACGCGAGTTACCTCGTAATTTGAATGGTGAGAACTATTTACATTTTTTACAAAATGAATTTACTGATTTGTTGGATGAATTGTCATTAAACTTAAGGCAAAATATGTGGTTTATGCAAGACGTGCCCCCCACATTATACAAAAGCAGTCGAACATACTTGAATACCAACTTTCCGGACCGTTGGATTGGTCGTGGTAGTCATTTTCCTTGGCGACCACGTAGCCCAGAATTTAATCCGCTAGATTTTGGTGTATGGGAGGCAATGAAACACTGTCTATAATAATCCCATAAACACTCGCAACCAACTTTGGGAAGAAATAAATACGGCAGCAGTTTCTATTTAACTGATGATGCTTTTAATATGAGACGATCTTTTATGGAACGGATTGATAAATGTATTGATGAAAATCTTAGTTAGTTTAACTATTTCTTAATTTGGTTTGAAAACGTTTATAACTTTAATTTAATATAAAACGTAAAATGTTTAATGTCAAATCCAATTATCCTATTATTTTGTACTACTACTACTAAAGATTTCCACAGTTTTCACTGTCTTCCTTCACTCAACCGTTTTCTCCAATTTTCCCTGTCACTCCAGTGTCCATCTCGCAGGGTTCTTTTCTCCATAGCCTCGTCGATTTCGTCTCTGAATGACCTTCGGGGTTTTTTTTCTTTTTTCGATCGGGCTCCATTCTATGATTTTGTTTATCCAGCGTCCTCTGTCCGCTCTTCTGATGTGGCCGTACCAGGATAGTCTCTTCTCCTCTATATAGTCGATTATGTCTGCTTGCACTCCCTTTATTCGCTTAATCTCTGCGTTTTCAATTCTGTCTCTTTTTGTAAGTCTACAGCTTCTCCTCAGGAGCTCCATTTCTACTGCTCTTATTCTACCTCTATTTCTCTTGTTTATTGTCCAGTTTTCGGACCCATATGTCAGGATACTTCTTGTCAGGGTATTATATATTATCTTTTTTGTCTTTATCGTAATGTTTTTATGCCACAGCACTGAATTCAGTTGTCTTATACAGTTTTTTGTTTGTCTTAGTCTGTTGTTTATATCTTCTTCTGTTGTTCCCTGGTTCGATATTATGGTTCCTAAATACTTGAATTTATCTGTTCCATTTACTTGTCTTCCCTCGTCTATCTCTAGGTTTCTCATATCCTTGTTTTCTGTTGTTAGGTATTCGGTTTTCTTTAAGTTTATTTCCATTCCGTTGTTTTTTTATTCTTTTTCTAGTTTTCTGAGCATAAAGCTGAGATCTTCTTCATCTTGTGCGATGACTACTTGATCGTCGGCAAAACTTAAGGTGTATAGGTATTCGTCTCTTGCTGGTATTCCTTCGCACTTTCTCCTCCATGGTTTGAGTGTCTTTTCCAAAAATATTTTAAACAGAGTAGGGGACGTAGCACAGCCTTGTAGAAGTCCTTTTGTCGTCTTAAATGGATTGTAGGCTTTATTTTCAGATTTAATAGCTACTTTGTTTTCTTTGTACAGTGCTTTAACTGCTTTTATTAGTGTTTGTCGGATTCCGAGATCATTCATTGCTTCCCATAATTTGACTCTAGGTATTGAGTCGTATGCTTTCTTTAGATCAACAAACGCCAGATGGACCGGTCTACCTTTTGCATTTTCTTCTTTATCAGTTGTTCTAATGTGTACGTATGATCTAGGCATGATTTTCCTACTGTGAACCCTGCTTGGTCTTCTCCAATTTTTCCTATTATTTCAGTTTCTAGTTTTTCCTTGATAATTTTTCCGTAAAGTCTACCTACCGACGATATTATACTAATTCCTCTGTAGTTTTTACATTTTTTCCTGTTTCCTTTCTTATGTATGGATGTGATGTATACTTGTGTCCATTCCGCAGGTATTTCCTCATCCATTTAGTCCTCTTTCGAACATTATGTGTAGCATGCAGAATAACTTTTTCGTTCCGTTTTTAATTAGGTCGTTTGGTATCCCTCCGGGTCCTTTGGCTTTTTTGTTCTTCAATGTCTTGATTGCTCTCTTGACTTCTGTCAGACTTATTTCTATTTGGTCGTATGTCCCATTTGCTGCAAGTTATTATTTCCCTATTATTTTGTCAAATCATATTATTAATTATCTCGTTGATATATTTATTTTATTTATTATTTCGTTAGCTATTATTTAATTAAAAATATTTTATACCAAAATTCAGAAGTATTAATGTATTTGTCTATTTTTCTTTCGATGCCTGGAATAATTGCGGTAAATCAGAATTATGCAGTTGATTTGTAAAATGCGATTATCTCGAAAACTGTTGAGTTTCATAGTTATTAACAGGTATACCATTTTTATGTTAAAATAATGTATCTTTAATATTTTTTATTAAAAATATCGATAACTTAAAAAGCAAAAAAGTTTTGTAAATTTATGCCACATATGTGGCATATGCGGCGCCCTCTAGGAGCTATATCAGAGTGTCTATCCAATTAAAATTTCTTATATTAAATAGTACCAGTTGTAAATTTTTGTACATAAATGTTAACAAACATAAAAGTTATAGCGAAAAATAAAATTTAAAATTTCCACTTTAACACCCTGTATCTTTCTTAATATCCACATTTTACTAAAGCAAGTTGACTTAAATCGTAATATTTTAAAGTGCAGAATCTACGGTTTCTTTTTGTATAATTACTTAAGGACCACACTGTATATTCAATCATCACTAGAGCAGTGAAGGAAACAAGTACCGAAATGGAAATACACATAGACGGTGGTAAATGTCTAATAACTTTATTTTTCGCAGACCATTATGTAGTCGTAGCGAATGATGAGGAAGACATGGACTACATGTTTAGAAAACTATAGAAAGAACATAAAAAATGGGGCCTCAATATGAATATGACAAAGACAGAGGAACTTAAAATGGGTGATGATTTTCTGGGAAGAAAATGTATGGCATATAATAAGAGATATGGCCATCAAAGAAAACAAATGGATGGACAAAAAAAGATGGCGGTCGAAATACGACAAGCCTATGTTACATAGATTAAGCCAAATACATAAAGAAGAAAGGAATAACACCAGTTTTCAGAACAAATAACAATTTAGGCAAATATATCAAAAATAACAAGAGTCAAAATAAAAAGCACTAAAACAGTGGTGTACACAAACTTACATCATTTTAATAAATAAATAGCAGAACAAAAAAGGGCTTTCAATAATAGAAAAACAGATTCTACATACGCACTTCACCTTCTAGATCGTAATCATTCTTTAAATGACGAATTTCAAATTCTTAACATTCAAAATAAAGGCCTTAAGCTATCTTTGTTAGAATCTATGGAAATAAACAAATCAAAAAACACACACATTATTCTGAATGACCAACTTTAGACACACAGTTCTCCCCTCCTAATTTATTTCATTTAATCAAATTATATCGAAGTTTTGAAAACAAAGTTTTCAGTGTTTTATTGTTACAATAAATGATTCTTCAAAGTGTATTTACCTTTCTTAATATATCTAAAAAGTTGATAAGAAAATAGTATTTCGTAGTATTTTTTATCTAAAGAGATTTATTTTACTTTTATTATGAAGAATCTGGTACAACAATTGTACATTTAATGAAATAAATATTAAAAACTACAAGAAAACGCAAAATATTGTTGTGACAATCTATATTCTTGTTTGCATCATATAGCAGATAAATACTTTAATTTTTTCCTTAGTTTTGCATTAACCTAATTAGCTAGTTAATTAACGCCCTGCTATGTTTTTCGAGCAAAAAACGCTACAATCTGCTTTTCTTCAAACTACAAATTAAACGTAATAACAAGCTTTGTAAAAAAATGATATATGATTACTACTGACAGACAACTAATTTTCCAGATTAAATGAACTAGACTATGAATTCCTTCGCTTTTATTCATTTCTAATTCTTAATAAGACTTAGATCTCTCAAGCCATTGTATAGTTTCTGACTTAATATAATGTGTGTATTTTTAAATCGCTCGAAGCTTCCTCATATGGTGAATTAGTCATTAACTGATTCTATATGTAACAACTTATGCTTTAAGAGTACAGAAAGAAAATTAAAAAGGTGCATTACACCGTCGCAAGTTAAATAATACTACACAAAAGAATATTTCCTAGTGTCTGAGAAAAAAATAATCCTACGTAAGATTACCCACGATACTTATCTATTTCATGCCTCTAAGTGATTCTAAATCATTTGCCTGTGTAAAGATAAGAATAATTTTCAGATTTTATGTTTTGTGACAAGGTCAAATTCAAAAACATTTTAGAGAAAGAGATGAATTTTCATGCGCTAAAGTAATTTTCGGTAAACTCTATTCAGTTTTATATCTACAAAAAAGTTTTTCAGAAATAATTTCGTCCTATCGAAATGTCACTATTTAATCCTTTGCGGCCCACATTGTTTTTTTTTTTCTCATTTTTTCTAAAATAAAAGAAATCTTGGCAACTTAATTAATTAAATCAAAAAAATGAATGACAATTGCGTTTTAATTTAATTTGAGTCGCTTAGCACTCCCTCACACGTGTTTCTGGGTCTACCCGTCATCAAAAGGAGTTTGTAAGAAGACTCAAACCAAATCAAAACGCACCGACTACTAAGGCAATTTTAGTAAAAATAATTACCAGAGTATGCTACTAGAGGCCTCTAGTGAGGAAACATGAAGTTAAATATCGATAGCAAACAACAAATCAACACTTTTTCTGAAAATTTAAATTTAATCATAGCAAAATATTACAAAAAAAGTATGGTTTTACCGTGAAAGCACTGGGAAATAAAAGTCACATATTCAAGGGTATGGAATTTTTAGAAACAATTTTTATTGTCAGACAAACACAGACCAATATCGCATGTTTGATAAAACCAACGAGAACGATGAACCTTTGTGATTGTACTGCATAACCCACATCTTCTTGATGTTCCATGAAAAGACAAATGAGCCACTCTATCGTATCTAACTTCATTAGGTACATATTTTTTGAAACTATTTACTGCATGTTTTGTCCCTTTTTTTGGGTATCTGTATTAGCACCAATAAGACATGTAACAACGGCCAATCGGAATTCTTTCAATAATAATACACGTCCTGGACTTCTACATTTAAATATGATAAACGCATTAGTTACTGCTAAATCAAGTAAATGGAAAAAATGTGATGCCACTATTTCTTATTTTTCTATTTATTTCATATAGACTCTTCAGCATATCAGCCTTATGCACCCCACCTATATATTTGTTGTAGTCTTTTACAAGTGTTGGTGCAGTCTTATGTCTTTTTTGACAGATACCATTTCAGTGGGATAAAAAAAGTTGGACAAAAAATTAATCTCTTTCTTATCTTTCCACCTAGTGAAGACCATTTTATTGGAAGCCTGCCGCCAATATGTTGCTAAAATTATAATAAGGAAGTTTGCTAAGCAGAATACTATCTGTGACACAATAAAAAGCCTTAGTAGGATCTAAAAAGGGTGTTAGAGTATCAAAATATTTTTCAAACCTTTCCGAAATACTGCTAGTTAAATGATTAATAGCTAAAGTTGTTGTTGACTAATGATATTGTTTCCTACAATCCTCGATCTAACATTAACATTTTGAGGGTATTGAGTGTGTTCTTCTCTCATCCGGTGAGGATTTTCCGTGGCCCAGTAGCGGCAATTTTGTCGATTAGCATGACCGTTAAGTGAAAAAGTACACTTATTAGAAAACATAACGCCTTCTAATTGGATAATATTGTTATCCAACATGTCCATCATTTGCTCACAAAAAAAGTTCTCCTATCAAAATCGTCTTCCATAAGATCCTGAGTAGGTATCATCTTATAGGATGCAATTTATTTTCTTTTAATATGTTTACTATCGATGTATGGCTAGCATTGAATGTAGTGGATGCCTGTCTACTCGATGTATGTGGATTTTCCTGAAACTCAAGCGACACCTTTCTATATCTTTCACATTTCACACTTCTCTATTTTACTTATCGTTCCTTGGGATGTAAGCGGTAAATTAGTAAATTTCTCATGAAATATTCGAGTTACTTCTTGTTGTGTTCGGTGTTATCTCCGTAACCAATCATTTGTAAAACTGATATTTTATGCATTTCTGTTAATCTTAGCATTTTTCAGAATTGAGTTGAACGAACTTTTTACTTAAATTAAAAAACCGACAACTTAAATAACACAATTTACTAATGCGTGTTAAATTAACGTTGCCACGAAAATTCTTTAAAGTTTTTTAATGGTTACCATCTAAAAACTACATTGCTATGGTTTTTGTTCACTTTCTCATTATCAAGACCTAAACGGGAAATAAGTTTTGAGAGAATGAAAAGAACTTTCAAACGATATATCACAAGCCTATACTTCCTATTTTAAAAATTGGGGGTTGAACCTGTCATTCTAAGGGGGTCGAAGGTAGGGTTGCATTTTCACGTTAAAGAATGTCAAGTTCTAATTTAAATTTGAACTGTTTCGGGATTTTTTATAAATATGTACAGTAACCTAAATAATGAATTTATTCCATTTGGCTTTTACACACTGTATAAAAATATGTTAAAATGAGATACCCGTAAACTTTTTGAAATAGCAAATTTTACAAAGTTTTGTTTTAATTTAACATACACCCACACACTGCAACATTTTACTGCACTATGCGCCCATATGGCGGAAACGAATAGCTCTGGAACTAGAAAAAGAGCGCGTGTAGAGCACACGAACGAAATACGACATGCAGTACACTTCTCTCAAAAGAAAGATCTGATAACTTTTGCGGTTTTCTTCTACTAACGCCCATAAATTCGCTTCCCAAACGTAGCAGCCATTGCCAAGTGGAAGCGAAATCATAACCATCAAAAGCACGCACCACGTGTTATCTCCGAAGAGAAAAAATTAGTATGAGTAATGTAACTTCTAAATACGTCAGAATTGAACGGCTGTGTTGGTGTAAGTTGCTATTGAATTTAATATTCTCGGATTTCTAGAACATGGTGATAATCTCAAACCTCCAGGAATCTATTAAAAGCTTAATTCTCGGCCTAAAGTTCCTGTAAAAGCACCACACGCCAAATATTTAGCTATATGTATTATTATGATCTGCTTTGGTTTAATTTTTGTTAATTCTAATTAAATTAGATCAAATAATATTTAATTTTTCAGGGTTCTTTACCACACAATAAAATTTATTTTACTTTCAATTCGTGGTTGCTAGTATTTCCTGGATGCTGGCTTTCTTTAGGATAGACAAAGGGAATAAATATTATAACACAACTTTATAATCTTTTAAAACAATCACCACTTATTTCAATACCATATACAGAGTGGCCAAAAGTCTGGAAACGGCTAATTATCTCGTAAATTGCTAGACATAATTATACAAAATTTGAGATACGCCTATTTTGGGATACGAAGATTCCATATTTGGTATTTGCAATGTTGCCAGACTTTCAGTTTCTCTTATATTACTAGTAACTTTGGTTTTTCAAAAGCATCATCCTGTATATTCAGCCATTATTAGAATCTTCTATTCAATACGAGTTCAACCATATGTAACACTTATAATTTTATGTAGTCTGGAAGGTCTTAAATACATAAAACAGAAGTCTGGCAACGCCTAAATTGTTTCAATACATTTTTTAATACTATTTTCAAATACATTAAAACGTAACAATTGATAGTTAAGAATATTTTTTAACATAATAGATACGTTATTAAGTGTTCAAAATGTGCTTCATTTGTGAGTTGACAGCACTCTAATCGATGGTAGAATGCGTCTATCACATTTCTCCATTATTGTCTAGAAATTATTCGAGATTCATCAATAATTCATTGCCTTAGCTATGCAACACTTGCTGGTTAAGTTTTGTAAACTGAATTTTTCAAGTATCTCTAATAAAAATAATCTTTAGGATTGAGATCGGGTAAACGTGAAGGCCATTCAATTCTACCTTGTCTACCAATTTATCGTCCGGAAAATATCTCATCTAAATAACGCCGAACATTTACACCAACTATCTGACGTTAAATTTCTTTCGATAAAAAATGGCCCAATTAAATAAGTACCAACTATAACTGACCATACATTTAATTTTTGTGGTCTTTGAGTATGGTTTTCACGCATTCAGTCTTCAGTGTGAATTTACGTCACACCAGTACCTTAAATTGTGTCGATTTAGACTTCCACACGGTGTTCATTTATTAATTTATTACAATCTAATAAACTATTTTACAACAATTTGTGGGTCTTACCTTGTCTGTTTAAACTTTTAAAACTTTTTATACCTTTTTATTCATTTTTACTCATTTTGAGAAAAACCACAGACATGTAATATTGGCATAATTATTGTAATTTATAACATCTAGTTTGTTTATCTTTATTAGACAACACCCTAATATGGGTTTTTATCATTTCAGCATTTATTTAACTTTGTATCGAGACCTGAAGGTGCTTTGCATATTGTAGAAAGCGGAACCGGTCGTTAAAAACCGATAGTTAAATTAAATTAATTGTGAGTAAGTCTTATTTATTATTTCTTTACCTATTTGAAATGGAATCACACAAGCAACACATTCATGATATTTCATTAAGTTTCGTAAGATGACAAAAATCTATCTGTCTGAAAGACCATATTATTCAGTTGACGAGTTTCTTAGTGTATAACAAAGAAACAAAATAAGTTTTGTTTATAATTACATTTGGGTGTCTCAAGCAGTGGCTACAATTTGTTTCATTTGTTGTTGTCTGTACAAATTATGTAAGTTATACAATAGTTTACTAATTTTAAATTGTATTGTTCTGTTTTTTTTTATTATATTTGTTTTTCTTTATAATTTTTGTACTATTTGACTGATTTTTTTTTTAACTTTGTCCATAAAATTGTTCAATAATTTTCAGTGACAATAAAACATATTTCTACTGTTTTAACTCTAGAGATGTTCGCTGCAACTTTGGCTACTGATCATAAGCCAAATATTGAAGAAAACATATCCAGCCCCGAAAAAAATCAATTCAAAAATGACCAGCCTGTCGAAGAACAAGTTACTCCAGAAAGACAAAATACTTAATGAAACTAAAGATTTGTTTATGGACATGCCCTCAACAAGCACTGGTTTAGGTCTTTTTTCTCTGAAACAAGTTGTTCCCTATCCAAACGCACCGCAAAAACAAATTAAGCAACAGAGTAAAAATAAAGGTAAAACTGTCATATTAATAAGCACCCACTATAAAGAAAAATTGGAGACATCTCTAGATACCAGAAAACCAAAAGTTAATGTTAAAAATGTTAACTCGAAGACCAAGATTAAGTCACTAAAGCACAAAACCGTAAAAAAGTAAATACTTCCAAGAGGGTTAAAAACTTACAACCTGAAGATGAAGGTGTCAGTAGTGCAAATGAGGAATGCTTTTATTATAAGATATAACAATACAATGCCGCAATTGTAAAGCATGGAGACATTAGGCTTGTGCAGGAGGTGACAGCGATGATGATGTATTTTCTTGCGAATATTGCAGATATGAATAAGTTAAAAAAAAATGTTTGGCATTATTATTTCTACTATTATTTAAGAAAAATGTTCTGCATTATTCCTATTAATATTGGGTTTTTTAGTTTAACCCATCGTTATTTCTTATTTAGTTAATTGCTCTTGTTCGTTCCTTCTGAATTTTTAAGTTTAAGTTGTTGTATTTGACACAAAAATTAAAAAAATAAACTTAAAAAAAAGAAAATTATTTATAATAATACGGTGTATCCCGTTTTACCCACACAGTTGGTGTAAAATGGGAAATTGTATTGGTGTCAAATTTTGGCATGTAATTTTTTATACATTATATATAAAAAAATCTTTTTTTGTGCTTTTGATAGAAAAATAATGAGTTTTCACTGTGCCAAAATATTAGTAGCCTCCAATATATAATTTCGGTGTTATATAGCCTCAAACGTTAAGCATCCTCCTCACCTTCGCCTACTTTTTTCTTAAATAAAAATCTGTAATTTATGAATTTTACCATCTGATGGATTTACCATTTCATTGACATTTTGAAAATAATCTTCAACCAGGAACCCTACTGACCAATTACTTTGTAGTTGTCTCATAGCTGCGGAAAACATAGTAAATTCAAGACCACTTACTTATCTTCCAATAGAATCTAAAGAATCTGAATCTCTAACTCCAAATCATTTTTTAATTGGATCTTCAAACGGAGATAAACGAATTGGATTTTTAAACGAAGATATTAAAGTATTTAACTTTAATTATTTATACAGAGAGCAATTTGCAAATAAATGTTGGCAATGCTTTATTTCTGAATACATACCTGAACTACTACTTAGGGCAAAATGGCATAAACTAGTTGTACCAATTAAAGAGGGCGATATTGTAATTATATGTGATAAAGATTTACCAAGATGCAATTGGCCAAAGGGTGAGGTAATTGAAGTTAAAGAATCACCTGATGGTCAAGTGCGACGAGCAATAGTTCAAACAAAAAGTGGAATATATGAACGTCCTGTTATAAAATTAGCGGTAATACCAATAAATGGAGACCAAAAAGATGATGAAAAATAAGTGGTACAGTCTCTTTTTCGCATCGAACTGTACCGGGTTGGAGTATTACGAATATTTGTTAGTTGTATAAAAATGTATTTAGTTAATTTTTAGTTCTATCATGTTACCCAAAATTTTTCGTTGCTACTGTTCCATAAACGATGTCAAATATAAGATCAAAACGTCAGAAAACAAACTATCACCGATTAGGGAAAAATTTAAATAATTTAATAGTTTAGCAGACAGCAAGAGAACAGTAAGTAATGGGAATTAATTAGTTTTTTTATATTGTTAATTATATATATTGTAGGAATTTGAGTTGTTTTACGCAATAAAACAGTAAACTACAAATCCGTCAATTGCTGGCTGTTCAATAAAGATAAATTCCCAACAATGTCACAAGAAAATATTTTTAAAATCAAGCAATAAAACAAAATAATTATAATTCGCACATTCGACTTATCTTAAACGTATAAAGATTTTTTTTATAGTTTTGATGTTCCAGTAATTTTTTTATGTTAATTCGTTAAATGAAACGGTTCGTGTAGAACAAAGCTTATCAAAACACCATCACAACATTGTGACTATCAATTCCTCGTTGCATTGATAAAAAGTCTCGACTAATAACCGTATAATTACTAATTTATTTGTAAAGCAGTCCATGGCGGCAATGGACCGTGTCTTCCGGATATTATATCAAATTTATACGACTAGATACGTTGTCTTGATTCCAAACAATAAGACTTGGGGCAAAAAAGCCGAGAGACAGAGTAAAATATTAGACAATGATCTTAAGAACGAGCACTTATTGAATATGGGAAGAAATCACGATTTGCATGTAACTTATTAAAACGTATTATCGTCATGGGGTAAAGTCAAACACTTTTTAAAACAATCTTGAGGTTTACAGTTAGATCCGGTGGATTTATATAGTATTCTTAACCAAAGAAATAGAATTTTTTGTCTTCAATAAATATTTGGGTTTTATTGTTTATTATACCTAATTAGACAGCAAATGTCAAGGTTGAGGGCAGACTAACAGAATAAATTAAAATCCGTCGAGGAGTCCGGCAGGGATGTATCTTATCGCCACTTTTATTTAATCTGTATAGTGAAGCTATCTTTGAACAAGCACTCGAGGAAGAAGATCTTGGTCTGATAATAAATGGTGAGGCGATCAACAATATATGGTATGCTGACGATACAGTTCTCCTAACGGGAACGCTAGTAGAACTACAACATCTCGTTCAAAGTCTCAATATATACTGTAACAATTACGGCTTGAAAATTAATTTGAAAAAAACTAAATTTATGGTAATCACGAAATCAAAGAACATCAGAGCTAATCTTGTAATAGACAATACAACGATTGAGCGTGTGCCCTGGTATAAATATCTAGGTGCTTGGATCACAGACGATACTGATCAAACAAAAGAGATTAGATGTAGAATAGAAATCGTTAGATCAGTCTTTAATAGAACGCGCAAACTCTTTTGCAATCGTGATATCAATATAAAGTTACGAATACGAATGCTGCGGTGTTATGTCTTTTCTACCCTGTTATATGGAGTTGAGGCTTGGACACTAAAACAGTTTGACCATAAAAAACATCGAAGCTTTCGAGATGTGGTGCTAAAGGCGCATTCTCAGAATATCATGGATGGAACGCGTCACTAACACGCAAGTACTCCAAACTTTAGACAAAAGATGCGAAATTCTAAATGAGATAAAAACTAGAAAGATGGAATACTTGGGGCACATTGTGAGAGGTGAAAAGTACGAACTTTTAAGAAACATCATACAGGGCAAAATTAAGGGCAAAAGAAGTAAGGGAAGAAGAAAAATATCGTGGCTTCATAATCTACGTGAATGGTTCGGGTGTAGTTCGATTGAACTTTTTAGACGCACTGCTAACAAAGTCGCAGTAGCCATGATGATTTCCAATCTCCGCTAGTTGTGGCACGAGAAGAAGAAGAAGAATATCTAATTAGGCATCTTCGGTCCATCTTTGGACATAGGCCTCCTCAATTCTTTTCCATTCTTCGCTGTCTGTCGCTGCTACAGTAATCCACATACATCTCACGTGTTTCTTGTTTATATTAGGGAATATATTTATATTAGGGAATATATAGTCCATGTTTATATTAGGGTATAATAATTTGTTTGTTTTATTGTTTAGTAAGACAGACTTGTTAATATTTCCTAATATAAACATAGTGATGGTTTGTCTGAGCATATATTTCTACTATCTTTCTAAGGCATATATTTCTACTATCTTAACCCATCAACGCCTTGTGTAACCACTTCATGGTTATGCAAACACGCCATCAATTAATGTTGATTAACTTAACGCTAGAAATCAGCAGTTCAATTTTTTGCTACTAGATGTCAGTGTCTTCAACGTGTTACTGTATTACATTCAACAGTTTGAAAGGAAAGAATAGTATAACATTGTAATTTCATGCGTATTAACGAATGTTTAACTCATGGAGACGAGATTTGAGTTAGTAGTTGTATTAGTTTACTGTCAAGACTTTTCGGTAATTTAAATAATTATTGATATAGTTACAATAAATATTACTGTAAACCTCACTCATTAACATAAAATATACATGAGACATAATCACACTGTTACCAAATGGTCACAATAAGAGATCTAATAATTTTTTTATTTACAGGATGTTTTACGCTCCAGGAAGCCCTGAATATGGTTTATAACGATAACATTGATCTCACCGGCATATATAAAGGTCCAACTGATCCAAATGTTATGACTGATGAAGGTTCGGCTGACGAGGATAATAGTGGATTTGTAGATAACCTGTCCCGAAAACAATTATTAGCAGAAGCCGAGCTGAGTTATTTTGATGGTGCACCAGAAGAAAATAGTATGCAAATAAAAATAAGTAAGAAAATAAAAATAAGTAAGAAAATAAAATGCACTTAAATCCATTTGTAGTACCAATTTAATTCAAATAATACTTTTTTAAGTTTTGACATAAATAGTTTATTTAAGAATGTGCCGTTAAATAAGACTTTAAGTATAGTCAAGACAAAATTAGAGAGTGATGATTCATTGGCAACTAGAACAAGACTAAACATATCGGCTATAATGGAGTTATTAACATTATGTACTGATAATACATATTGTCAACTAAATAATGAATTCTATAAACAAAATTTTGGTCTAGCAATGGGCTTTAGTTTATCACCATTCTTAGCCGATATATTTATGGAAGATTTTGAAACAAACATCATTTCTAAACAAAATTTCAAACCCACAGTATGGTGGAGGTATGTAGATGATGTATTCTCAATATGGCCTCATGGATCAGAGTTGTTGGACACAGTCCTAAATGATATAAACAATAAAGAAGAAACGATAACATTTTCCATGGAAAAGGAATATAATAACACGCTAACTTTCCTGGATGTTTTAATCTCTAAGAACGATACTGGATATGAGACTCAGGTGTATAGAAAACCAACACACACCAATAGATATTTAAATTTCAAATCAAATCACAATATTAATGTAAAAAAGGGAATAATTAAATCCTTATACGATAGAGCCAAAATTACTTGTTCTAACGAAAATTCGTTCTTGGAGGAGAAACATTTATTAACATCTGTTTTATTAAAAAATGATTATCTTTTATCGTTTATAAACAGAACAACTTAAAACAAGATCCTACAGCAATTTTTCTTTAGTTTTTTTGAACCCGCAGTTAAGTTTCTTTTCATTCTCTTCAGTTGTTTTAGTACTCATACTTACCAGACTTACCTCATAGTAAAACAATAGTCGCTTATATAATCATGAATACGCGAGTACATTTAGCACTGAGGCGTCTTCAGGGATTTCCGACAAAGCATTATTGAGATATTTAGATTAGAAATGATGAATTGCAGTCGGACTTGGATGCCTGCCTTTTGCCTAGCTTATCTAACGGAAGTTTTTAATTGCCTTGAAGTTCGCCGCCTTATGTCCACATTCACATACACTTCCACGCAGTGACGGCTCATAAGGAAAAGTAGATGAATGAATAGCCAATGAACGAAAGTCATCTGCTTGAGATATTAAATAACGAATAAAAATTAACAAATTGGAATTTTATTACAGTTACTGGCAGTTGTATCAAAACATTATTGATATAGAATAACATTTTTGATTATGTGCACATTTTTTCGGGTTTTTTTTAAGTTTAAAGTCAATAGAAGTCGTAGAAAATACAGGATAATAACCCTAGTTATTAGGGTTATTATTACCAAACTAGTTTTAAGACATTGAGCAGTAGGCAGATTGAAACCTCAGTGACCTTTGACGGTTCTTCTATTTCTACAGAACAAGATACGGGTACGATACAAGTGAGGGTAGTAGACAGATTGAGACTCCGAACTCTAACGGAACCATATCTCTTTTGATAATTACTCCAAAATGGGTGCCGAAACATCGAGTTTGAAATTTTCAACGCGAAAACATAGTAATTTTCATATATTGTCTTTCAGATAGATAAGCTTTTGTCATTCTACGAAACTTGGGAAAATATGTTGCAGATTTAAATTGCAAAAGGAGATGGTTATATAGTTTTTTTGCCAAATATTATACAAAATCCACAAGGAAAAATTCCTGTAGCTGGCTGTATACCACGTATAACAAAAAGAGGTTAATCTTTGTAAGTGGGTATATTTATTTAAAAAACCCTTAAAAGGGCCACATCAATAGAACAAACGTTTTCGGACTAAACAGTCCATCATCAGGTTATTAAAATCGAAAATGCTAGGTCATAATGCCTGAGCCACCAAAATATTAGGGTAAAAACCCTTTAAATTACATTTAGTTATGAAATTATTTACATTGTGTTATAAAATAACTGTGATGTTCTATATTAAATTAAATTTGACCAAAGGTAACACATGGCTCAAATGGGTTCCAGAGCCGGGCGAGAGGCAACCTCTGCGCTCGGAGAACAACGTGGAACTTCAGATTTGATAATAAAACTAATATGGAAATGAAAATAATTTTTAGGTTTGCAAATGGTATTTTAAAGATAAAATGAAGAAGATGCTTAAGAGTAGTACTTAAGAAATTCAATTTTTAAAACTGTAGTCCATCACATATTCCGATAGATCGAAAACTTTATATTTTGACAAATTAAATATTATGTTTATTGACAAAAACATTCTCATATTGTGAATAATAAAATACGGAAATTGTAGTTAATTTTCAACCAAAAAAATCTGTTTTTACTTTTAAATTTTTTATTTCAATCCATTACAGCTTTATATTTATGCTGTGATGAAGTAGACATACCGAAACACCACTGTCTTCTTGTCTACAAAACTACTGAACGAAAGCACAACCAGTGTTTGCTTACTCAATATGATGAATTTGCAAATACTACTCAAATATGAACGTAATGCATGAGGAATTTTAAACGGAAAGTGGACTTTCATTGAACTTTCGTTTATATTTCTCACAAGACAACGTTTCGCTTATTTGACTTAATAAAAATCAACACACCTTGTAATATCATGCTAATTTTTATTAAGTGTTATCGGCAAATAAACTTGTAAGCTTCTTAAATAAATAAATGCTAATAAGTATGGAAGAAGAGGTCCGAATATGGGCTTCCGTTTTGTTTTTCCAAATATTTTTTCTCTTTCAAGATAAGTTTATGAAATTTGTCACATTAACCATTTATTATTATTACTGAATGGTTATTTATTTATAAAAGCTTTAGATTAAACAAATATTAAATATAATAAATATTTTAAAATTGCCCAATGCGTCAAAAAAATGGGTTTCTAAGAAAATTCAAGTACAAATGATCTTTTCTCTCTCTTCAATTCTGACCCCCCGGACGGTTGATTTCTCGTGGTAAAGGAGGATGGTAAAGGCTGATTTCTCGTGAGATGCTTCGCTCACATCGTATCTGTTATCTTACGGTCTGTGAATTGTTTTCTAAGTGTGTATGCGGAATTCCACAAAAATTCGCACCTGAACTGGAGCCAAACACGGTGATATTGCAATTTGCTGCCCGTACTCCGCAGTAATAATTTTTTTCTGTAGGTTGATACCAAAAAACATATTTTTAGGAGCGAGCATAAAAAAAAGACAAATTTAAGTTTTTCCAACAAAAAACTGATTTGTTTGCTAAAGCTATTTCATTCTTCTAGCGATCTGCCTCGAAAAACGAGTGAAAGAGACTTCTATATCTGGAGCACACATACATATTAGGTACCAATCGCTTCTTCTTGGTCCCCAGAATAAACTCTGACCATTTGAAAAACCAAATAAAAAGCTCAAAGCGTGGCAAACGGTTACTTAGTCCCTAAAATCGACGTTTTTTTTTTTCATTTTTTCGCGATTTTATCCGACAATAGATTAAAAGATACCTCTATAGTTACAGCACAGAAGAGCCAAGAAACACCTGCTCAAAGCGTGGCAAGCGGTTATTCAGTCCCTACATTCGACGTTTTTTTTTTATTTTTTCGCGATTTTATCCGACAATAGATAAAAGATAGCTCTATAGTTAGAGCACACATACATATTAGGTACCAATCGCTTCGTCTTGATCCCCAGGATGAATTCTGACCCTTTGAAGAGCCAAGAAACACCTGCTCAAAGCGTGGCAAGCGCTTATTCAGTCACTAAAATCGACGTCATTTTTTTCGCGATTTTACCGGAAAATCAAGTTAAAATGACTTCCGTAAGTGAGGTTTATCTACCTATCGGAAGCTGGTGACTTGATCCTCAGTATGTAGCCTGATCCGTCATCAAATTATAGATAATAAATTGTAATATAGCTGAAAACCTTCACATATTAATTTATCGTGTTTTAAGTCAGAAAATACGATTCAATTTTTTTTCTTCGTTTTTTTATAACAAACTTTTTTTTTGTTAGTATGAGTATTAGAACGAGATAAAAGCTAGTCAAGTCAAAAAAATAAATAAATACATAGAATGCAATACATCAAAAATATTCTAATTTTTTTATTATTGATAGATACTATATTTAACAATGGTATAAAATAATATTTATTCTTTTCTTTTTTTTTTTTTTTTAGAATTTACGCATCAACCATTAAAGGTTATTAGCGGGTTTTACAGATTTTACAGTTGTCATTACAAATACAAATTTACTAATTACAAATTGCGTATTAAATTACACATAATAAATTACAAATTACAAAGAGATACATATAATATAACTTAAATTTTGTGTAGTAAACGTATGTCCTTAAGGAATTTGATTGTATTAGATACATTACTGTTTAAAATATCTTTAAGTTTCTTTGCTTCTTCTGGTACGTTGTTGATGGCTCTTTCGTAGGAATAAAGAGGACATTCAATCAATACATGTTGAACAGTTATTGGACATTCACAATAGGAACATTCAGGTGGTAGTTCTTTTGTTATGAGATGCTGGTGAGTTAACGCTGTGTGTCCAATTCTTAGTCGGTTTTATAATCACTTGTTGCCTTCTGTTTTCTGGAAATTGTAGTTTAGTGCCAATCCTAGTTTTCACGTTTTTAAGGTTAGCCTTAGTAGAATTCCACATTTGTTGCCAATTTTTTACACAGTGCTGTTTAATATTGAGCTGGATATCACTGAATGGAATTGTAGTCATAATTTCAGTTTGCTCGCCAGTAGCAGCTTTCTTTGCTAATTCATCTACTTTTTCATTTCCTGCGATACCTGTTTGTGATGGTACCCAGAAAAATATAACGTTCACGTGTCCTGTTTTGTAGGTGATAAAGTACTAATTGTATTTGTTGCAGGATAGCATGTACTGGATATATTTGCCTTAAGCTCTGAAGAACAGATAAAGAGTCAGTAATGATAAGAAAATCTGAGCTTGCATGACTCTTACACATGTCTAAAGCATTTAAAATGGCGATTGCTTCTCCCGTGAAAATGCTGCAGAATTGAGGGATGCGAACTGCATATTCAGACTTTCCTAGAATAAAGGCCGCTGCGTGTCCGTTTTCAGTTCTTGACGCATCGGTAAAAATCTTGTTATGGCCAGTGTATTCCAATATCCGTTCTTGATATAATTTGTTAATGATTATGGGATTTGTGGTACTCTTTGGATAGGCCGTGAGGGATAGATCAATAGTGGGAAAATTAATAGTCCAGGGAGGAATATTTATTCTTGATTAATTAAATACTATAAAAAAGAACTTGGCATATAATATTAAATAATCTTGTGTTTAACAGAAACAATAAATATTAAAGCTCGAATAATATGAAATAAACAAAATTTCAATACTGTTTTTAATTCAAAAAGAAATTATATTAATTATATAAATTATACCAAATATATCATATATAATTATATTATTTTTTGTATTATTTTCAATAATTTTTTTCTGATTTTCACTGTTATTATACATTATTTTATTTCCAAATTTAGTTAGTTCTGGCGATTCTATTATACATAAAACTTGAGTTAATAAAACGTTTTGTGTATGCTCTGGTCGATTAAAAAAACAAAAGCCTTTTTTTGTTGTTGAGAGAAATTTTGTTACAAGATGTTGGTTGTTTACCTCTTCAACCATTGATTTATCAACTATGAAATTACTACGATTTAATTGCCTTTGGAAAACTCAGTTGTCGAATAAAAGTCATTTTAACCTTATTTTAAACTGAATAAGCGCTTGCCACGCTTTGAGCAGGTATTTCTTGGCTCTTCAAAGGGTCAGAATTCATTCTGAAGATCAAGCGATTGGTACCTAATATGTATGTGTGCTCTAACTATAGAGGTATCTTTTATCTATTGTCGGATAAAATCGCGAAAAAATAAAAAAAAACGTCGATTATAGGGACTGAATAACCGCTTGCCACGCTTTGAGCAGGTGTTTCTTGGCCCTTCGAAGGGTCAGAGTTCCTTCTGGGGACCAAATCGAAGCGATTGATACCTGATATGTACGTGTGCTCCAACTATACAGGTCTCTTTTAATCTATTTTCGGATAAAATCGCGAAAAAGTGAAAAAAAACGTCGATTATAGTGACTGAATAACCGCTTGCCACGCTTTGAGCAGGCGTTTCTTGGTTCTTCAAAGGCTCAGATTTTATTCTGGAGACCAAAAAGAAGCGATTGGTACCTGATATGTACGTGTGCTTCAAGTATAGAAGTCTTTTTCGCTCGTTTTTTCGTGGCAGATCGCTAGAAGAATGAAATAGCTTTAGCGAACAAATCAGTTTTTTGTTGGAAAAAACTTAAATTTGCCTTTTTTTGAAGCTCGCACCTGAAAAAATGTTTTTTTGGTATCAACCTACACAAAAAAAATTGTTACTGCGCGGGTACGGGCAGCAAATTGCAAATGAATTTTTGTAGAATTTCTTGTATACACTTTATATTTGAGTTTTCTTTTATTATACTATATTATATTATATACAGTTTTTAAGTACCTTTAATGTTAATTAAAGTGAGTGTTGGATACAAGTAAAGTATTAAGTACAGTATATAGTTTTCAGTGAAGTACCTAGTGCAGCAGTCGTCAAGATTTACTGTAAGTAATCATTATCTTCAATCTGTAGATTGCTGATTTTTGCATTCAATTAAAAGAACATTTAATAGATTCCAGAAATTTTAATAAGTAATGATTATGAACATTTAAGTCTCAGTTTCTCATTAAATAATAGTGCGAGATAGTTAATCCACTTAACCAAGTGCGGTTTGGTTAAATTCTTATGTTTTCATTTCTGTAACCTTTTTGTATTTTTGTAAATTTAGAATTAGTTTTTGTTATCTTTTGTGTTGGTTATAACTTTTATTCATTTTTTTTGCTGTAATATCTCGAGATACGCTAAAACTTTATTTGTACATGATTGTATTATATATATTTTTAAAGGTAATTTCTAATTATATAACTGCTTATTTTTATATGTATACCATCATTGTATAGTTGTT
This sequence comes from Diabrotica balteata, assembly GCA_918026665.1. Classification (NCBI taxonomy): domain Eukaryota; kingdom Metazoa; phylum Arthropoda; class Insecta; order Coleoptera; family Chrysomelidae; genus Diabrotica; species Diabrotica balteata. Next base: position 155,489,097 of record OU898281.1, on the reverse strand, counting down.
GGTGTACTTTTATTACTTGTGTTGCATTCAGCAGCGTCATAATTTTGTTGTTGAATATATTGTTATTGTTTTTATGTATGTATTTTATTTGTCGGCTCCTAACAAGGTCCCTGATAAAATAGTAACTCTGAATATTTGCTTTTTACCTTTAATTACTATTATGCCTTTGACCAGTAGAAAAATCAGGCTATATCAGGATATATTTATGATTTGTTTATATAATGTGTTGACCAAATTTATTTGATAATTAACTGTTGGTATCTTTCCTTGAGTTTGATCTCTGAACCTAAATATCTTTCCTTATCTCTTTTCTTTTTTAAGGTTTTCTTGACTTTCTCCTTAACCCAAAAAAATTGTTTTGTTTATTTCTGTATCTTTTCTAATATATCTTAACCTATCTTTACTTATTTCATACGTTGGACCCATTCTCGGTTCCAAAAGCTAGTTTCGAACCCACGACTCGCTCTCCACCAACCATCTGGCTGCCGTCCGCAGTGTCTCCATTGGTGACCTTTCTAGCACCATCCAAAAAAAGGTTTCCGAGGTTACAACAGAGATAATAGCATTTTTAAAAATTGATGGTTAAACACTATGGGATAAAGCTAGAGGCACAGACAGATTTACGACGTAGATGCAAGGTGGAGAACATCAAGAACTGGGTCAGTAGAATGGATCTATGACGTAAGTCAAATTACAACAAATAGAGTAGTAAATATGGCAAGAGTGAGTTTACCAATAGGAAGACGGTCATAAGAAATACTACGAAAATGATGCGAACACATTAATCGGCTGTCAACATAAAAAGAGTGAAAAGAGGAGAAGAATAAGAAGAAGAAGAGAAGAGTTTATTTATGGATTTGATTACTTCGTTAATATGTATAAGGAAAAGCGTTGAGCTGATTACCCAGGTGCGTCATTTTTTTTATTCTCATATATAATATAGAAGACCGTTTACATTTACCTTGAAATTTCTATTTAGGAGAAAATTTTTAATAACACAAGTATATCATATTCTTGATAGCCCCCTGTATGTATTTGATAAGCACAAAATCATAATATGTGCAAATGTGTAAATACCCAAAACATAGGCCCGATACATTCGTGGGAAACAGGTACTATTAAAATTAATATGGGAATTGTACGTAATTAAAGTCGAACAATAGAATTTAGCTATTATCCGAGTTTATCAAAATTTAAGAAAACTGCTTCCTTCCATCTTATTTGGAACATGTGCTTCACGAAGTGCCGTTAAATCTCAAATAATTGAATTAATGAGCATAATTTTTTCTTGGAATATGTGTCAGTGTAGATTTTTCCAAAACACGCATATGAGAATTTGGTTCTATTCTAATATCTAATTACTTTAGCGAGGGCAATTGTAACGGTAGGCGAAATATTAACAGCGATGGATATACAGAAGTAATAGGTGGGCTAATACGCCCGAATTTAAGATAAATACTATATTTAGGGGGACGGGCTATAATCAAGATATTACGGACACCCATACACTAAACGGTATTGTATTATTAAGAAAATAAATTACTTTTTCTGGTGAACATAAAAATATCGACAAAAATGTATCTAAATTTAGCTCTACGGGGGTAATCAATACTAGCAAAAAATCTGATAGTATTTCAGAAATATGCACTTAGAAAATCACGAATCTGGTTTTTTTCTCTGTATCCTTCATATTGTATTTCATTTTATTTCTGTTATATTATGTTTTTATAACATACCATTCTTAGTAAAGTTCTTCGGAATGGTGAATTAAAGAAAAAAATGAAAAGGCGGGAGTTGTGATGACACCACACAATAACCGTTTTGTTTCTGGATCTCCCACGGCATGTCGTTTGTCAACCTGTTGTTTCAGATTTGAGGTAAGCGGTTTCAGTTTTACAACCGGTGTAAATATATCATGTGTATATGGCAATAAAAATTAATTTTAATTTATAGACCGATGAGATTTATAACTATTGTGGTAAACATACAATTTAAATGTTTGTTTAACGATTTATTTTCATAGTAAACTTGATATGTTATCAAAAAAATGCTTTTTGGTTTAAAGCGTATTAAATTTAGTTTTTGATATATGTGCAAGATTTTTACAATTTTAACTGATTGTTAAACGATTATTTTTTTTATGAATTTCTAGAAAAAAAATTATAAAATGGATCAATATTAAAATCATCATTATTAAAAGCAGGAAGCTATTTAACAGGAAATAAACGAATTTTCAAAATAATAAAGAGGTATCAGACAAGCTTGTGTATTCATCTAGCCTTTTTAAAATGTGTTTAGTAGATCTAATCAACTATGCTTTTAAAAAACTAGTGACACGACTTAAAAGTGTTCTAATACCCAACTCCTTAGAAGACACCAAACAAGTACAATTGTTTTTTTTTTTAAATATGAGATACTCTGTTTATGCCAATAACAAAAACATCGAGAAATCTGAACAATAGATAGACAACAAATAAATAAAGTCCAAAAGTATAAATATCTGGGAACAATAACAATCACCTCAACAACATATCGAAGCACAGATGTCTTCTCAGATCATAGTCTATCTAATTAGCCTTCTTCGGTCCATCTTTGGACATAGGCCTCCCCAATCCTTTTCCATTCTTCTCTGTCTGTCGCAACAGTCATCCATCTAGAGCCCACGTGCTTCTTGATATCATCTGCCCATCTCATTTGGGGCCTTCCTCTGCTTCGTTTATATTCCCACGGTCTCCAACTTATAAGAATTTTGTTCCATCGGTCTTCTTTTTGTCTTATATTGTGTCCGGCAAATCTCCATTTCAATTTTGCAACTTCTTGTCTAACATCCCTCACTTTTGTTTTCTCTCTTATCCACTCGTTTCTCTTCTTATCCATTAGTCTTATGTGCAACATTTGTCTTTCCACTGCTCTTTGGGTTTTTATGATTTTGTCCATGTTTGCTTTCGTAAATGTCCACGTTTTGGAGCCATACGTAAGAACAGGGAGTACGCATTGATTATATACTTTGGTCTTAAGATGCTGTGGATATCTTTTGTTATTAAGAATGTAGCTTAGTTTGCCAAATGCCGCCCATGCCAGTCTAACTCGTCTCTTGATCTCTGCTGTTTGGTTCTATTTGTTAAGTTTTATAGTTTGACCAAGATATATATAATCCTTAACTTGTTCTATTTCATCTTGTCCGATTCTCATTGTGATGTCTTCATCTGTATTTGTTATAGTTTTGGTCTTGCTGTAATTCATATTAAAGCCTATCTTTCCAGCTTCTACGTCCAGTTCTTTCATCATTTCAAATAATTCATCTTTTTTATCGGTTATCAATACGATGTCATCAGCGTACCTTAGATGGTTCAAGCGTTGTCCACAAATTTTTATACCTTTTTTTTCCCATTCTAATCTTTTAAAAGTATCTTCAAGAGCCTGATTGAAAAGTTTCGGTGATATTGTATCACCCTGTCTCACGCCTCTACTTATTTGTAATGATTTTGTTCCTTCATATACTTTAATTTTTGTTTTGGCTTCCTTATATATATTGGTTATTAGTTCCGTATATCTGTGGTCAATTCGGCTGTTAATCAAAGAACTTTTCACTGCCCAATGTTCGACAATGTCGAAAGCCTTTTCGAAATCTATGAACGCCATATATAGAGGAATGTGGTATTCATTTGCCCGTTCTATAAGTATTTTCATACTTAGTAAATGGTCACTTGTGCTGAATCCCTTTCTAAAACCAGCTTGTTCTTTCGACTGGTATCCATCGAATTTTGTCGTCAATCTATTGGTTAAAATTTTTGTTAGGAGTTTATACATTACATTGAGGAGTGTTATAGGACGGTAGTTTTTTATATCTGCTTTATCCCCTTTCTTGTGTGGGATAATGGTTACTGATTCCTTCCAGTTGTTTGGGATTCTTTTTTCTTTTAATATCCTGTTAAAAAGGGAATGTAGAGTATTAATTACCACTTTTTCACCATATTTCAGCATCTCTGTAGTTACTCCATCTTTTCCAGGCGATTTGTTGTTTTTCATTTCTTTCAATGCCTTCTTTATTTCTGATTTGCTTATTTCGGGCTGCAGCTCTGAGTTGACATTTTTTATTTTGACCTTAAGTTGGTTTTTAATTTCTTCTGGTGGTTCCTTTTTTGTTTTATATAATTCTGAGTAGAAATGGTGGATTATATTTATGATGTCATCTTTAACGTTTGTTTCTATTCCATTTACATCGTATATTTTGTTAATTTCAAACTTACCTAATTTCGGCCTTAAGCATTTCATATTTTTGTTGTTTTGTATTACTTCTTCTATTTTTATTTCTTGTTCTTTTCTCTTACTTTCTTTTATCATTCTGCTTATTGTTTTATTAATTTCTACATATTCTATAGATTTCCTTTTGCCTTCTTCGTTCAGCTTCCTTCTTTTATCCATAAGCTTCTTTGTTTCTGTTGATATATAGTTGTTCTTTTTTAGATCCTTCTTTGCTATTTCTTTTCCTGATGTAATCATTGTTGCTGTAAGTATGTTGTCTATTTCGTCTATATCTTTATCGTCACTGTCTAATCTTTGGGTAAGTTGTTCTTTTAATAGGTCTTTGTATATCTCTTTATATTGACCTAGTTTGTTTCTATCTACTAGATTCCAGTTTCTACTTATTTTTCTTTTCATCTCATAGTTACCGTCAATACTAATTTTTGCTCTGACCATCCTGTGATCGCTACCTGTTGTGAATCTGTTAAGAACTGTTACATCTTTAATGATATATCGTTCCGTGGACAGTATGTAGTCGATCTCATTTTTTGTGGATCCATTAGGGCTGATCCATGTCCACTTTCGTTGGGGCTTCTTTTTGTAAAAAGAGTTCATTGCGTATAGATGCTTTTCTTCTAGGTAGTTCATCAAAGTATCACCTCTATCATTTCTGTGGCCATACCCGAAATCTCCTATTTTAGTTTCTTCTTTGTTTAGTTTTTTACCCAGATCATAGTCTATTGGTTGTAAAATTTTGAATTTGTCCAGTATAGTTCTAACGCTAAATCTACTAGTAAATCGGACTTCATTTGTAGGGTTCTTCTTTTAAATAAATTTTTTTAATGAACTAATAACCACAAACGCGGCATTAACTATGAGCAGCTCCTCAGACGTTTTTTCACGAATGGATGAAGCGCCTTGAGCACGCATATATATGCGGTGATTTCTAATTTCAACGAATGTTCTGAGCGCGAATGGTTTGAGTACGCATGCGTATGCGTGGCTCCTCACCGCATGCGTGTGCTAGTCTGTACGCGCCTTCGTGCGAATGTGTGTATGTGTGCAAAAAAACCGACACCACTCTGGCTCGCAGCATGTGTGCTCAAGTCATTCGCGAGAAGCCACGCATGCGGCGAGAGGATCATTTGCACACGTATGTGTATTCGCGGCTGCTCACTGCATGCGTTTGTAGGTCTGTACTCGCCTTTAGATCTCTGGTAGTATTTTACGCAAAAGTTCATCGTTTCTCCAAAAGTGACTTATTTGTTATGACAGTTATACAACCGACTAAAATATCATTTTGTTCACGTCGTATCCTTAAATACTAAGAAGTAAAAACAATAAAGTATAAAAATTTACTTTTTTTAATCCGACACACATAAAAACCTTAAAAGTAGGAAATTTGTACAAATAACGACGGAATATATAAAGCTAATAGTTATTTTTATTGCCTCTAGTAAAATGCTTAACAGCAACAAATTAATTTTGATTAGCTCTATTAAGAATATTCGATAAACTTTCAATAAAATTCTCAGCAAGAACTTACAATATTTACTTTTCTACTGTTTACTCATTTAATAGAAAAACACGTTTGTGGTTGAAGTGAGCCTTAATTAATATGAACTTAAAGAAGTTGGAAAAATTTTTATTTGGAGAAGTAGAATCTTACGACGGTAAACATAATATATCATAATAATTATACCATAGTGTAGCTTTATAATTTATTTTTTAGATACATATTTGACCCACAAAACTTATACCCCACGAATCATTTATTCATCTGAATAATTTTGTATCGAATTACGAACATTTAAACTAATTAAAATTATTACTAAAATTTATAATTAACTCACCAGGCTTCCGAGTTGATTAGGGTCCGATCAGTGTTGAGCTTTCGACATCCTTTCTTATAGTTCCGTGGTCTTAGTTTGCCGAGTCCCCACACAACAATGTTCACTATAATTTTAGTAATAATATAAATGTTAGTTTTAATTTGAATTGTACTAAACACGAAAACCTTTCCATAGATTTCAATTTCGGGACCCCAAAAAAGATGCAAAAAAAATTTTGCTTCTTAGAGTAGATTATATTTTCTCTCTATAAAATTCTCCTCTACAAACTCTACATAATTTCGCCTTATAGTATTCACACTGGTGAACCACAAGCTATCTTACGTGCTTTCAAATATGCCCAACACCATCCAATTGGACACATAGTCTTATCCAGTGGTTTATTTTCCTCTTGACACTCCATTAATGCTTCATTCATTAACTATTGTCCAAGTTTACTTTAAACAGGTTACTATTTGTATTTTGAGAACGATTTTCGAAGTGGAAATTGAAACGTCAATAAAGGTATTTTAACCTTTAATTGTGGTTTATTCTCAGTTAAATAGTAATTAGTTGTTATTTAGGTTTTGAATTATCTTTGTTATGTTATTCAGTGTTTTATTTTCAATTAATATATTTAGAATGTCTTCCAGTCGAACTCTGTCAAACACCTTTGTCAGATCAATGAAGCAAATATACGCTGGCAAGCTGAACTCTATGGCTTTTTCTTTTATTTGTTTTATTATGAATACTGCATCTGTTATAGACCGCCCTAGTGTAAAACCTTGTTTTTCTTCAGCATTAGTCTTTCTAATTTGTCCCTACGAATACTCATAAAAATCTTCATCGTTGTATTTAAGAGGGTTATTCCTCTCTAATTTTGTGGGCAAGTTTTTTGTCCTTTTTTAAATATGGGGATTATGATGCTCTTATGCCATTCCTCTGGTGTTTCTGTGTTATTTATTTTATTAAATAGTTGTGACAGTTTACTTGCAAGTTCATGACCCCCATATTTTAAGAGTTCATTGAGTATACTATCTGTTCCAGGCAATTTTCTGTTTTTTAGCTTCTTGATCTTTGCTTCTACCTCTTCGTCATTGATTGTAGCACCCATATTTGCTTCGCATTAGTGTTTCTTTAGCATCATATAGCTCTTTAAAATGCTGTTGCCATGTCTCTATAGATACTCCCTTGGCTAACCTCACCTTCTCACCTTCTCCTTTATCTTAGAGTTTATCTCTCCAGAGTTATGTTAAATGTTAACTTAACTATAATATTGTGTAACTTATTTCATACTACCTTGTAAACCGTCAAATGTAGTAATACTAATGACCATAGATGTGACATCCACGTTAATTTAATAAAAAAAAACTTAAATATTAATAACTTTGTTGTTAATAGTAAAGTTATGTAGAAAAATAAGTGCAAAGTATAATTTAAAATGTCAAAAGTCATTTTTATTTTTAGGTGATCCATATTTTTGGATGTTTAATTGGGGAACTATGATTTTTCGTGTACCCTTTCAGAGGTATACATGTGGTGTAGTATTCTGGTATCATAACGCTACTTTATATATGCTGGCTACTTTTGCATATTTAAAAAGACCTCCTGCAATAGAACTCTTACAATACCTGGCTACGGCTTCAATAATCTTCTTTGTTAGTACTTTTCTTAATTCGGCTAAGTACTAGAATTTATTTTATAATTTGATATTTGCTACATGCTGCTATAGACAATGCGGTTTTTTTATTAATTATTTTACAAAACGTGTGAAAATATCAGCTATTACGGGAGAGAGGGGAGATCCCTTTGGGGCACCTTTGATTTGACGATAAAAATGATTTTGGAATGAAAAGTGTGTATTAGTGCAGTGTTTTATAAGAGATAGTCTGTCTTGGGGGATTTGATGTTTGGAGTCCAAGATGGAAATGGTTTCATCGATAGGAATATTGGTGAACAAAGAAACAATGTCAAAACTAACTAGTATATCTAAGGGAGAAATAGAAATATTTTTCAGAAGGTCAATAAAATGACAAGAGTTTTTGACAAAAGACGAAGCTTTTTCGGCTAATGGTTGTAAAGATAAAGCGAGATGTTTTGCCAATTTCTGAGTCGGGCAGTTATATGCACTGACGATGGGTCTTAGGGGAACATTAGGCTTATGGATTTTTGGAATTCGGGATGATTTTTCTCTGGGTATAAGGGATTTTTTGATGTCTGAAGGTAGAGTAGACTTATTTATGATGGATTTGGTCGTTTTTTTTAGATAAGTGGTGGGATCGTTTGGAACGCGTTTGTATTCTGTGGAACTGAGAAGTTCGAACATTTTGTCGAAATAATTAGAAGAGTTAAGAATGACGGTGGCATTACCTTTGTCGGCCGGAAGGATGACAATGTCAGGATTGTTATAAAGTTCTTTGAGAGCGCGTCTTTCTGAAAGACTGATATTTGACGGTAGGGGTTTGGAAGTACCGAGAATTCTGGCGATATCTTGTCTGGCGACTTCGGCTTGGTCGGAAGGAAGATGAGAAATAGCTTCTTCAGTTTGACAAATAATTTTCTCAGTTGGGATTGAAAGAGGTGTGACAAAAAATTTGAAGCCTTTTGATAGAGCTTTGGTAGCTGAATCGGATATGTGAATATCTGAGAAATTGCGAACAACAGTAAAAGGTTCTTTATTCGAAATGGGCTTTGGATTTTTTTGAGAGATAACTTGGTCCAGTTTGCGTTTCTTGTGTTGGGCTTTTTGGTGAGAAAGACGATCGAAAGTGTCCCATAATAATGGGTGGATATTGAAAGAGTGAATGTCATTCCACTCAAAACCATTCAAAACCATACTCAAAGACCACAAACATTAAATGTATGGTCAGTTATAGTAGGTCCTTATTTAATTGGGCCATTTTTTATCGAAAGAGATTTGGAAATATTCGGCGTTATTTAGATGCAATATTTCCCGGACGATAAATTGGTAGACAAGGTAGAATTGAATGGCCTCCACGTTCACCCGATCTCAATCCTAAAGATTATTTTTATTAGAGATACTTGAAAAATTCAGTTTACAAAACTTAACCAGCAAGTCTTGCATAGCTAAGGCAATGAATTATCGATGAATCTCGAATAATTTCTAGACAATCATGGAGAAATGTGGTAGACGCATTCTACCATCGATTAGAGTGCTGTCAACGCAAATGGAGCACATTTTGAACACTTAATAACGTTAGTTAGTAAGTTAACAGTAACTATTATGTTAAAAAATATACTAAACTATCAATTGTTACGTTTTATTGTATTTGAAAATAGTTAGTATTAAAAAAGGTATTGAAACAATTTAGGCGTTGCCAGACTTCTGTTTTATGTATTTAAGACCTACCAGACTACATAAAATCATAAGTGTTATATATGGTTGAACTCGTATTTAATAGGAATTTCCAATAATGACTGAATATACAGGGTGATGCATTTGAAAAACCAAAGTTACTAGTAATATAAGAGAAACTGAAAATCTGGCAACATTGCAAATACCAAATATGAAATTTTCGTATCCCAAAATAAGTGCATCTCAAATTTTGTATAATTATGTTTAGTAATTAACGAGATAATTAGCCGTTTCCAGACTTTTGGCCACTTTGTATATACATATATATATATATATATATATATATATATATATATATATATATATATATATATATATATAATATATATATATATAAAGGCATATTTGGTTACTTTTTAAGTGCATGTTGCATGCATATTTTAACCATTTTTTAGAGCATATAATCCAGTCTCTAGTGATGATGAATATATATATTTTAAGTTGTTTTTAACTCCTATAGTGTATTTTTATGTATAAGAGAGTAATAAAACAACAAATTATGTATGCAAATCCCTAAACTGTTGATACGGGTGACTCAATGAAAAACAGATATTTGTCAACAAGTTTACAGAAGTATATAGGAAAACAATTTTAAATTGAGTATGACCACCAGGTATAAAGGTTGGAGCAGAATAGAATACAATAGTTGTGAGGGTTACTAATCCCTAAATAAGGTTGCCAGTGTCGGAGTGATGGAGGTTAACAGGTACTAATGAATTTGCAAAAAATGTAAGATGTTTATTTTATTGGTTATATATAACCAATAAAAGTTTAATAAGTAGCTACCTATTTGCAAAATAAAGTTTAATTCTTTAGATAAAATAAAACGTTTTATTTTATCTGAAATGAGCGCATTCCACGAAGTAAGGGTTTCAACAATCAATCATCGAATTCTTTAATTCCAGGAATCTACGACAGTAATTGACTAGATAATTACCTTCTAAACTTATTCCACAGAAAATGTGATAGTGGGTTTTTTAATTTTGTAGGAAGATCCAAGTGGCGTATTCAAAATTCTTAACAGTTCACTAAAAGTAGGTACTTCAGTTGCAAGGTGCAGTTTATTGTGTATACTAGTGTTATGGAAAATTTGGAAGTGCCGTGTAAATGCCGAAAAATTGGTCCTTTAACAGTTAATAAAAAAAGATTAATGTTTAATTGTTTTAAATCATTTACAGACAAACGTTTATGTGAAAGTGTTGATGAGACCGTTGAGTTAGTTAGCAGTACACTTGGTGTTGGGAAATCTACGATTTACAGAGTTACTAAAGAAGAGAAATATGGTAGTTTTCAAATGCCACGTAATGCTCCAGGGAAACCAAAATTTCAAATAGAATATCATTTTAAAAAAGGACTTCGACGGAAAGTGCATAAATTCTTCTTTAGACAAGAATTTCCAACATTGGATGAAGTTCTTGTCTCAGTTCGAGATGATAAGGATTACCCAGAAATGAGTCGAAGTACGTTATGGAAACTTTTAAAAGAAATAGGCTTCCGCTGGAAAAAGAATCCCAGAAAGTCTATTTTATTAGAAAGAAGCGATATTGTCATATGGAGAAGACATTTTCTAAGAACCATAAAGGAAATGAAAAACCAAAATAGAAAAATATTTTATCTTGATGAAACATGGATCAACGAGGGTCATACACCAAATAAATTTTGGCAGGATGAAACTGTTACAAGGCAAAGGCACGCTTTTGTAAATACCTTATCTACTGGTTTAAACCCACCATCAGGAAAGGGACGCAGGCTGATAATAGTACACATTGGCAGTTCAGACGGTTTTGTTGAAGGTGGTTTATTAATTTTTTAATCAACTCGTACCGGTGACTACCATGAAGACATGAACGCTGATGTCTTTCAAGAATGGTTCGAACAAATGATAGATCTTCTTCCTTCTTCCAAGAACTGTGTAATAGTAATGGATAATGCAAGTTATCACTTCAGACTTATAGAAGGACTGCCCACAACCAAGTGGTCAAAAAAGACTTGCAGAATTGGCTGAGTTCAAAAAATATTACGTACCATCCCGGATCTATAAGAAAGGAACTTTATTCGTTGTGTGCCCTTCATAAAGAAAAATTTAAAAAATACGAAATTGATGAAATTGCCAAAAATCGTGGCAATTTCATCAGTACTTAGATCCCCACCATATCATTGTGAATTAAACCCGATTGAACTGGTATGGGCACAGATAAAGAGTGAAGTTTCAAGAAAAAATACCACTTTTAAAATTTATGATGTTAAACAGTTGTTTTTGGAGGCCGTAAATAATATGAAACCTAAAAACTGGGAAAAGGCAGTAAATCACACTATTAAAGAAGAGGAAAAAATGTGGAAGCTGGACAATATTACTGATAAAATGATCGAGCCAGTTATTATAAATCTTAGTTCTGAAAGTTCATCTTCTGAATCTGATTTGGATTTGTAACAAGTAGCTGTAAGTTTTATATTAATATTTTTATTCATCTATTTAACATACCTTAGACGGTTTTAAAAACTCTTTTTCTCTTTTGTAATTTTTAAAAATTAAAAAAAATGTGAATTTTTTAAAACCCATTTTAATGTAGGCCAGCCAGTTCTAATATAGTGTGTGATAAAAGAGGTCACTTTTGTTTACATACACATAACACTTTATAACACTGAAATAATTCATTGATTTTTTACAATTATTCATAATTATTCATAATTCATAAAAAATAAACTATAATCATTTTTTACTTTTTAGTTTTCAATATACTATGGGTCATTCATGAGAAATTTCGACGTAACTAGAGAACTTGCAAAGCATTTACGTAACCTCAGTAATATATCCGCAAGACCAGCAAGTCACAACGCCAACAATAAAACCTATCAACATAGTAGTAAACTTAAAAAATATTTCATATTATTCACAAGCACTTTTGCACTATGTTACTGTATTAGTGCCTGGTTTATTCAGTATTTCAAAAATAATATTGCCATTCGTGTATTGAAATCATTACCATTCAGCACACAATTAATTTTTTTCACATTTACTTTTGTTGAACCACATAGTGCAATGTTTTGTATTTCAATGATTTTAGTAATGTGTTACTTTATTTATCATTTTATATTTAATTTAAATAACCTAAACGACGAAATAGTTACATTAATAAACAAGAAGAACTACCACGTAAAGGAGTCTGATCAAATTAATTGTGTCCACTGCCAGAATAACATTTTCACAGATATGGTATACTTATTTAACCAATATCTCAGAATTAAACGGTAAGAATTTATATGTTAAAAAAATATTTTTGTTAATTCATCTCAATCTCAGAATAAAAATACAAAACGTTCGGCATGAGTTACCAAAAACAGAACTCAAAAAAAGTCAGTTTTGATTAATGTTCAAAGAACAGAATTGTAAAAAAGTTTGTGTAAGCGGCAGACAACAACATCCAAGTTGAAAGACAAACAAAGTTCCAAATTGGCACTGATATTCTGTTTGAATCTGAAAAGTGCATGTTTAAAAATATTTAGTGTACAATTATTAATTAACCTCATTATTAATTTCTAAAAAAAATTTGTTTTTTGGTGAAACAACAACAAGTACTAGGTACCTGACTGTACCATGCCAATGATCATAGTTGTCGAGGCATTAACCTGTGATGTCCTCTCGTATGAGTCACTATCCGGGTAGCTTTTGGACAGTCAGAGACAGAGTTCAAAATAAAAATAAAACTTTATTGTCTTCCTTAAATTAAATTGACAAAAATCTTATGTACATATTTACAATTTGGTTTAGTCTTCTCAGTACCTGGCCTATTTATTCAAATTAAGTTTGACCTTGTCGTATGAAATTAGTCTTATCGGCAAGCGAGTGTGTATTTGAAATTTTACGTGAACGTTGTATCGATTTAATAACAGCGGACGATAGGTACAAAGAAAGGAAAGGAACTCAACACGTCCCTTAAGTGATTCGGGTTAATAGGACACTCCTCGACAGTCTCAACACGACTGCTTCAGAGTACGGGTAGTGAAGAGCTCAACACGCTCTTCGGGTAACGGCGGTATGGAACGGAACAACTTGTGAACTCAACACGTCCACAAGTCGGGGTAGGGAAGAAGAGAACCTTCAGTCAACACCTGTCGATTCCCGTCTATGAGGAAATGTTGCGGTTTATATAGCGGAGCTTGGTAATTAGTTTTGCCCTTTCTACTGTCGATACACTCCTACTACATGGGTTGGTTCGCGCGCACGCTGGTTTAACGGTGATGGCTTGGACTCATCGTTACAAACCCAATAAGAAAAAATCCTCTAATTTACAATTGGATTGTAAGTTAGGATAAATTTCATTGATCAATGACAAGGTCACCCATGTCCTGTCCAGAGGTAATGCTTGTCAAAATGTTTTTACGATTCTATTTTTTGAACATTTTTTAACTTTTACATATATGTATATGTTGACGTGGTATATTTTCATGTATAACCAATAAAAATCATTCCACAAAAAAATAATTTCAGACGAATACGATTTGCAAAAAATTACTAATTTTCATAATTTCAGAGCTTTATATGATTTAAACGAATTTTACAAATGGAGAGTACTGGCACTAATCTTTGGAGGTAGTGCAGTGACTGGCTCATCTCTAGTATTTATAATCGTATGTGTTCATCATTTTGGTGTTAGACATGAACTAAAAGAGCTGTATATAAAATACATTTCTATTGTCTCTGTTTTAGGCAGTAAGAACTGAAGAGTCCTTGTTATGTTATACCTTTTTTATTACAACACTTTGCTGCTATTGCGTAATAGCAGAAGCCGCCGAAGACGTTAGATCAAAGGTAACTAAGTAACTTTATCTATGATTTTATAGCCCTTTCTAAACGCCGCCTGTTCTCATGATTTATGTGTATTTAGTTTATTGTTTATTCTATTAATAATGACCTTAAATAAAGTTCTATAAATCTGCCATAAAAAGGATCACAACCTTAAAAAGTAAAAATTTTCAGATTTAAACTGGAAAGTATCCTGGTGGGATGACCATTGCAAATCAAATAACAAAAGTAAAAAGAATCAGGCACTCAGTGCCGTTTTTTTTTGGACTGTCCATTAGTCATTTTTCTTGAGATATCGTTAGGGATCTTTAATGTAGTTGTTTCTCTTTGCCTTCTGCATCCTTATGTCGCCGGCCATTCATGGTTCATCTGCATTTGAGATAGCTTTGTCAATTCCAGGACAAGAGAGTGCCCTTTCATTTACCAGGCCATCCAGCCGAAGCCGTTGACCAGTAACCACCCTTCCTTGTTAACCCAGACCCAATCTTTCATTAGGGTTCATTCTACCTATTCTCCAGTAGGGTTGCTCATGATCATACTTCTTGGAGGTGAGGATAGAAATTGGTAGGAGAGGCTAGAGGTGCTATCTGGGAGCGACACCCTATGATGCGCATCACTACCAGATTTAAACTCCATGGGACATCTAAAAAGGAAAGATCCAGAAGCAGTAATTAAGAAAACCGCCAATGGAGACCAGTATCAGGTGGACCCTAAGGAAAAATGAAGACCAGAGGAGAAAAACAGATAATTGTGGACCTTAAGAAGATGGGAGTTAAAGATTGAAAAATCATAAGCAAAAAAAGAAAAAAATGGAGAAATATGATTAAAGCACTACACCATCTCGTATAGAGGGTGGAATAGTTTGACACCATGTTCTTCTAAATAATCCAAAAAGCGATTCGTCTAAAAGGATTAGATGAAACAATCTGCAGGTGGATAAAGTACTTATTGAGGAGCCGTGTGATATACGCAAATTTACTGGGGACACACTTTGAGTACAGATAACCAGAGGCTGTCTTCAGAAGCAGTTTTATCTCTTCTTTAGTGGAATCTTATCATCTTAACTCAATGCAAGTTTAATGGCACGTTCAGAGAAAGTATACAGCAGGCTTTGACTGTAGTTTTACACTGAACTTTAAATATAAAACTTACCATGAACCTTTAGATGTCCAAAATCATGAAATTTGGCAAAGAGTAATTTAGAGAAAATGTGTCCTAGTAGTAGGATACATAATATTCTTGTGCAACAATTCATGTCTTATTACAGTATGGTATTTCAAGACTACAGTAAAAAATAAAAAAATTATATATAAACAATTATTTTTTTGTAGGTATTTTGTTGTTTTTTTTTGTGCATGAATTTTTGTTTTAGTCTGAGATGCTTTTTATTAACGCACAACAGCTGAACTGGTACTACTGGAATAAAGAAAATAGAAATCTTCTGTCGATGTTCTTATTCATGACCAAAAAACCGCTAGAGCTGAATTGTCATGGATTTTTGGTACAAGGTCGGGAAATGCTTCTTAAGGTTATACTTTTTTTACATTAGACTACGTTTAAATTTACTGATGATTTCCTAGTTATTTATGTGGATTTTGATCTTGAGAAACATATGTTAAACACTAGAAGGGAGAATTTATCTCCCTTCAAAACCTATCCCTATCTCCCTATCAACTTGGTCAAAACAACAATTTCTGGAAGTATAGTAAAATAGCTTAAAAATATTATTTTTGTATAAAATACAAACTTGTTACTAGGTCAAACATCAACGTTTGCTAATACTATTGTATGTACATGAAACTACAAAAACATTGTAAACTAATCTTTTAATTTTCTAGCTTTGGTAGTATTTTTTGTCTATTTATTCTTCGGGTTTATGTAATATTACAATATTGCCAACTTTATTTTACTTTTAAACTGTAAATAAACTTTATTGTGTGATTTTAGATAGCAAAAATATTACATGGATTTTTAACCTACTACCAGACAGTAAGTGCCAAGAACTGATGACATTGTCTGGAATTTGTATGAATTAGTATGAAGAATTGACTAATTTAGAAGATCCATAATAAAATTATTGTATTGAACATAATATATTATTTGTTGTTGGTGTTCACCGATCTTTGTTATCTTTGTTCATCTTATGGTAATAAATTCTAGTTATGGCTTAACAATTCTCAATTTCCCTTGAATAAAATTTCGGTCAGTCTATACCAAATATATCACGCAGACAAACGCTTATTCTTGAACTATTCCACTTGAAAGCGATCTTACATAATCGCTCTCAAAATTTAATTAGTTCTATTTAGGATAAGTGGAAGATCCGACCCAATTGAAGCTGACATTGAGATAAGAAAGGGAGATTTCCTAAGTCCTCTATTGTTTAACCTGATTATGGACGAAATAATAAAAAAGCAAGATCTAAAAAAGATACCAAATGGGAGAAAGATAACTTAAAATTGTGCTTGCGCAAATTGTTACTAAATTTTGATAGTAAATTTTATTTGTTTATTTAATAAGTTTATTTAAAAATAAGCCACTCTCTTAAATTTCTCATCCAGGACATTCTTCTACGGCCTGGATTTCTGCGTCCTTGGATCTTTCCTTGCATTATATTTTGTAAGAATGTGTACTTTTGTCCTCTCATAAGGTGGCCTATGTATTCAAGTTTTCTCTTTTTTATATTCATGATAACTTCTGGATCGTTATTTATTCTGCGTATTGCCTCTTCATATATAACGGAATACTTATACAATAAAAAAAGTATAAGAGAATATTGCTGGGAGTGAAATATTAGAAAACGATAACATCTATGAAAGCTGAAAAAAACTCAAAAATAACATAATTACCGCAGGAAAAGAATCACTTGGAGAGAGGAAAATAACGAACACTGACATATCAAAAAAGAAAACACCATGGTTTAGAGAGAAAGTGTAGACAAAATGTGACGAAAAAAAGAAAGCCTTTTTACAATACAGGTCCTATTTAAATAGGTGCTATTTTATTTATGACAGTCTGACTGATAAAATTTCATTGTAAATCGTATTGACATCAGTACAATTTAAATCCCAATCAAAAGAAAGTAAATAAATTAAAATTACTAAAACTGACCGATATTATTGAATGATCAATCAACTTGGGAGTTAAATGAACAAAACAACTAACCAGATCATTATTAACAAGAACATAATCAATTAAGGTTTCACTAAAATTCGTAATTCTAGTAGGTTCCGTTACTAACTGCTTAATGCCCCAATGTAAAAACATTATATTAATTTTTTGGGTGTAGAAGCTAGTACTTAAAAAATCCAAATTAAAATCACTAATTAAAATACAATTGACATTACTTTTAAATAATTCATCAAAAATATGCTCTAAGTTACCTAAAAATACTGCATCAGAACTAGAAGGAGAATAATACATGCCACCCAAAACAATCTTGTAAGAACCAATATCTACTTTAATAAATTTACACAAAAAATTATTCTCTTTAACAAAAGTTTTAGCGGCAATACACTTAAGGTTATCCTGAACATATAGTACAACACCCCCTGCAGATCGTTTAGGTGAATTGCAGCATATCACCTTATACCCACACAAAGCAATTTTAGAATCTTCAATTTCATTTGTAACTCAAGCTTTGCTAACCACTATTATTTTAGGACAATAACACAGCAGACTTAACTTGATTTGATCCTTTTGTATAAAAAGCTCTGTGCGTTTAAATATAATACATCAATATTAAATAATATACTAGGGCTACTTACTAGTTTTTTTGAGATAACATTGTGTCTTTTTTCACTATTGTAGGCTTAATATTAATGAATTTGATTGCTTTAGAATTATCACCTTTCTTAACCCTTTATAGGTCTGTGGTCGATATTTCGACCACTGCTCTTATTAATACTTATGAGCTAGTAATTGACATGAAAAGTTACCGAAGTGCAAATTCAGTGTTTGTAAATGAATTGTACCCAAAATGAACACTACAGAACAAAATACGGCAACGTGGCAGCAATGTGGTCGATTCGCCAACCACAACCCATCATACTCTCTAAGTTACCGTTGAACGTGATCACAGGTTTTTGCCGTTTGTAAAAGTTAGAAAAATAATTTACAAAAGATTTATACATCAAACTCAAGGTAACACATCACAGTATTATGGTCTTTTATTATCTATTCAGATTTTATTGGCGCTAAGATGATATATCTTGATTTACTAAACATAACCTCAAAGTAGCACATGCTGATTTTACAATTGTTCTATTGAAATGTATTTCACTCTTGTTTATTTTAAATCTATACAATTATATTCTTTTTTTACGTAAATCTGACTTACTTGAACAATATTTCCAAGAATTAAATTGCTGTGCGGTAGATCAAATAATTAAATTTTTCAAGTATTTGTATACAACAATGTACGTATCTTTTGCAGTAAAATGGAACACCGCAATATACTTGAAAATTTACAAAATATGTCTCAGGATGATTTATTTGATTACATAGATGATATTTCATATCAACAAGCCATAAATTCAGATTTTGAGGGTGATTCTGATGCAGAAGATAACCTTCCTATTTACAACCGAACGTCGGTTGCATCCAACGAGATTATTACTTCATCGTCTAATGATGACAAGGTTGAATTTCTTGATGTTGATTCAGATGACTCAATGGATGATATAGCTTTCCACCCTCAGGTAAGAACAAATCGCATTTTTGACGACGTCGATACTTTCTCAGGCGAAGACGAAATAGAAGAGAACCAAGAGAACACAGTAAAGTGCGATGATACATATAAATGGAGAAAGAACGCTTCTGGTGCACAAAAATATTCGAATGCGCCGTTTACCAGACCATTTGGCCCAGCAAAACCGGTCAATATAAATTCACCATTCGACGTGTTTTCTTTGTTCATGAGCAAAGATATTATAGCTAATATAATTACACAGTCAAATCTCTATGCTCAACAACAAAATCATAATAATCTCGACCTAACTGAGGAAGAACTGAAAGGATTTCTAGGGGTTCTTATAATCATGGGTTTCAGAAACTACCTAGTTTGGGACATTATTGGTTAACTGATATTAACATGCACGTGCCAAGAGTTTCGCAAATTTTTACGCAAAAACTATTCTTAAAAATTCTTCGTTTTATCCATCTAAACAATAACGAAAACATGGAAAGAAATCAAAATAACCCCAATTTTGACAAACTGTTCAAAGTAAGGCCTTTGATAAGAGAACTGCAGCAACGCTTTTAAGAAAACTTTTATACAAGTAGAAATGTTGCGGTAGATGAAAGTATGGTTGCTTTCAAGGGGCGAAGTTCTCTCAAACAATATATGCCGAAAAAGCCCATAACAAGATGCTTTAAAGTTTGGGTCGTTGCATGCTCCCAAACTGGATACGTGCACAAATTTAGCATATATAAAGGCAAATCTCAATCACAACATGCTGAATATGGTTTAGGCGCTAAAACGGTATTAGACATTACCGAGTCTCTTAGAGGCGCAAACTACTGCATTTATTTCGATAATTTTTTTTTTAGTTTTCCTCTTCTTAAGAAAATGTTAACCTATGATTTGTTCTGCTATGGAACTTTTAGAATAAATCGTAAAGGCTTTCCAACACAAATGAAAAAGGACAAAACAATGAAAATAAGAGAACATGATTATTTCATGTCCGATGATATGTCTGTTGTTAAATGGAAAGATCGGGGTCGCAATTGCGTTTTAGTCGGCAGTACTATTTGATTGATGCAGCAGTGATAAATTTATACATAACTTATAAGACTACAATGAAAATGAGGTCCATTAAATCGAAACCAATGAGTCACCTGTATTTTAGAAGTGTATTGGCCAACGAGCTCATAGGTGATTTCTATAACAGAAAGAGACCAAGACCTAAGGTAACAATAGGAAGAAATAAACTGAAGAAAATGGGAGCAACCACTAATTCTGTTAAGCGTTGAAAGCACGGTGAGACTAAGCGATGTTGGCAATCACATGCCAGAAAAAGGAACATCAAGACGTTGTGCACTCTGTTCAACGAGAGCAAAGCCAAAACGTTCAAGTATTAAATGCTCAGATTGCCAGGTTGCATTATGTATTCAATGTTTTCCATTATTTCATAATAAAAATGTTTAATTAATGTGTTTTTTTCTGTGGTCGATTATGGAACCACAACTACATTTACGAAAGTCAACATACCCAATCAGGCTGTGTTCGAAATTTCAACCACCTAAACAAACAACAAGTAGTGAAAATAAAATGAAAATACGAATGAAAGTTCAATAACGGATCATTCCTTATTTATAATCTGCAAAGAATTTGTTTATATTACCAAAAAATAATTCTGCCCTATAAAGGGTTAACAATTTTGTAATTTAATTTTCTTGAAATACTCTTTCTGGGCATTTGTATGATCCAGAAAAATTCTGATTTATGACAGTTTTAGCATCAACTTTATTTAAGACTACTTTATTGGGTCTCGTTCTATTAGCAAATTTTCCCAATCTAAATAGTTTAATATTTGTTTTGTTAATATTAAAATCAGTCAAAATATTTAGTAACCCTTGTTTGTCCTCTGCATTACAATCCAATTGATTATATTTAACAGATTCATTAACATTAAATATAGTTATATTGGAAGCCCCATTTTGCCTCTCCAGTATTTCGGAAATAATATCCTCCATATCTGTTGCAACAGATGCGGCATTTTCCTTATGTAGAATTTTATTGATACTTTCCTTAAGCTAACTCACTTCTTTTAACAGAGCTGGCACCTTCTGAAATCCAACTTCACATTGTTCACAGAAAAACTTTAGTTTTCGTTTCGTTTTCAACTGTACGTATTTGCACGGTCATCAGACCAATAATGATATACACGTCAGAAACAAGACCTGACACAGAGAGGACAAAAAGGATGCTGCAAACAGAAGAGATGACAATAAATAGAGTAGTAAAGATGGCAAGAGACGGTTTCCCAATAGAAAGACGATCAGTAGGAAGCCACGAAAGCGATGGAACGACAACTTACTGGAGGCACATTAAAAAACAGACAGAGTCATGTTCATATAAAAAAAAGAAGAAAAAGTAATTGACATATTAAAGTTATCTGTAAATATTTTCTCTCTCTTCTTCTGCCCCAAAGTTCTCTGGTGTAGTTAAAGTAACTAAAGTAAATAAAAAGTTGAAAAACACGAGCTATTTGCTCATGTCTTATGACTTGAAATATCTACATAGGTGGTTCTTTAGATCTTTACGGTGTCCTGTCTTGAACATCATTAGCTTGACTAAAAGCAAATTGATAATTATACATTCAGCTAGGTAATGGTTCCCACCGTATACGATTAAACCCGTCATATAATCAAAAAAGCACAATATCCTAAATAAAGAAACCCCTCCAGAAAAGACCAAGACGCATACTTAGCGTTCACACGTCACATTTACCTGTTACAATTAATCAAATGCGTGGTTACTTTTCTATACAGCATGCTCGCGTTATAATTATTTAAAGGAAAAATCCCCATGATTTATTATCAACACCACAAACTTGTCTCGACGCAAAGAGAGAGAGTTAACTAGATGGTGGCAATGCGATTCAGAATCGAATAATTAGTATTTGTTAATAACCATTAATCATGACGGTAAATAGAAATAATCTAACGATGACCATGTTGCGTGTACTTTGTCGATTGTGAAAAAAACGTTACAGCGCTTCGTCGGGGTACGGACAGGCAGGTACAGCTTGTAATACAAATGGTTCTAGCTTGACTACAACGATCCTGTACTGTAAACAGTTTAATAATGCAATGCTTGGAAAAATACCTCATTAACACGTAAATGGACCGTTTGCAAAACATATAACTAATTATTTCAACTAAACAAATCTACAACGTCTATTTTTTTCGTCATATCGTCGCCTCAAAAGCAACAGTAGGATATGTTAAATAATGTAGTTTCGAGGAAAACGCAATTGAAATTTTTACGAAACTTCATTACTTAATAATATTATGGAATTTTTTTTGAGTATATAACTTTACAGGCCTTAAATAAATATTTATAGTTATTCATAAAAAAGTCAAAAATAATTGGAAAAGGGGTTACTTGTCCTTCTGTTGCCCTAAAAGTTGCCATCTGTTTTTGAACGATATCCGTAAGTGTGTGTTATATAAACTTATATTGTATTGAAATTTTGTTTAAAATTTTACACATTTTATTTAAAAAGACAAAACAATTTTGTGGTTCAATAATTTTATTAGATAAATTATAAACTCAACATACATGTTTCCCGACCCGACAATTTGAAAACTTGACAACGAAAATGTCAAACAAAAAGAATGAAAAAAGGAATCAGCAGATTCCTCTTTCATTGATTTAAAAAACTGCTTTGCTCGCGTCTTATGAATAGTTAAATCCATTTTTAATTTTAATCTTTGCTCTTCATCCTTGGTGGTATTTATCTCAGTGTTTGTTCTTATGCAAAAGCCACAAACATCAGTAGCTGGACTTCCAAAGGCTAAAACAAACGGGCAACGTAGTAAAAAAAAATAAAAAAAACAATAAGGCACCTGGACCAGATGAGATCCCGTCAGAAATACTCAAATTACTAGATGAAAGGGGAATTTCAGCACTACACAAAATATTTAATTTAATTTATGAAACTGGCTGATATTCTCAACAGTGGTTACGCTCTACCTTTATTCCCCTGCCCAAGAAAGTCAATGCAAAAAGATGTGAGGATCACAGACTCATTAGCCTGATGAGTCACACTTTAAAGATATTCTTAAAAATACTACATCAAAGATTATACAAAAAATGTGAATGGGACATCAGTGATTCACAGTTCGGGTTTAGGCAAGGTTTAGGAACACGAGAAGCAATAGTAGCAACACAGGTACTGGTCCAAAATTGTTACGATCAGAGGAAGGATGTGTTCCTATGCTTTTTAGGTTACAAAAAAGCGTTTGATCGTGTCCAACACTACAAGTTAATGCAGATTCTAAGAAAGTTGATATAGACCAAAAAGACATAAGATGCATTGAAAACTTGTACTGGCATCAAACGGCACAGCTAAAAATAGACAATTCTATATCTAAGCCCATACATATAAGAAGAGGCGTTCGACAGGGATGTGTGCTTTCCCCTCTTTTATTTAACATTTATTCAGAAGCCATATTTCAAGAGTCTTTGGAGGATGCAGAGATGGGAATCAAGGTGAATGGAGTATTGATCAACAACATAAGATATGCTGATGATGGTGTCTTAATTTGTGACAACATAGTCGATCTTCAACAACTTGTCACTATAATCGGAGAATACAGTGAGCGAATGCGACTAGAGATTAATACCAAAAAGACCAAATTCATGATCATCTCCAGAAACTTGGATGCATTTGAAAACTCCACCATAACACTGAATAGTAAATCCATAGAAAGAGTGAGTAAATTTAAATACCTGGGATCGTGGCTTTTTGAAGACTGGGCATCGGACAGGGAAGTAAAATGTCGCATTGAGCAAGCTCGACAAGCTTTCGTAAAATTCAAGAAGGTACTGACTTGTTCTGAGTTCGATCTTCAACTGAGACTAAGGTTTACTAAGTGCTACGTATGGTCAGTGCTGCTATATGGCGTAGAGGGCTGGACACTCAAAACGAGGGATATAAACAGATTGGAAGCTTTCGAAATGTGGCTTTATCGCCGTATCCTAAAAATACCATGGACAGCGAAAATCACAAATATAGATGTCCTTAAAAGAATAAACCAAGAACGCCAACTTTTCGAAACCATCAAGAAAAGGAAAACGGCGTATCTAGGTCACATCATGCGAAATGAAAAATACCAGTTCCTCCAACTTATAATCGAGGGTAAAATTGAAGGCAAGAGAGGAATGGGACGCAAGAAAATCTCCTGGCTCCGAAACATAAGGCAATGGACAGGGATTAACGACATACAATATCTGATACATATTGCAAGAAATAGAGAGTTAATGGAAAATGTGATCGCTAACATCCATTAGTGGATTTGCATCTGAAGAAGAAGAAGAAGTAAAAATATAAAAAACATTTTTTTTAATAATATCTACCTATATTAAACTTATTGCTGAAAATTCGACTAAAGTACTTGTACTTTGTTTGGAGTGAATTATCTGGAATCTGATCATTATACATCTCCCACAGCTTTTTTATGTTTAACTCAGATGACAAATAGATTCTTCTTAACTTGCCTCTACCATAGTGGCTTTCATGGCCCTTCAAAGACGAAATAAATTTCATGACACTTTCTAATTTAAGCGCATTTTTCTTGGACTTTCTGTCTCCACCAGGATTGTCTTTTATACTAGTGCCAATCATCTTTTTTCTCACTATCGTATGAATTCTTCTTGGACTACAATTAAAAATAGAGGAAAATAATTTAGGCAACAAAGATTTTCTTGCTATTATGCCAAACCTAATAAATACTTAATCAGAGACCTTACAAAGTGTAATCGAAAAATAAATATGTACTGATGCTAAAGGTTGGTTTATTATAATAAAAACTTACATAAAATTCTGTGTGAAAATCATGTGATTTACCATTCTTTCTCTTCCTTTGCCTTTTTATTTCCTTAATATTTATCATCTGTGCTAATTTGTTATCCTGAGCATTTTTGTTCTTTTCTTTATTATCATAGAAATTTTGTCTAATAATTTTTATGTCGGCCAACAAAAGATCTGTACATGCAAATTTTTTTGATTTGTGAACAATTATTTTTAAAATTCAATAACTCTGGATCTAAACCTGAATATCTAAAAGAAAACAAATTAAACCACAAAAACACAATATAAACTGTAGTTTACCTTATTTCTCTCTTAAGTTCTTTTGCCGTAGTATTTATTTTTCTTTTTCTCGTTCCTCTATTTGTATCACCTACAATATGCTCACCTTCACTCATTTTAATACTATTATCACCTATTATTATTATAAAAACAACCTATTAAGCACGAATAATATCAGATACTGTTGATTTCTAAATTAACGTCCCAGAGCAAAATAAAGTCGTTAAATAGTAAAAAAGCTATGCAAGCAAAATAGCGCTATTTGTTTGTCTCTCGCTACTGGACAAAATGCTTTTTGTTTGTCTAAGTGATTTTTGAAGCCAAAAATATACGTGAAATATTACGTTAAAATATCTAGGAGTATGTAAATTAATAAATATGATGTTTTGACTAATCCAACGCCACCTCTAGTCAAAAAGTGAAAATATGGACAAAGTGCGATTTGAAAGTCTGCTCCTCATATGTTGTCTTAGTGTTTTATTATTACATATGTGTTAAAGAGAATTAAGCTACACAAGGATATGTAATATTATGAAAAAGAAGATGTTTTTCTCCTCTACCCTCGTTTTCCTAATATTTTTCCTTGCACGATGGCTTCAAGGAGAGCATATCCGGATTCATTACGCATATGTCCAAAGAAATGTAACTTTCAAGATGTGATGGTGGTCAGTACCTCTCGATTCTTATTCATTCTTCTGAAGACCTCCTCATTTGTGGCTCGGTCAATCCACGGGATTTTAAGTATTCTCCGATATAGCCACATCTCAAATGCTTCCAGTGTTCTGTCCAGTGTAATAAATGATGTCGGATTAACCCTTTGTCGACGACTGTATTTAAAAGTACCATAATGTTGTCAAATTTATATTTTCTACATTTGATCTGTAATCGATATTTTTACTGTAATCGATTACATATACAGGCAAAATATCAACTAAAATAGCCAAACACATTTACACAGTGGTGTGTACAAACTTAAATGTGGCGACTGCCCGAAAACTTACATCGGTCAAACTGGTAGAAACTTTAATAAACGAATAGCAGAACATAAAAGAGCTTCAATAATAGAAAAACAGATTCTACATACGCACTTCACCTTCTAGATCACAATTATACATTTAATGACGAATTTAAAATTCTTCACATTCAAAATAAAGGCGTTAAGCTATTCTTGTTAGAATCTATGGAAATCAACAAATTAAACAGAGATATAATTCCGAATGACCAACTTGAGACAAACAGTTCTCGCCTCCTCATCCTATTCCATTAGAGATAATAATCCTCCTATAAAAACAACGTTTTCAGTGTTTTATTGTAACATTATATTTATTTGCTGGTCTGAAAACTCGATAGCGAGTATGATAATATAAAATATGTACAGATTGCGCACGGCCCTGTATAACAATAAACATATACATATGTAAGTATCTTTCCGGACTTGAATAGTAATAACATATTACAGCAATAATTGGTAGTCAACAGCCTTCTTGTGAATTACTATTATACGGCAGTTGTTATTGCTTTTCGCGCGGATGCTGATGACCCTTTATTAATCAAGCTAATTATTATTCTTTAATCTACTTCCAACCATTGTAAACCGTTGTTTTTTTCTTCTTTTTTTGAATTTGATAGAAATCAACAAAACTGTACTCTCAACGTCGGATATAATTAATCCATTGCCCTGGAGTTAAATTAAATAGGTACATTCTTCCGTGGGCTTTTTAGTCATTAATAAATTGATGTATTACTTTGTACTAATTAGCTAATCATTTCAGTTTCATTTGGTGTGTTACACGGTATTATTACTTTCGATGTATTTATTTGAAATTTAATATAACAAATTAAATTTGGGGAATGGTGGAGAAGCATTAACAGAACAGCTAACAGCACTAATTAACAAAATCATCAAACATAATAAAATACCTGAAGAGTGGAAGAAAAGCGAGCTTATCCTACTATACCAATAAGGAGATCAAAAACAACCTGAAAACTGCAGAGGTATCAACTTATTAAACACCACTTTGAAGCTTACAACCAAAATATTGCAAGGCCAAATAAATCAGAGAATTACCTTAGCGGATGAACAGCAGGGTTTTCGCACAGGAAGATCGTGCACAAATGCAGTATTCATCATAAAACAGATTACCGAGAAAGCACTAGAGTATAACAGACCAGCATTCATATGCCTAATAGACCTGAAGAAAGCGTTCGATAAAGTAAAGCTTAAAGATGTAATTCACCTTCTTTACGATAGAGAAATTCCACTAAATGTTATAAAAACAATAGAGAACATTTACCAGAACAACAATATGGAAGTCAGAATAGATGACCAGCTTACAAATCAAATAGATATGGGCAATGGAATAAGATAAGGAGACTCGCTTAGTCCAACGCTATTCAATCTAATCATGGATGAAATCATCAATACTATTAATAAAGGAAGAGGATACAAAATGAGGAACAAAGAAATCAGAATACTCTGCTATGCAGATGATGCGGCCCTAATTGCATCCAATGAAGACGATTTACAAAGACTAACCCATAGATTCAACACAAGGGCAAAGGACTTTAATATGGTGATCTCTACCCAGAAAACTAAAACAATTCTAATCAGTAAAGAACCAATTAGATGTAAACTAGAAATCGACGGTATCAGCATTGAGCAAGTAATGGAGACAAATTACCTAGGAATTACACTGTCTAGCTACGGAGATGTGAGAAGGAAGTGAAAAATCAAGTACAAAAGGCTAATAAAATAGCAGGTTTTCTTAATAACACGAAATGGCGCAATCCCCACATTAATACCGACGTAAATCAAGAATCTACAAAGCAACAATAAGACCAATAAT
Source organism: Diabrotica balteata (assembly GCA_918026665.1). Lineage (NCBI taxonomy): Eukaryota > Metazoa > Arthropoda > Insecta > Coleoptera > Chrysomelidae > Diabrotica > Diabrotica balteata. The sequence goes on along the minus strand of OU898281.1, from coordinate 155,461,177 downwards.
GACATACACTTCAGAGACAAGACCGATACCTCCAAAACTCAACAACTACTAGAAACAGCGGAGATGCGTTTTACTGAGGAGAATTACAGGAAACATACTGAGGATCGAATGAGGAGTGAAGAGATCAGAAGAAAATGCAATATACCAGAAATAAATGAGTGGACACTGAACAGAAAAAAGGAATGGAACGAACACATAAACAGAATGGAAGAGACCCGATTAGTCAGAATAGCGAGGGACAAATCACCAAAAGGTAGAAGAAGTATCGGGCGACCACGCAAAAGATGAAGTGATAACCTCCAATAGAGGCATAATCGACATTGAACAAGCATTTTGCTTATAAAAAAGAAGAAGAAGAAAGAAGTAGAAATTAAATTTTTATGAAACACAAACTTTCCATAAAAAATAAATATACAGCTGAATAGAACAAAAAAAGCGATATCGTCTTTAAAAAATTTGTGTTTATTTTAGTGATACAGAGCTAGATCCATTTCATGTAAATGACGATTCTGATGCCGATTCAGACTTTTTGCTAGCAGAAGAAGAGGACACCCTTCTTTTAGTGGAAATGAAGAAGCAAGTCTTGAAGTCAAAGATAAAGACGTTTACTAAAGAACCTCAGAATCTGGTTCGATACAACATCTATGCAGCTTTTCTGCGCTGCTACAGATAAGATAAGATTGCCATGATGATCGCCAACATTTGTGAGTTAATTACTATTCAACTGGGAATAAGCCACAATTAAAGATAAAAATACGTTTATTGACGTTTCAATTTCCACTTCGGAAATCGTTCTCAAAATACAAACAGTAAATTAAACAATTTTTGTTTTTTGTTACATAGTGAAAAATTCTTCTAATAATTTAATTTTATCTGACTCATTTATATTGACAATTCAGACATACATTATGCATTTTAAAGTAGACGACTTTAAAATGATATTGCCAATATTGTTGAGTTGCGCTCCTGGGACGACTTTACTTATAAGATAGTTCATTCGATTACATGAAATCAACTTTAGACTTGAGAATATCCGTCAGAAAAAATCATAGCATATAATTCGTCTTTAAAAAGACAAACACATGACATGATGACAGTAAAATTCTCTCTTAGTGATTCCATAGTAAATTATGAGGGAAAAACCAGGAAAACAACCTCATAATACTATCCCGACATGGTAAGTATTTGTTCGTGCATTTAGTTTACCTTCAATAAACACCAAAATTCTGATTTTATATGTTTCCTTATTTAAAAAACATAAATGATGTATCCTCTATATAGTTACTGACTTACTAATACTATACTGGTATTTTCTTATTAATAACTTCCTCTTTCGATATTGGTAACCAGATCCTACTACATTCTGCGAGGAATTTGCGACACAATTGGCCTCATTTAGCATAATTAAAGCCGCTTCTTTGATTTTTCTTTTTTTACCATCCGTCTCTTTTAGGACTACATTTGAATTATTCCATTGAACCCTATGTTCATTATCCCATGCGTGTTTACATATTTGAGATCTATCAAATTCTCTATTTTTAATATAAGACTGATGTTCACTTATTCTAACATTTAATGGCCTTGATGTTTCACCTAAATAAAACTGATCGCATTCACAAGGTATTTTATAAATGCAATTCTTTGTCCTTTCTTGTTCATTGTTAGGTTTGGTTTTGGACAAAATAGATCTCAACGTGTTTGTTGTTTTGAATGTTGTTGAAATGTTAAATTTATAGCCTATCCTTTTAAGTTTTTCTGATAATCCTTTTATGTACGGTATTGCTACTTTCCTCGTATTATTCCTTGTATGGAATCTCGTTCTAAAATGTTCTGTTCTATTCGATCGATTGTTGAAAACTTCTTATTTATATACGATAAAGGATAATCATTTTTTAATAAAACAGATGTTAACAAATATTTCGCCTCCAAGAAACGAATTTTCGTTAGAACAAGTAATTTTGGTTCTATCGTATAAGGATTTAATTATTCCCTTTTTTACATTAATATTGTGATTTGATTTGAAATTTAAATATCTATTGGTGTGGTTGGTTTTCTATACTCATATAGTCTCATATCCAGTAACGTTCTTAGAGATTAAAACATCCAGAGAAGGTAGCGTGTTATTATATTCATTTTCCATGGTAAATGTATTGTCTCTCTTTATCGTTTATATCATTTAGGAATGTGTTCAACAATTATTGATTATTTAATTATTGAAAGTGGAAGTTATTAATAAGAAAATACTAGTATTAGTAAGTCATTAACATATAGAGGATGCATCATTTATGTTTTTTAAATAACGAAACATATAAAATCAGAATTTTGGTGTTTATTGAAGGTAAACTAAATGCACGAACAAATACTTACCATGTCGGGATAGTTTTATGAGGTTTTTTTCCTGGTTTTTTCCTCATAATTTACTATGGAATCACTAACAGGAGAATTTTACTGTCATCATGTCATGTGTTTGTCTTTTTAAAGACGAATTACATGCTATGATTTTTTTCTGACGGATATTCTCAAGTTAAAGTTGATTTCATGTAATCGAATGAACTATCTTATAAGTAAAGTCGTCCCAAGAGCGCAACTCAACAATATTGGCAATATCATTTTAAAGTCGTCTACTTTAAAATGCATAATGTATGTCCGAAATTGTCAATATAAATGAGTCAGATAAAATTAAATTATTAGAAGAATTTGTCACTATGTAACAAAAAACAAAATTTGTTTAATTTACTGTTTGTATTTTGAGAACGATTTCCGAAGTGGAAATTGAAACGTCAATAAAACGTATTTTTATCTTTAATTGTGGCTTATTCCCAGTTTAAATAGTAATTAATTTAAATGCCACAAGAAAATAGCTTCAGAACAATAACATTTGTAACGGATATGTACATCAAAAAGAAGAAGCAGTATGCCCGGTTCGCTATTCCCAGTCCCGAACTGTATAGTGATTTTAGTAATTATTTTTTTTTCGAAGTTAGTAACTTTTTTACAGACTCAAAGTGGCTGGAAAATATGCTATACAACCAAGCATACGTGCTCTTAGTCAATATTAATGTAAACAAAAGTAAATAAAATAGAACTTTGCCGACAATCAATATTTATTTAGTTACAACAGTATAATGTATTGATAACAAATAATAAAATTATTTATTGTACAAAACAAAAAGTGGGAATAAATTCTACAAAATTAAGAAGTCAAAGTGAGGTTAAATAAGAATAAGACACAGCAAGTTCCTTATGTATTTACAACATTTACATAATTCGATAAATACATTTTAATGATCAACTTACCTCAACAGGGTTTTTCATACGGCAAATAATTTAAAAAAATGGTAGGCATTTTGAATAAACCTTTGTGCAGTTTTATTACCTTGTAATCTAGGAACAGCATCCTACTAATCTAAAAATATTAACTTTAAAAAACTTTTAAAAAACATTTTAAATAAATTTATAATAATATTTTTTTTTAAATATTTATTAAGAAAAACTTACCAACGCATTAGCTGATGGAACAAATGGAAAACTTTGACTATCCATAATAATAAAATTTAAAATATAACTAATTAACTGAATAGAACTAACAAAAGAATTAAACAAAGATAATAAAACTAATATTAAATTAAATAAACAATCGGTAAATAATACAAATATTTACTACAACATTTTAAATTGTAACAATTCAAATATATATTTTAAATATACAGGGAAAATTTGATGGGTTTAGTATACACTTCCACTATTTAGAATAATTCTTCTTTTTTTTCAAAGAAAGAAGTCTGCAATAGTAGTATACTTGAGTATTTATACTGAGAAGTAGGAATTGTTGTGTTGTAGGTTTCCTACAATGAGTCTGTCAAAATATGCCCTAGCTAAGCGAATAGACAATAGCTGTATTTAATATATTTATTTTTATAGATTTAATTTTATCCTTGGCTAAAAAATAACGTGTAGGTATAAAAGGTGGTCAAGAAAGGGTTAAAAAGACATTCTGTATACACTTGAAACGTGTGAAACTGAAAGTGATTCGCGATTAATAAATTGCTCTGAGAGTAACGTCGATGATCCTTGTCCGGTAGAAAAGAAAAGATGGCCATGCCACGCCACTCAAATAGTGTGTATATACACGGAAAAGAATAATAGGACAGAATACGATTACGGGATATACATACGCTTTGAAATATGTGCGAAAGAGTGAGAGCTGAAAGATTAGCGCCGTCGTAGGTCAAGATTGATGTTAAGTAAGAGAGTGAAGAAACGACGGGATTTAAATTTGCATAATACTTTACAGGTAATAAGTATATTTTAGAGAGATACAATGTGTTTGGAATTTTTATGCTGTTGCAACTAAATAACCATGTAGACATGCATTGGGATATTTTTATTTTACAGTGGCTTCTTTATAGATATTATACGGTCATAATTATGCTCTGTAATATTGAAAATTTCCGCAGTTGCAGAAGATATTCTTCAGAAGTTATGTTCCACCATTTGTTGACAAATATATACCTTACATGGCTTTAAATCCAGAAGAACATTATTTATGAAAAGAAATAACATCATCTGAATTGGAATATGCTATCAAGATATCCAAAAACACAGCTCCAGGTCCAGATCAGATTTCTTACATTATGTTACAAAAAATGGGTGTACTGGCTAAAAGACTACTACTACGTATTTTGCAAACTGGAATACCTCCTTACAAATTTAACGATTGTTTTGTTATATTAATTCTAAAACCGGGAAAAGACAAAGATAATCCGGAATCCTATAGACCAATAACATTATTGTCATGCATTTTTAAAACATTTGAAAGAATTCTCCAAATTGAGAATGGAAATTTGGTTAAGGCGGCATAATATTCTACCAGCAACACAATATGGATATAAACAAGGCTATGGAACCACGGATGCAGTAGTTCGTCTGACTACAGATGTTCAAATTGGTTTTTCTAATTCCATGACAACAGGTGCATTGTTAATTGACATAAAAAGTGCATATGACAATATTGATTTAAATAGAATAGAATAGAATAGAATTTATTTAATCAATATACAAAAATAGTTTTGTTTTTGACAAGTCAAAGGAATAGTGACAATACTTATAAAACATATAAAATTTTTTTGGATAATTTAAACATTACAAACATGTATGTATTTAATATTAACAGTTAAAAAAAACGACAAACACACTTTGTGGAATTATAAAAAACATGAAATATAATTATAATAGGCAACTGCCCTGACCAAACTAGTACTATTGTGTAAAAGCTGTACTTAAGTACTCCGTTTTTGAATAGAAACAATGTTTCAAAAAGTGTGATTTGATTTTATGCTTAAATGATAACAAGTGAAGACTTTTTACTTCATCTGGCAAAAAGTTATACAAACTAACGTCAGTCGAATTTTTTACGCTCTTTGTCAACCTAAAACGTTGTGCTCTAATAGCATCTCTAGATCTTGTATCGTGATCATGGACGTTGGAGTTTACGTTAAACTTACCTTTGTTGGCATGAATTTCAATCAGCGTCTCATATATATATAGAGTGAAGGTAGTGGCATAATACCTAAATCCAGAAATAAAGGTTTACAGTGTTCCCTATACTCTGCTCTTGCAAGTATCCTCACTACTCTTTTTTGTAATTTAAAAATTCGATCTGCGTAGGAAGAATTACCCCAAACAGTTATTCCGTACTGTAAATGGCTATGAAATAGTGCAAAGTAGCACATTCTAAGGGTATTTTTAGGAATCATATAAACTAAGTTGCGTATTAAAAATATACTTGTAGCAAGTCTAGAACTTAAGTAATCTATATGAGCACTCCAATCCAAATTATCGTCTATAAAGATTCCTAATAGTTTAACACTATTTCTTAAGATATACTTCCAATCAGAACTAAAAATCAAATTCTGATTTTTCTCTTCATTTAGCATTAGCCCATTATGTGAGAACCAGTTTTTTGCTTTCTTGTATCACTATCTATTTTAATTTTTAAATTATTCTGATTAATATCAGTATTTATGAGAGTTGTATCATCTGCGAAGCAAACACATTTTATAGGAAAAGTGTAGTGAAATAAATCGTTCAGATAAATAAGAAACAAAGTGGGTCCTAATATCGAACCTTGAGGTACACCATATTCGACAGTGTTAAACTCAGAATAGCTGTTATTAAGAAAAACTGCCTGTTTTCTATTTGTTAGGTATGATCTAAATAGATTAAGAGTGTTTCCCCTAATACCGTACTTATGCATTTTTTCCAACAGTAATTCATGCGAAACACAGTCAAAAGCTTTGGATAAGTCACACAATGTCAAAGACACAAAATGACCTTCCTCCAAGCCATCAACTATATCTCTCACAATTTTCTGTATAGCTAGTGTAGTGCTACACTTTTTTCTAAAGCCATATTGGTTACAGTGAAGTATTTTGTGTTTTTCTAGATATTCTACCAAACGAACATTTAGAATACTCTCAAAAATTTTGCCGAAAATGGGAATGATTGAGATGGGACGGTAATTTCCAATTTCATCTAAAGCTCCCTTTTGAACACTGGTAGCACTTTTGTTACTTTTAAAACATCTGGGAAAATCCCCTCAGTAAGACAATTATTATAAAGTATAATTAATTTGTCAATAATAATATCGATTGTTTCCACAATTATTTTTTTGTTTAAGAAATAAAAATCCGTGCAGTGTGAATTTTTCAATCTATGCAAAACATTCCTGATTTCAGTATCACTAACAGGTAATAAAAATAAAGAATTGCAAGGAGAGTGTACATCTTTCAAAAAATCTATGGCTTCATTTTCATTTGTAGAATTAAAAGAACTTCTAATATGTTTAGCTACTGAAGTAAAGTAATTATTGAAATCGTTTGATGTAATCGCGCTTGGACAGACTTTTTTATTTTGAAATTTATTTCTGTGATAATTTATAACTTTCCAACTATCACGAGATATATTTTCAGAATTGGAAAAAAAATTTTCATAAGCCAGTTTTTTCTTTAATGATATTGTTGATTTATAGTGCTTCTTAAATTTTTTATACTCACTATATTCCTTTGTAACATCAGCAATTATCTTGACTGTGGAAAGATTTTTTCGCATTTCTATTAATTCATCATCAAACCAAAAAATTGGAGCTTTACTATGAGTTCGTGATTTTTTTAATGGAAAATTAATTTCAGTTAACTTAACGTACATTTCGGTAATAAATTGAGCTAATTCTGTTGCTGTTTTAAGAGAAACAACTGAAGCCCAGTCAACGTTGTTTAACGACTGTTTTAACATCCGGATGCCATTACTTGTTATATGTCTTCTGTATGGATCAATATACTCTGTGATAAACTTGTGTTTCTTGGCATTCCAAAATCGATAGCACATTTACTATATAAACCTATACAAAGAGAGAAGTGTATCGATAAGAGTAGGTCACAATATTATTGGACCCAAGATCACATCAAAATGTATTCCACAGGGAGCTGTTTTAAGTCCACTTCTTTTTAATTTGGAGTTATTAGATGTACACTTAAGTTTTTTAGTTTAGTTTGAATTACTTTTTCTATACCGCTGTGCGGAACACTTGGACATACGTTGGAAATAATCAATCGTTCATCATCATCATCTTTGGCTTGACAATCCTCTGTGGATCTTGGCCTGCTCTAAGATTCGTCGCCATTCTGTTCGGTTTCTGACAACACTGTTGCCATCTTCTGATTTTTAATATTCGTAAGTCGGTTTCTACTCCATCTAACCACCTAATTCGCGGTCGGCCTTTGCTTCTTCTTCCTACAGGTGTTCCTGTGGTTAGCTTTTTAGCAATCGTATTTTCTGGCATTTGTATTATGTGTCCAGCCCATCTAAGTCGCTGTGTTTTATTAAACGTTATGACATCTGGCTCATCAAAGAGCTGATACTTCAATTCAAAATTCATAATTCATTCTGCGCCACTGCTCTTGGTCGTTTATATGCTCCAAATATTTTGCGGAGTATTTTACGCACAAATATTCCCAAAGTCTTTCATTTTTTCTGCGTTAGAGTCCATGTTTCTGCTCCATATGTGTGGTACCGCCTCAGCAATAGTTTTGTTCCAGCATTTCCATGAATCTTCATTTGGAGTTATTAGTTTCGGCTTGAGATACGTTTTTGATTAATTACTACAATTCTATTGTCGTTTGCTTTTGTACTCGTCTACTGTCTGTTAACTGGTAAAGGAGATACAAATACGATTATTTATAATTTTAGAAATAAAATGAATTCTTTCACAATATGGTTTTCTACGAAGCTAGATCGGAAAGCAAGTATACAAATAAAGAGAGCAGTGTTATGTATTAAATTTAAAATATGTTTTAGAAGCAGTAGTGTTAATGTAAAAATCATAATTTAGTTTGGACCAATTAAGAAATCTGTATATATTAAGAAGGGAGTTTTCATTTGAAATTTAAGAATTTAAGGAAGGATTTTTTTTATGTTTATGTACTGTTTGTTATCAGAGTATTATCAAAACTGAATATATTTGTAAAGCTGCGTGTGTTTGAATAAATTCACTGCTTTGTTATCTTTATATTTCAACCTCACGTCATCCATTATAGAAGCACGATTCCAAACTTTTTTATGATACACAATAAACGACACGATCCATCATTTCCTTGATACATTTGCTTGATGATGCCCTTTAATTGGGCGAAACTTTAGCCGTGATATCGAGATTCGACTTAATGAAGACGTTACAGCTACATTGCCTAATAATTTACTGTTCTGATTTTACTGGTTTAGATATCATTTCGGATGTTTTTACGACCTTTATTATAACATTCCTTGATTTTATTGCCAAAAATGCTCCAGTTGTGTATAATTACTTTCAAATCATTATTTTAATATTGGTACTTAAGACCCGTGAACTACAAGAAGGAATGCATCAGATATGCTATAAAATCCGTTGATGAATCGATAAAGATATTAACAGCAATAAACCATCGAGTCATTTCCTTTTTTCTGGTTCATCATTTCGTAATTTTATTTTTGAATGTTATTTCATAGTAATTTGGGCTCTTCAGCTAATCAATTTTTTTTACTTAATATATTAGTTGACAAATTATCAGATAATTATAAAAAATAATTTACCTTCCTAGTATCATCATCAATTAGCCTATATTTGTCCACTGCTGAACGTAGGCCTCCCGTAAAATTTTCCACCTATTTCTGTCTTGAGCTTCTTGCATCCAGTTTGTGGTGATGCGCTTGATATCATCCGTCCATCTAGTCGGTGGTCGTCCTCTGCTTCGATATGCATCTTGCCTTGGTCGTCCATTCCAGAATCTTTTGGTCCATCTGTCATCCGTTAATCTGGCAACATGTCCGGCCCAAGCCCATTTAGCCCTGGCTATTTTTTCAACTGCATCTGTGACTCCTGTTCTTCTTCTTATTTCTAGGTTTGGTACTTTATCTCTGATGGTAATACCTAATATTGATCTTTCCATAGCGCGTTGTGTAACTCTTATTTTATCTATTGTTCTTTTTGTCAGAGTCAGTGTTTCTGCACCATATGTAAGAACCGGTAAAACGCACTGGTTAAAAACCTTTCTTTGTAAACAAACTGGGATACTAGACTTGAAAATGTTATTCAATCTACCAAAGGCAGCGCATGTGAGACCTATCCTTTTTGTATTTCAGTTGTCTGATTATCTCGGCCTAGGCGAATCTCATACCCTAGATATTTGTAAGCTATTACTTGGTCGATGCTATGGCTCTCAATCAGAATTTTACCGCTGACTACAAGTTGGTAAATTTTGTTTTTGAGGTGTTAATTTTAAGACCAATTGTTTTTGACACTTTATAGAGCATGTGCAGCATTTTTGTAACTTTATCAACTCTATCAGATACTAAAACGATGTCATCGACAAATCTTAGGTAGTTCAGATCTTCATCATTTATATTAATTCCCATATTATCCTCTCGTTCCATTTGCTTGAACATATATTGAAGAACAGCTGTAAACAATTTAGGGGAGATAGTATCACCCTGTCTAATTCCACGTTCTATTCGAAACTTCTTGGTATCTTTCATGAAGGCGAACACAAGCTGTACCAGTTGCGTAAATACTTTTATTCAAGGCAATATATCGGTAGTCAATGCGGCAGTCAGCCAATGCTCGAAGCATTTTATGATGATCTATAGTATCGAACGCCTTTTCATAATCTACGAATATAAGAAAGATAGGCTTGTTATACTCTGTACACTTTTCTATTAGCGTTTTCACAACTTGCAGAGGATCATTTGTTCCGTATCTGGAGCGGAACCCAGCCTGTTCACGAGGTTGGCAACTATCCAGTTTGTTCACAAACCGTTTTGTTTATCTTCATGAATAGTTTGTATGTATGGGAGAGCAAACTAATAGGTCTGTAGTTCTTTAGGTCTGAAATGTCACCTTTTTTGTGCATTATGGTTATAATTGCATTATGCCAGTGGGAGAGGGTTATGCCTCTTGTCAAACAATAAGATTTTCAACACATTTAGTAACGTTCCTCCTCCTTCTTTGATTTGTTCAATGACTATCACATCTTCTCCAGGTGATTTATTGTTTTTCATCTCCGAGAGAGCTGATTTTATTTCCTCTGTTGTGATATCTGGGATATCTTCTCAGCCTACATTTTGAACTTTTGGTATTTGATTTTGATTAGGATCTGGAAGTTCTTCTCGCTTATAAATATCTTCCTTATTTGTTGTAGTTTTTCCTTTTTTTATTTACAAGTTTACAAATATTTTTCGATCCTTCAGTCATTTGTCCACGCAGAACCTTTTTTAGCTTACAGTATCTAGTTTTACCATTTTGAGTATATTTTAAAGAAAACTTTGCGTGTTGCAAATTTCTTCACGATCCATTACTTTCAAACACAGACGTCTATCTTCGTGTATTATTTAGGGGTAGTTATAACGCAAAATAATTGAATCAATTTGAGCTCATTATTTTGTATGGCTACAGGCGACCATGTCATGTTATTAGGGCTGTAGTTTTCACATATTAACATTCAACACGAACGCCACAGGAAATTTGAAAATATTGATTATTCCTGTCAATACTTATTTAACAAAATATTCAGGTATATAGATTATATATATATTATATATATATAATATATATATATAATATATATATTATATATATATAATATATATATATATATAATATATATATATATATATATATATATATATATATATATATATATATATGTCTTCATATCAAGGCGAGATCCGTTTGTATCATAAGCTATACAACATGAGATCCGTTTTGCAAGGCGAGATCCGATTTTTGGATCTCACCTTGTATTCACGTGTATATAGTGACATCTCGATGTAACAATGATGGGGGTACAAAGAAATCGATTTTTGTCTGGACCTCATTTTGCACCCCTTTTGGTGAATTTTATATTGCAGTAGTTCCACTAAATCCGCTGTAGAGGCAGTGCGAGCGATCCGTTGTGTATATGCTAAATATACATTTTGTAGACAACCCGAGATCTGGTAAATTTGGCAACATCGCAAATTAATTTTACAGTCAGACCTCTCACTCCCTTCGGCTTATTTCCGGTTTGAATAATATTATTTACATTATTAAAGAGCTCTGTCCAGAAAGGCGATTGTCAAATATCTCCAGAACTAGACGTCGTATCGAAAAAACTTAGGAATTATTTTTTAATGGTTTTTCAAAATCTATATACTTATGCAATAGCAGGGTTCTTATTCTCCCTGCGAACGCGGTGGGTGTAGCAACTTTGAATTTTCAACTGGAACCCTTCATTTTTATTTAAATAAACATTTTGAAATTAGATTAGAACTATTATGGATATAGATATAAAATTAGAATAATTAATTGAATTAGAAATTTAGAGTTGAAAATACACAACTTTTGTGTGAATCTATAATAGCTTCTTTAACCAGTGGGAAGAGCTTCAAAATCGTCGTTTTGATGACATTTTTAGGAGTTAGATGATTTTAAGTAATTTTTTAGATAAAATTATGTAGAACACGTTGGTAAGTACTCGAAGTCTAAAAAATTTCGGAGACATTGTTTATTTGTAGTATTATTTTTTTACAATTTTTCTTCGCATATCTTCTCCACTGTTTGTTTTACAAAAAATGTCAAAAACTTATTTTAATCGCTTTTAAAAGACCTACAAAATAAATCTAACCGCGTTCAATTTGAATGAGAGTTACAAACACAAATCTGTTTTGCATATCATTTATAATTAAGGGACCAACTATGCTGTTCACGTACTATATTAAGATTCCACGGGAATATTTTTCAATATATGTAGTTCATTTATGCTAAACTTGGGACACTGTACGTCAAATAGTTTACGAGCTATAGCTTTATAAACAAATTAACTTTATATTTCCTTTAAATTCGTTTACTGAAGAAAATCCAAATTTAGCTATACAGCTCGCACTCCCTCGTAGGGGAAAATTCACTCATCCCAGATACCCACGTTATCAAAAGGATTGACCTGTGGGACTCTTTCTGTGTTCGATTCCTAGGTGACTTGGTACATCGGGGTTTGTCCCAAAAATGTTCATACATTATTATCTAGTATTATATAAAGCTTATTAAGGACGTTGTAACGGCGTTAAAATTCAAAAGCTTGTGATATATAAAACATCTAAAATTGCAACGGTTTTTCCCTGGCAGCAAATTTCACGTTCAAGAACAAAGGATAGTAATAAAACAATTAAATCTATGTACCTATTTCTTAATTATTATCTTGTGTTAGTTATCTTACTCTATGTTAGACTCTTCATTACTATAAAAAGAAGTAACACTCTCTATGGTTAAAATTGTTCACGTTTATCACCTTTTTTGTAACATTTCACTTGGGCCATAATATATTTACAAGAACCAATGAATTTGATCTCGTTTCCGTTTACATGAGCATTGGAGCCCCTGTACAGTCTGACAATTAGAAAAAAACCAATATAATAATTATTCGTCACAAAAAGGTAAAAATAAACTCATCTTTTACACCTATTAGGAGTATAGTATATATGTATGTATGTTTCTTCAACTTGGATTCCGTGCTTAAAACTGGTACCAGCTCTACATTTTCTTTACTCCAGCCAGTTAGCAACAGATTCGGGAGTCAAAGTCTTGGTGTCACACTACATACTCATACCTTCGTTTGGATGAGTATGTACACGAATATTATATATTATACTGTCTGAAGTAGGAGAAAGTTTATATGGACCATTACAAAGATTGTTAGTACTGGTCAAATACAAAACCAATCCTTTTAGGGTTGTAGAGGTTCTTGAACACTATTGATTTTAAAATTCTTGCATAGTCGCCAAATGATTTGCAGTTGGAGGGTTTGCCAACGGCTTGGATTAAACTCATACCTTTAAGAATGTGACACTTTTGTTACTTTATAATGGTAATGGTAGATATTTAGACATAACTGTAAACTGTCCTATTATAGAACCTAAGGCAGATTTATTTGATGGTATCGATAAAACTCCTACAGGTACAAGTGACATTGGATATGCTGTAAATTCATATTTGAAAATATTCTCATAATATTTATGTTACTTTCAATTGCCTTGGTTGTTAGTATTTTTTATAAAAGCTCTTGCTCAGCATGAATATTTTTTTTCTTTTCAGAGACAGTTTTATAGTGTTGGAAATGTTGAAAGTACTTCTTGTATGCTGATAAAAATTGGGAGTTCTAACAGTAAGAAGAAATTTTGCTAGGCTCTTCTCCATTTTTTTTGTATATTTAGTAAGGGTATTTGAACATTTGGCGATGCAATCTTATTAGCTGAAATTACGAGAAGACGATCTACGCTTTTGAAAAATACATTAAATCGTAAAAAACTGATCATGTAGTTTTTGTACAGAATATTCGTCAATTTTCATCCGTTTTTTTTTCTATTGTCTACGTTTTGACTTGAGTGGTTGCTTAGGTCTCATGATGCACGAAATTCATCTACCATCATGCCAATCATATTGTAGCTTAACAACCATTCGTCTAGTTTGGTGCTGGTTTTAATCAATCTCACGATTCCTCCTGCATCTTTTGAGTTTGTATTTATATGTTTCAAGCTGGATCTACAAATAGTTGGTTAAAGTTTCTGTTCAAACTTTTCACAACAAAATTTTTTCTCATAAAGTCTTCATGCAATTCTGGAGCCTTATCAGCAAGTTTGTACATGTCCAACAAATGTAATGTTCCCCAAAAAGAATAGTTCACATGGTCAAATGCAAAGAAGTAGGGGTACATTTTTCTAAAACTAGAACAAAAATGTATTCTCCAGTTTCCGCTTCTTTCAGCAAACGAAAATGGAAATGGACTTTACGGAAAGAAACATGCCGTAATCTGATTTTTGACTCAAGTTCACTGTCATACCTGCTGCTGTTCATTAAAATAATTTAAAACTTCTAATATTAAAAATCTCAGCTCAGTGGATTTCGTGCTATTAGTAAAAAATAATGCACAATGATGCACTTTCGCAATCGAATATACAACACAACAGAATTTCAATGTAAAATCGACCCTAACAACATCGCCATTACTAAAGTCGATTTGAGGTTGACTTCAGATTATGAATCTCGCCCTTCCTCGCATCTCTGCGTTTGCCACTGTGCGTCGTGACATGCCTTTCGATTTATTTAATTTTTTCTTAAACTATTTATCCAATCGACATTCTAAACAAACCGACATGTTCTCTGATGTTTGGTCTATAACTTTTATAGAAAGCCATTTTTTGCTAGACCCAATATTTTTCGGGGTAGAGCGAGGAGAAACGATTTTAAAAATATGGGTTTTCAGACTCATTCTAAGTCATTTTGTATGAAGGCACTCCGTATACAACAATGGTTTGACGTATTTTTATAAATAAAATAAAAATATTTCTAATGTCCGGATCGATATGCAAATTTGAAGAATGAATTTTCGGATATCGTAGATCCGAAAAAGGACGAAAAACAAATTAGCACTTTTTTGTAAGGCTCCCCACCACTCCCCTCACGCTACGATTTTTGGACGACCAAGTGATTTTGCATTAGAAAGATATTAGAAACGAATAAAAATAGGTTTTGCATTTTAGCAACAAAGTGCCCACCAAAATCTATTCTAGAAGCCTTTTTCCAGTCTATTTACTCTTCAGTATGGAATTGTATTTACTCTTGTACAAAACTAATATTTTTATGTTAAAACACGATTAGAATGTTAAAATGATAGCTTTTGTTATACAGATAAACTGTTTAGTTTAAATAATTTCCCCTTTTTAATTTTGTACATAAATAATAAACAAAAAGAGCTTTGAGAATAGATTTCACAAATTCAATAAAACAGAGCATTTTAGTAATTCGGTTTATAAAGTTTATGTTGAATTATTTAATAATATACATAAAAATTATAATCATTACTTAGCTTCTGTTATCTTTGAATTTTGTTTTACTACTTCAACTGACCGCTGCCCTTGCAATATTTTAAAATACAAAACACCATAACCGCAAATTACTTTACTGTTTGAGTAGGAAATATGCAATACAACACGAGCTCCGGTCGCTCGACTAATACTCTTTAGAGCTGGCAACAGTGTCTGATCTCGCGTTGATCTGTAAATATCTAAAATTTCGTATATAAGTCTTCCCCTTCCCTTTTCAGCTACGGATCTCATTTTGTTGTAAATTTATCAAAAAAATTTAAGTTCAAAAATCTTTTCCCCTCTAAGTGTGCCATGATTAATATGTTAATTATAAAGATAGTTATGAACAATATACTCCATTAATTAATTTCCTATTGGTGGATCTCGGTTGTCCTCGATTTAATCGGATCCTCGCCTTGATATGAAGACATATATATATATATATAATATATATATATATATATATATATATATTGTTATGCTATTTAAATTGTATTCTATTGCTTATTTAGAAAAGATCCTGTCTATATTTATTAAATGATCTAATCTCCAATTAATCACAATAAATCAGCATTAATTAATTACAATCTCAGGATATTTAACTTGTACTATTTACCTTTGATCGTGGATTCAAAATATTTTCCAATTGGCTTCCTAATTGGGATAGGTAATATGACCTGAATAAAATACACAGAATTTCAACTGAAGTATATGTGAGATGTCCTTTATTTTATTGAAATTTTATATAACAATCAATCCGGTAATATTTGCAATACAATACTTTAAATATATGAGAAGTTGTTTTCTATCATGGACCCAAATGTTATTTTACATTGATTTTTAATATGTGTTATAACTAAGCTCTCTTTATAATTTTTTCTTTTTTAAATGATCGCAAAATTAACTGTCTCTATAATTTATTCAATTTATTTAATTTATAAATGAAAACCACACTCCTGCTCTAATGAAAATTGACTGACCTTTCGTTATCTGCCGTTGCAATTCTATGGCCACGCCATAAAAAAAAAACCTTTCTCTGCTTCTGCTCCTATTTTGGTCCAGAAGACGTACACCTTTCTCCTCTCTGTCCTTGTATCTGCAACCCAACAACTCGTGTAATTCTATGCAGCCTCCTTTTGAACCAATCTCCGCGCCTGTTTATAACTTCAAATGTTTCCGGCTTCGTCTGCTATTAATATTCTTATAACCTTTTGGTTTTTCTATCTCTCTGTACCCCGTTCCTCACACTCATCAGCTTTTACACCGCAAATAAACACACCCGGTAAATTACGTCTTCGGGACTTCAAACAAACACAAACCACAAAGCTCCTTCCTTCTTGGGCGACGAAAACTGACTAACTCCTTTCCTCTCTCCTATCTCATAGCCAAAACCACCCCTCCTTGCATTCAAAAATTGACCAATAAAAATCTTCTACCTCTGTGACGTATATCGTTATCAACCAACTCTCTCTATTAAAACGTCATTCGGGTAATTCCAGAAAACAACATTCTTTAATTATTCTAACTAAATCTATCTGCTTTACAAATATTTCTTACTAATAGCTACAAACGATACCTGTTTCTCAATTCAATGTCTTTTGTTAATAAACTTTTACCGATATAATCTTTCGGGGGGGAAAAACCACCGCACATCCCGGTCTATTGTTTAAACACTTTCTATATACACTTTTATTACGGGTAAATCCATTTCACAATAACCGACTTATTTAAATTTCTTATCGATAATATTTGAAAGTCTTGTCTCTGAGGCCTAATGAACAATTCTTTGAACAACTTAAAATACATATTTTGTCTTATACAGGATGTTTGAAAATTTATATGCCCGTGTCATTATGAAATATCAATAATTTTAATTTTTATTTAAGTAATAAAATTTGTATATCGGTTTTTTATTGCTAACAGACATTCAAAAGTACAACAATTATATATATATATATATATATAAATATATATATGTAAGGATCACTCAGACGAGTGGTGGGTTTTTTATATCGGTCCTCAGGTGGAGAAATAAAAGACAAAGTTGATAGGCTACTTTATCTATTTTGAAGACGTTTCGCTTTCGAGTTTTTGAAAGCATCATCAGTTCATCTTAAAAAGACATGTAGCAATCAAAGTTATTAACAGTAATGTGAATGAAACTTAAGTAAATGGACATAATACGCTGATCTTGTATAAACAATTAAGTAACTAACAACATATATGAACTTATAAAAATTAGCACAGCAAATGACCATTTTTATTTTCCATTTTTCTGTAAACTCCGTGATTTTTCCTAGGTGGTTTTCCATGTTCCTGATTATTCTTCTTTCCTTTTTTTCCGAATGCATACACTGCAGTGTCGTCCGCATATAGGGCTGTTGAAGTTCGAGGATTTGTAGGGAGATCTGAAACAAAAATATTGTATAAAATTGGAGATAAAATGCTGCCCTGAGGCATTCCTTCCTGGATTTCTTGAAGTGTTGACATCTTTTCTTCTTCTTCTAGTTCCATGACCGTTATCGATCGTTGGATATCATGTTGGCTACCATATTCGCTATCGTGACTTTATTGACAGCAGCTCTAAATAACGATGTGGTTGATTTCCATACCATTGCCTTAGATTTTTCAGCCATGATGTTCTTCTTCTACCAGGACCACGATTACCTTGGATCTTTCCCTGAATGATCAGATGTAAAAGATCATATTTTTCAGGGTGTCTCATAATATGACCGAAGTATTCCAGCTTGCGTTTCTTTATTATATTGACCAGTTGTGTTGTTTGGTTCAGCCGTCTAAGGACCTCCTCGTTTCTAACTCTGTCGACCCAGCTTATTTTCAGTAGTCGTCTGTATACCCACATCTCAAAGGCTGTCAAGCGTTTAAGCATAGCCTCAGTTAGGGTCCACGCTTCTACTCCATACAGCAGGACAGGAAAGATGTAGCAAGATATCATTCGAACTCTAAGGTCAATGCTAAGATCATGACTGCAAAGTACGTTTCTCATTTTTACAAAGGCAGCTCGGGCTGTTCTATTTCGGCTTTTATTTCTGCGGTTGGATCCCAGCTCTCATTGATATTACTGCCGAGATACACGAGTTTTCTCTACTCTGTCCAGTGGTGGCATCTCCGACTTTTATACCGTCATCATGTATATAATTTGTTTGCTAAACATCTTTTGGTCAGCTGAACTTGAAAAGTTCTATTAGATAAATATTTAATCACAAATATTAAATAAATAATGTGGGAGTTCAGCTTTATCTATATTGTAGATTAGTGCCTTTTTCCAAACCGTGTCGTATGCTTTTTTCGATATCCAGTATGGCTAGTCCTGTCTTTGTTTCCTGTTGAATTTTATCGTCTTGTCGCTGATTATTCTTGCTAATTCGTTGTTCGCCAGTTCATTCCTCTTCTGAATCCGAATTGATCATCTTGGATAATTCTCTTCTTCTTTCTGTGTGCTTCACCATCTTTGAAAGATGATTTTTTCTAGGATTTTTCCCATTGTTTCTTGGAGAGAAATAGGCCTTTAATTTTCCGGTCTTCTTCTGTCCTTCCTGGGCTTTAGGAGTGAAATTATCTTCGGGTGTTTCCAATTGCTTGAAAAAAGGCCCATTTCTAAGTTATAATTGTAGATAGTACAGTTGTACTATAACCTTCTTTGGGAATTCTTGGGGGTGATGTTGTGAATTCCTTCTTGTCCTGGAGCTCTGCTTCCTTTAAGTCTTCTGACGATCTTTGCTACTTCGTATGGACTGGTGAAGTCTTCTTTCTTCTACTAGGAAATTGTTTCTTCTTATTATCCTGTTGTATTCGTTGTCCACTTCTTGTCTTGTTGTTGCATCCGACATGTCCTGATTTTGCTTGTGTGTAGCTGCCAATCTTCTTGCAATGGCATCCACTTTTCCTGAGTTTCATAGTGTGTTCCCTCATTGTCGATGATTTGTGGCATCTTTTGTTTTCCTCTTCTTTTGGTTTTCAGCATTTTCCATACGTTTTCGTGGATTTTTTCTGCTTTCCTGATGTTGTTGTGCCATTGATTTTCAGTAAGACTTCTCAGTCTTACTCTTATTTCCTCTGATAGTATGTCTCCGTAGTCTTTGAATTCTTGTCTTCTTGTCCTTTGGAATGCTCTTCTGGCCTTATTTCTATCCTTGATGATATCCTGTAGTTCCGTTGGTATGATTGGTCCTTTATTATTCGTAATTGATTTTGGGATGTTGTCTTCCATGGCTTGTTAAATTTTCCTCGTTATTTCTTCGATTTTTCTTTCAACTTCTTCAATTGATTGGAAATTTCTCTTTCATCTCTATTGGGTTTAGTTGTCTTCTCTGTAGGAGACTCTTTACAATCCATGTCCCGAAATTTAAAACGGATTTGTTCTCTATATACTTAGTTGCTACATTCGGGTGGCTCTTCTTTGCGGAGATTCTTAGCACTCTTTCAACCATTAGATATCCGCCGCGGACTAGGAGCCATGTGATTGATCGTATTTTGCATGGGTATTGTTCTAGGGAAATCTGACGATCTTTGTAGTAGTTTTCAGTTGACTTTACATCCGTTGACCACTAATAGGTTTATCCGCTTTTGGAGCCAATTTTTTAACCTCAGGACAAAAAGTGCCCTACCACTTACTAACTCATCCGCCGAAGCCGTTGCGTTAGGATGCAGTCGGCAATCACTCGGTGAATGGGAATGTAGGAGAAAGAAATATAATGATTCGTCTCCATTCGGAAACCAAATAGCCACCATTCGGGATCGGAAGAGACAAGAGTTAATCAAGAGAGACTGATAGGACAAGATTAAAGAAATTTTACCGAAGACAAATTGAAAAAGAATAAAATGTGAAGGCCCTTATTATGCGCCAGTGTGCTTCCATAAGCGTATGAGTATATAGATTTTGTGTTTCCGCTCATACATCGGGGTGTTGACTACAGACTGTATGACTCGTCTAACATGCCATAGCATGGAGGGTATTGTGCACCCCATTTTTTTGTTTTTTTTAACGTAGACACCCAACTGACCTGACCATTAAATAACACAGTGTAAAATATTATTGAGTATAGTAACAATGTTTAAACATAATGGGTTTCCCAACAGGGATGTCCTGTTTTTGAAATGTCATAGCGACCATTTTGAAAATGGGTAGAACTGTCACTGTTGACTTTTGTATTTAGTAATCTCTAACAAATTACCCTGGACAAGATATACGCTTGAACAACGTTTGCTTGAACAAATTTTATGCTAATAATCGTTCTTTTGTGATACCTATTGTGAATACCTATCGTGCATTACGTGAAAGTTATGGATTAAATCATCGTCCTGATGTGCGTGTAATTCGTCGAATCGTGGAAAAGTTTGAACGTAGAATTTACTCTGCACGATACGAAACCACCAACTAGACGCCGAAATGCAATAACTTAGGATAATATTACTGCTGTAAGAGCCAGCGTAGCGGAGAATGCAAATGTGTCCATAAATCGTCGTTCTCAAGAACTTGGACTCACCAGAACGACAACTTGGCGAGTTCTGAGAAAAGATTTATGCCTACACCCTCACAAGATTGTTCTGATTCAAGAACTGAAGCCACTTGACCATCATCTGACATCAGCGTCGTTTGTTTGCTGATTGGGCTCTAGACAATCTCGAAAATGATGGCGATTTTTTCAAAAAAATAATCTTTTCCGATGAAGCTCATTTTTGGTTAAACGGCTTTGTGAATAAGCAAAATTGTCGTTTATGGAGTAAAATAATCCACATGAGATTCTTGAGAAGCCTTTGCATCCAGAAAAGTCACTATCTGGTGTGGTTTATGGCATGGTGGCATCATCGGACCTTATTTTTTCGAACATGGTGTAACAGTCAACGGTGAAAGGTATCGGATGATGATAACGGATTTTTTGAGGCCTCCGTTGGATGAAATGGATTTGTATGGCATGTTTTTTCCAACAAAACGGTGCCATATGTCACACTACTGCCCCAATCATTGATTTATTGAAGGAAAAGTTCCCGGAAGCATTGATTTCTCTTGATGCCAGAGATCCCAGGAGAATTCAGCAACTTCGACCAGATGCTTGGCCTCCAAGAAGCTGCGATTTGACACCGTTGGATTATTTTTATGGGGCTATGTTAAGTCATTGGTCTATGTGAACAAACCAAAATCTATTGAAGAATTGAAGAGTAACATAAAGCACACCATTCGTGAGATTAATGCAAATATTTTACATAAAGTGACCGAAAATTTAGTTCATCGGATTTGCTCCTGCAAACGTAGTCGCGGTGGACATTTGAATGATCTGTTATTCTGAACATAATTGTTATCTATTAAATTTTGCAATAAAATTTTTGTTTTTGATTTACAGCTAATTTTTACAATTTTCGTTAAAAGAAACTTCAGGACATTCTTATTGGGAGACCTCTTATTATTTTTTATATTTAGAAAATCAAAGTCGCTTGACATTTTTTACATCAGTTTATTATCTGATATGTGTCATTGGCCAATATCAGTAGCTAATGTCTTGACGTCAGCACCATTTACGCTATTTAAACCAAAGATCAAGTCTTTAAAAACGAGCAAGATGGTAGATTTCTAAAACGCAACATTGCAGCGCTTAGGTCAATCCACTCTCTAATTAATGATGGATTTTCTGCATATTCACACTAAGTAAATTGTTAAATTAAGTAGAATCCTCCAGAGATCTAAACATGGAATCGCCCTAACTAATTGTATATGCAAATAAGCGCTAATGCCGCTGCTAACTTCTCTCTAAACTTTTTCTTCTCTTCCTTCTTCGCTTATTTATCGGCGACAAAAGGAGAAAATAGAGCATACAATGTGTTTTCTACTCGTTTGTTTTGTACTTTGTTCTTTTTATTTGAGCGTAGAGTGTAGCCGTTAACTAATTATGTGTGGGTCGCATTGGGGAAGTGATAAAAGTAAGTATTCTCGTGATTTTACGAGTGTCTACATGGCGATAAATCTTAGAGAAGATCTGTCTCGTACCAGATGGGACAACGAGGACAATTGTCCCCTTAAGCTAGCTAGATATATACACATATTTTAACATCGACTAAGCTTTCAATGCAAAATACTTTATCTACCGAGTGTCTGCATAAAAACATACAGTTTTAATAACAACAATTGTCCTGTAATTTTTAAATAGTTGTAAAATTGTTATATAATTTTATTGAACAATAATGAAATTAATGGAACATAATTAACACAAAAAATATCTCAAAGAGCCAAAAATTTGGTTGATTAGACGATGATATACAGCGCAGTAGATCAAAATGAACGAGCCTAGTTATGGTGTAGCAACAAGACTTGTCTAATTAAAACTATCATTTCATTACTTAAAATAAATATCCCATTGTTTTACAAACCAATGTATATTCTTAAAAAATTCTTTTGGCTCTTTGACAAAAATTCGTTCACGACATTCTGTACTTTTTTATCCTAGAGAAATCAATTATCTTTTCACGTTTTACTTGGTCCAAAGGCAAATCTCAAGGCGATAAGTCGGGACTATAGAGTGGATGCTACAATTGCCTCATGTCTTTAGTTGTAAAAAGAAGTTTCATTGTTCTCCATTGTTGGGGAAAAACAATACTACCTAAAAGTTTTCTAAGTTAGTCTATGTTCTCTAAACTCCATGAAGAAGGGTTCTTTTGGTGTAAAATATAATGTTCTCATGACCTTCCTGTAGAACCTCTTTCGTGGCGGAGAATTTTCGTGTTTTTATTGCACCGATGATCACCTATTCCAGAACATGATCACTATTTCTTCAATGCCCTATTCGGGCAGATTTTGAAGAGTATTGAAGATATACTGCAATCTTGCCCTAGTTCTTGATTTGCCATAATATTTTCAAAGAATTGCTTATCAACCTGTTTATTTTTAATTGACGATTGTTGTAAAATCTTTCTAAAGCTTTACAACTGTAATAATGGATAAGCTTTTTAATATTTGCCATAGTCTACAATGGGGTATTGCATTATAAGCTTTCGTCAAGTCCACCAATAATAGATCAGTTGGTCTATCACTAGCCATTCTTTTTTCATGCCATTGGTAAAAGCAAGGTTTCCCAACCTTTTCTTTGTTGGGGCTCCCCGGACTATAAATTAAATTTTCATGCCCCCCTTTACTTTTTTAATAAATACAACAAAAAACGCACATTATATACTTAAAATTTTATTTTAATTCTAATAAACAAATTTTAAAAGTTTAATTAAACTAGTACATGTTTTTTATCAAAAAAATTAAATTTAACAAAGTAAATATTAATGAGACACTTGAGATTGCATATTCTGTACTATTTGGTTGATTCTAGGATCTGTTTTTGCCAGAGCTATCATCAGGTCGCTATCGACATCAAGACGATTTCGCTGTTTAGTTTTAATTAAAACTAGAGCAGAAAAGCCTGTCTCACATAAGTAAGTTGAAGAAAAAGAACTAGTATTCGTAAAGCAAGAGAGGCAACCTTCGAATTAACAGGCAATCTTTTAATCCAAAATTTCTCCAATGTCAAGAGATGGAAGTCATCTTTCATGGACGAGTCAGCCATCATATCTAGAAATTCTTCCTGAATTTCTTCTGGTAATTGGAACACATCAACAACAAATGGATTTCTTGTCATACGCCATATTGGTGACTCTGAATTGATGTCTCGATAGTATCGGCGAAATTCGTCTTTCAGCGCTTGCAAATGAGTTTTTATGTCAGCTTTCAAATTTGCGTCAAGTATATTATTTTTAATTGCTTCGAACAGCCGAGAAAAAGACATAACATTTTCAGAAGAGATTTTTTGATTCCAAAGTTGAAGCTTTGATATGAACCCCTGAATATAATCATAATTGCTTATTATAGTGCCGTTACTGCCCTGAAGTTTTAAGTTTAGTTCATTCAAGGCATCGAATATGTCAGCCAAATAAGCCAACCTCCATTGAAATGTGTCATCTTTGAACATTGTGAAGAAATCGTGTTTTTCTTTGAACTCGAGAAAAAGAATTACTTCTTCTTTCAATTCATAAAGGCGAGCCAACATGTTGCCTTTGGATAGCCAGCGTACTTCTGTATGGAACAGAAGAACTTTGTGATCAGAATCGAGATCCTCGCAAAGTAAAGTAAATAAACGACTGTTCAAAGCGCTGCTCTTAATGTAGTTTACAATCCTTATAGCCGAGTCCAAAGTCTGGCGTAATTTCTGTGGTAATGTTTTGGAAGCCAAAGCTTGCCGATGAATAACACAATGTGTACTAACCATTGCGGGATTTTTTTCTTTGAGCTTTTTAGCTAAGCCCGATCGTACACCTATCATTGCAGGTGCGCCATCTGTGCAAAGTCCAATGAGTTTATTCCAATCCAAGTCATGTTTTTCAACAAAATTTGATATTGAATTAAATATATTCTCAGAAGTAGTACCTGCTGTCAAAGATTGGGAGTACAAAATCTCTTCTTCAATGATATCTCCGCCGATGTAACGAACATACACTATTAACTGTGCACAATTAACGATGTCGGTGGATTCATCGCAACTAATTGCAAAAAATGGCGATAATTTTACTTTGTTGATTATTTGTGACTTTATGTCTGCTGCAATGTCATCGATTCTACGCTTGACTGTATTATCCGAAAGAGAAATAGATTTCATTTTTTGCTCTGCATCTTCTCCTAAAATTATCTGCGTGGCTTTTAGGACACACGGTTTTATTAATTCTTCACCAATAGTATGAGGTTTCTTTTGCTTTGCTATCATAAAAGCTATTTCAAATGAAGCTTTGAGATGCTGCGATACACCTTTGTGATAACTTCCCGATTTATCCAATCTCATCCGCTTGAGTGATTCTGCTTTAGAAGAAAAAAACTCTTGCGTCTTCAAAACCAGAGTAGGATGTTGTACCTTCAAATGTCTTTCAAGGCGATTGGGCCTCATGCTATCATTACTTAAAACTTTCATACATATCACACACTGAGGTAACTGTAACTCGTCTTTTTCTATGAAGGTAAATCCAAACTTAATATAATCTTCGGAAAACTTTCTTTTTTTCGCTGCCATTTTGCAACCTATAACAATAAAACAGTAATAAATAAACAAGCAAAATACCTACATGTAATTACTATTTATAAATGCCCATTTATCTTAATAACGTAATGTATTTAACGTTTCAAAATTAATTCGCCACGTAGGTTTGATTGTAATGTGTTAAAAAAGATCCAATGATCGATCTACGAACGCATCTTAGCTCAATCAATAATTTAGTAAATTAAATAAAAATGACAACTGTAGTTTGTAAATACACAAACTTACCTTTTAACAGTGAAACACAATAATTATACACACTCAAACTAATTTCTCAGCAACAAATTGATACCGAAACGTCAAATTTTTCGTAAATTTGTGTGAATGAATGTCACAGATGCTCATGCACGTCCGGTAGGTACTCAACTATTTTCTATCTACCTATGATCTAATCCTAATTCCTAATGAACGTTATGCGGAATCGGTGCGGAGGGGTTGCGCGCGGATTTCATGTAGTGGCTTGTCGAAACTTATATAAACTGCGATTGACGACGTTGGTGTCGGGTTTTGAAACGGTTGTTGACATATTTAATTTCATTA
This sequence comes from Diabrotica balteata, assembly GCA_918026665.1. Lineage (NCBI taxonomy): Eukaryota > Metazoa > Arthropoda > Insecta > Coleoptera > Chrysomelidae > Diabrotica > Diabrotica balteata. The sequence continues at coordinate 155,435,132 of OU898281.1, read as the reverse complement.
ATTTTATCCGTGTAAATTAAACATTACATTGTAATATTATTTGTAAATGTTGTTTGATTATTTTTTTTTCTTTCTAAAATCGCAAACGTCTTCCGCCCCCCTTGACATCTCTCTATGCCCCCCTTGGGGGGCATGCCCCCCTGGTTGGGAACTCCGCGGTTAAAGTATAAAAAGGGTTTTGGAATGTAAGGGATAGTGATGCGCAATACATAGCCTCTTCTATCCAAATGCAACCTCAACTGTCTGTGAGATGATCTAGATCATGATCATCAGTTACATTCTGCAAGATAACAAACGAGTCTCTAACTGACGAGTCCAAGTGATTGCCAGTATAAGCAATCCCCCACTTACTGACCAACATCTTCAGGTGGAAGAGTCGGTAAGTGGACGTGCACCTTCTTGTACTAGAAATGGAAAATCATTTCTAAACGCGAACAAACCAGTCAAGGTCAATGACGTGGAGATGTATAAGGTAACGGAAAACCAATGCATTAAAGGCTCATAGAGCATTTCTAGTTAATCGTTATGGGTAACAATACAACCAACACACTCTACTGATCATGAAACTCGGAAAACAAGATCCGGCAGAGGAGGAAAACTCACAAGACTGCAAGGTCTCTCCGGTCGTCAACATGCGCAAACCTTGCAAAGTATCGACTTGGATTGTTATAGGTCTACATCATGATGGAAAAATACATATGCCGTTAAAGAAATGGAAAGGCTAAATACATATCTGGCTACATAAAGGCTAAATAAGGACATCTCTGATTTTAGGAATCAGAGATGTCCCTTAGGAAAGATAAAAATCAACAATAAAACAATATATTATTCAGGAAGTAAAGACGGTAGACATAGATATAGTGTCGGGATAATATTAAACAAAAACATTGATGAAGCTGTAATAAATTTCACTCCATACTCCAACAGAAATATACTCTTACAATTAAACCATAACAAGTCCAAAATAAACATCCTACAAATTTATGTTCCAACTGCAGATAAACCAGAGAGCGAAATTAAAACTTTTTAAGAAAAACTAGACAACATTTAAGACTTATTTAACTCAGTATACAAAGCAGGATACATACCGAAACAACGGTTACTCTCCACCTTTTGTGCTATCCTTAAAAATTCAAAAGCTAAATATTGCAGTGAATATAGAATAATATTACTAATAAGTCACTTTCTTAAATTATTTTTGAAAATAAATACATGGTCGTATTAATAAAAAACTGGAAGAAGGAATACATGATAGTCAATTTCGGTTCAGATACATACTAGGAACTAAAAACGCGTTATTTTCTTTTAATATATTAGCTTAAAGATGCACGAGTAATAATGACAATGAATAAAACAGTTACTATATTGATTTTGAAAAATTATTTGACAAAGTAAGACATGAAAAATTAGTCCAAATTCTAAAGACAAAAAACATAGACCATAGGAACTTACGCATAATAACAAACCTCTACTGGAATCAAAGAGCACAAATCGTAATAGAAAACGAACCAATTTCAGAAATTGAAATCAGGAGAGGAGTTAGGCAGGGATGTATTATGTCCCTATTACTGTTTAATGTATATAGTAAAGCCATTTTTGAAGAAGCATTACTATCTCAAAGTGTAGGAATAATAATTAACGGAAGATCTATTAATAACATAAGATATGCAGATGACATCGTGATTATGGCAAGCTCTGCTAAACACCTCCAATTACTGCTAAACAAAACAAACAGTTTCTGTGAAAAATATGGACTAAAAATGAACATAAAAAAGACCAAATTCAAATCAATAAGTATTACATTAATTTACAATTTCAATTTCAGTTTACTTACAGTAACATAAACGTAAAAAAAAGTCTTTAAAGCATTCACATGCTTTGTTGACTTAATCTGTCCAATATTAACAGGTTTAATGTTTTTTTTACAAATTAATATTTCATTTTTACAGTTTCTAATCTAATCTAATTTGTTTCGTTTTTTTTTATCTAGTATAATTTAAATTTATTAAATTGTTACACAACTCCCTTTTTTCTTTTACCCAAGCATTAACTAATTTTTTATACAAATAAAAAATTTTGATATTTTTAGAATTTATGGGCAATTGATTGTATATTCTTGGAGCAAAATAGTTAATTGACCGTTGCGTGATTGTTTTTGAAGTGTGAAGACATTCAACATTCAATTTTCTTCTTGTTTCATAATTTGACACTTTTACTTTAAGAGGTATTTTGTCTTTATGAATATTTTTAAGTAGCTCTAAGCAGTACAATTGCCGAACATCAAGAACCTGAGTTTTATGAAAAAGTTGGTCTGAGGGATATGTTTTTCGTTTTCCATATATTAGTTTAACAAACCATTTCTGAGTATTTTGAAGGGTCACCAGATGGCAATCAGCTACGCCACCCATCCTAAAATCCCATATACAAGATGAGATTGTACTAAAGACAGGTAAAGCATTTTAAGCTGTTCAACATCTAAAAACTCTTTTAAATAGTGGAATTTTGGTAACAGTCCTCGTATTTTTTTTATAATATTTTTTATTTGTAAGTCCCATTTAAGGTGAATGTCAATTAAAACTCCTAAATATTTTATGTAGTCTGCTTTAAATATTTGTTTTTTTTTTATTTATTTTTAATGAGTTAAAAGTTGGCAGAGAATTTTTATATATTGCAAAAGGTTTATATTTAGTTTTTTCGTAATTTATTATGAGTTTATTTATTTGCAACCATGTTTTTATAATTTTGAAGTCTTGTTCAACTATAGTTTTAAGATCTTCCCAATTTTCGGCCTTATAAAAAATTGCGGTGTCATCAGCAAAGCTTATTATGTTTCCATCAGTTTTTAGTTAAAGCATGCCATTAACATAAAGTGTAAAGAGTAGAGGGCCTAAAACGGTCCCTTGCGGTACGCCATAATTAATTACTTCAGGATCACTTTCGACACCATCAATTTCTACAAATTGTTTTCTGTCTGTTAAGTAACTTTTTAGTAATGTCAAAACTCGTCTTCTCAGACCATACTTCTTAAGTTTCTCTAACAAGATCCCGTGAGATATCGTGTCAAACGCCTTAGAGAGATCGACAAATATGCATAAACTACGTTTATTAGACTCAAAAGCTTCTGATATTTGTGATGTTAGTTTACAAATAGCATCTTGTGTAGATTTTCTTTCTCTAAAACCGTATTGGCAATCCGATATTATACTAAACCTATCCAAAAAACTCACTAATCTATTTTTTAAATTTTTTTCAAATATTTTGGAAAAAACAGACAACAAAGATACTGGTTAATTCATCACGTCTTCTTTATTTCCTTTTTTAAACAGAGGTTTGATTTTGCCTATTTTTAGACATTCTGGAAAACAACCATCCTGAAAACGTGCATTAATGAGAAAAGTTAAAGGAGTAATAATTTCTTCCTTACTTTGTTTGATGGTTTCTGTCTTGATCCCATCCCAGCCAGGACATTTTTTGTGTTTTAAAGATTGTATTGCATTTACCACTTCTTTTTGGTCAACGAGATACAAGTACGTGCTGCTTTCTATCCTATCTATATCCTCAATCTGTTCATTACGAATGGGTATTTTTTGTGCATACCTTTGTCCCAATGTACTGTAATGTGTATTAAATTCATTTGCAATTTTTTTTCTGTCAATTATTTTTTCTCCTGTTTTGGTTTTAATCGATTCAATTTTTGTATTTCCTTTTATTTTTCCACACAATGAATTAATTACATTCCAAAGTGATGAAAAAGAGGTCTTATTTTTTTCAATTCGTTGTTTTGTATAATTTCTTTTTGCAGTTTTAACTAAGTGTCTTAATTTATTTTTATAGTCTGTATATCGTTGTTTTTTTAAGTTATCTGAGGGATCTTGGATTAGCTGATCATACAGTCTGTGTTTTTTCTGTACAGACTTTAAAAGTCCCCCTGTCATCCAATCTTTTTTAAAAGTGGTTTTTAGATCATTTCCAAATACATGATAATAACAAAGAAAACAAATATATCAACAAACATACTTTTGGGGAATGTACTGATAGAAAGGTTTGATAAATACAAACAACTAGGAACCTTAATTTCAGACAATAATGATTAAACAACCGAAATAAGAGCCAGGATAGAAGTAGCAAGAAATGCGTTTGTAAAATGAAAACAATTCTTTGTAACAAAGACCTTAGATTAGAACTGGAATATGCTACGTGTTTTCGATACTGTAATATAGACTTGAATGATGGACATTGAAGCAAGAACACAGCAAGAAGTTAAAGTCCTTTGAAATGTGGTGTTACAGGAGGATGCTTAGAATAGCATGGGCACAGAAGAAAACTAACACTGAGATATTGCGAGAAATGGGCAAAGAATGCGAAATAATAAACACAATAAAAATAAGAAAGTTACAATATCTGGGACACGTAATGAGGGGATAGCGATATGAACTACTAAGGCTGATAATACAGGGAAAGATGAGAGGAGGAGGGAGTATAGGAAGAAGGAGAGTGTTATGGTTGAAGAATCTAAGGAACTGGTTTAAATGCAGTTCTATAGAACTCTTTAGAGCAGCAGTAGATAAAGTAAAGATAGTGATGATGACATTCAACTTACGATTGAAATACGGCACTTAAACAAGATAGATAGGGTCGATGTAAGATCGTCTTACTCGAATTTCTGCTTGCTGTTCTAGTTCAAGTGGTTCGTATTCGTTTTCGACTAGATTTTATAATTTTTTTAGATGCAGCGGTAGTTCTTGTAGCTTTTTTTATGAATCAATGAAAACCATCCTTATTTTAAGCTTTGAGGTATATTATCTCCGTTTAAGTGTCTATTAAAAAGTTTTGTCATATTAACCAGCATTATTAATATTACAGAACAACACAGATGTTCAGCAGAGTTTTCTTCTGGTCCATGATCGTCTTTATAAGTTCTGATATAATTATGTGGTATATAATGTATGAAATTTGTTCTTCAAATTGCTTCTTAAGACAACTGCTAGGGTTATGCAACCTATTTGCTCATAATGTTGAATTCCATTATTGTGCATTATTGACTTTTAACTTCTAACTGTAATTTTAAAAGAAACTAAACAAAGATTAATTATTTTATTATTATTTTAACGAATATTAATTGTTCTTATTAATAAACATGTTTGTTAAATAGCTTATGGTTGTCTGGTAAAATTTTGTGCCGATTTTTAAATCTATAAACTTCAGTATACAGTATTTTCTGTTGGTAATACTATACGCTTCAACTATAAGTTCTTTTAGTTCAGATCGATGATGACAAAATTGCAAGATTAAGTATCTTGTTTATAACTATGTAAAGTAATTCAAATAATTATGTTATAATAACACGTTTGCACAAATTATCTAGATAAAACAGACGAAAGATATATTGTTCCAATTTTCTTTATAGGCTTAACATAATTGACTACCTATGCGATTTATTACAATAATTATGTATTTAAAATAACTTTCAAATTGGTAGAAAATGATACTGTGAAAAGGCAAAGAAAGAATTTAATACATACACATTGAATGTTTTCTTTAAGTCATAAAAAAATATGTAATAGACTCTGGTTAAGTTCTTATTTAATAGGAATAAACCATAATTTTTAATAAAAATGACGTTATTGATCTCATCGATTTTTTGTCGAAAGTAGAAAATATACACACAAACAAACTTATACGAAATCTGGTATTTTCATACCAGTCGACTCCCTTTATAAAGAGAACTGAAATGGAAGAGTAATTACCTCGTTATAAGCTGACCAGATGAGGTGCCCATCGAATTATTAAAACTCATCGATGAAGATGTTATTGATGTAATGGTTGAACTCTTTAATTTAATATATCAGACTGCCAAAATTTCCAGACAATGGCTGCAATCAACCTTTGTAGCAATTCCCAAAAAACCAAGTTCAACAACTTGCTCAGACCACAGAACCATAGCTTTAATGAGTCACACACTTAAAACATTTTTGAAAATAATTCACAGCAAAATTGTTAAAACTCTTGAATATGAGATTAGTGACACACAATTTGGCTTTAGAAATGGTATGAGTACAAGAGATGCTTTGTTCGGCTTGAATGTGCTGGCTCAGAGATGCATGGACATGAATCAGGATATGTACTTATGTTTTGTAGACTTTGAAAAGGCATTTGATAAAGTTCAACATAAAAAGCTTGTAGATATATTAAAAAGCAAAAATATTGACAGTCGTGATCTGAAAATTATATCTAATTTATATTGGAATCAAACTGCCAAGGTAAGAGTTGACAGCCAGTACACCGAAAATATCAAAATACAGAGAGGAGTCCGCCAGGGTTGCGTGCTGTCCCCACTACTTTTCAATGTCTACAGTGAAGCGGTATTTCAAGAAGCGCTCTCAGACTCAATAGAAGGTATATCTATCAATGGAGAAGTTTTGAATAACTTACGTTTTGCAGACGATACAGTAATAATTACGGATAACAACAATGATTTACAAAACCTAATGCAACGCCTTAATGAACGCTGTCATGAGTACGGACTGAAGATAAATTTAAAGAAAACTAAATGCATGATCATCACTAAACCTGCACATGCAAATATCCAATTGACTATTGAAGATACTGCAATTGAGAATGTTAATAACTATAAATATTTAGGAACATGGATAACATCAGATGTATACCAAACCAAAGAAATTAAGACATGTATTGAAATAGCACGTACATCATTTATTAAACTTAAAAAGTTTCGTTGTTGTCGGGATATAAGGTTAGAACTACGCCTGAGAATGCTTCAATGTTACGTGTTCTCTACTCTTCTTTATGGTCTGGAAGCTTGGACACTAAAGCAAGTTCATCTCAATAAGCTGGCCGCCTTTGAATTTTGGTGTTACAGAAGAATCCTACGAATATCATGGATTCAAAGAATGTCAAACATGGAAGTAACTAGAAGGATAGGAAATAAGGCGGAAATAATATTAACTATTAAAAGACGAAAACTTGAGTACTTGGGACATGTGATGAGAGGGCAAAAATACGCATTATTACAACTTATGCAGGGCAAAATCCGAGGAAAGCGAAATGTGGGAAGACGAAGAATATCCTGGCTTAAGAACTTAAGGGAATGGTTTGAATGCAGTAGTGCAGAACTTTTTAGAGCGGCAGTCAACAGAGTCCGCATAGCCATGATGATTTCCAACCTTCGATAGAAGATGGAACTTAAAGAAGAAGAAGAAGCTGATCTCGATATATCAGACAACAATAATACTGTGGATACATATAAATATGTATTTTTCTACAGCCATTCGGAGCAACATAAGATGCTAAATATTGTTTCAATGGCGTTTTTAAACAAAAGTTGTAAATCTGTTAGATTTTTTTCAAATACACAATGTACAAACCGTATTTTCAAGGATAACGTAAACTATTGCTTCTGCTGTGGAAAAAAGTCTGTCATTTAACTGCTTTAAATTGGCCAGTATCATTCTATCATATTTTCTAAAAATGTGAAACAGTTGTACGCTTCTTCATTTGCATTTTGTCTATGTAAGATAATAAAAGAAGACTGATGAAACGAAGACTCCGAAGTTTGGTCTCGATGGTTTGAGGAGATATCAAGTGGGAAAGAAGGAGACTGTAATGATAAGTCCGAAGATTATTTCGATGTGAATGTGAATTTTGTTTAAATTGCAAGAGAAATTGGTCCAAGATGAAGGAACGTCAGCCGAATCTGATAAAGCATGTTCTTTCTAAAAAAAATCCAATTTACAAGTTCGTATCCGTTCTCAAACCCAATAGTTTAGCAAATACCAAAGAAATCAAGATTGTAGACAAACTAATAAAACTGAAACAAGAACAGAGCGAAGAGAAATTGATACACTTGCACTCATTAGAGAACTTCTGAAAATATTTTTGATGAATTTCCAAAATAACTTCATTCCTAGTGAGTATCATACAGTAGATGAACAACTATTAGCATTTAGCGTTGTGTGTTTAAGCAGTAGATTAAAACGAAGCCAGCCAATAATGGCATTAAAACATTTGCTCTAATAGACGGAAAAAACATTTTACTTCTTCTTAGGCTGCCTGTCCGTTCCGAACGTTGGCGATCATTCTGTCTATGATGATTTTATTTGTTGCTATACGAAATAGCTGTGTTGAGGTCTTTCTATACCATGCTCTCAGGTTAGCAAGCCAGAATATTCTTCTTCATCCTGGGGCTCTTTTTCCTTCAATTTTACCCTGCAAAATGCATTGGAGTAGCTCGTATCTACCTTGATTTCTCATTATATGTCCCAAGTACCCCAGCTTACGGCTCTTCACAATGTTGGCCAAATCCGCGGTTATGTTTATCCTCCGCAGTACTTCTTCATTGGAAATATTTTACACATTCATACAAATTTGAAAATACCAGTATTCTAAAGATGATAGACGAAAGGAGGAAATACAAAAATAAGAACACAATCGATTCTTCTTCTTTGGGTGCCGTGTCCGTATTCAGACGTTGGCCGTCATCATGCTTACAATTTCCTGAAACCTTTCTCTGTCGGCTGCTGCGCGAAATAATTCTTCTACTGTGAAACCACACCATTGTCTAATATTACGCAGCCATGAAAGTTTCTTTCGACCAATCCATCTCTTTCCTTCGACACAATCGATTACAAACGATTAAATACAGAAATACGAATGAAAATAAAAGAATCAAAAGAGAAATGGCTCGAAGAAATATGTAAAGAAATAGAAGAATTAGAACATAGACATGATTACTTTAATATGTACAAGAAGGTGAAAGAATTTTCATTCATCCACAAAAAACAACATTGCCCATTGGTAAATAACAACGGAGAGTTAATTCATAAAACCAAAGATAAAATAGAAGAATGGGAAAAATTTATACAACAGCTGTTCCGAGATGAAAGAATAGACACTACAATAAATAATGTTACTGAAAGCCCACCAATTCTAAATGTCGAAGTGGAATATGCCAATAAACAATTAAAGACCAACAAAAGCCCTGGACCTGATGAAGTTTATCCTGAAATACTTAAATTGATCGAAAGTAATAACATTGATTTGTTAGTAATTTTGTTTAATACAATCTACGATACTGGGGAAATACCAGAGGAATGGTTAGAATCTATTTTTATTCCCATTCCAAAACAAGCTAACTCCAGGCGATGCGCAGATTTTAGATTAATAAGTCTTATGAGCCAAGTGCTTAAAATTCTATTAAAAATACTTCACAATAGGGTATACAAAAGGTGTGAAAAAGAAGTTGGATACGATCAATTTGGATTCAGAGCCGGAATGGGGACCAGAGAGGCCTTGTTTTCACTACAAGTACTGCTGCAGAAGTGTTACGACCAACAAAAGGATCTCTTTCTATGTTTTGTAGACTTTGAAAAGGCATTTGATCGCGTAAACCATAATAAAATGTTAAATTCCTTGCAGAGCATCAACTTGGATAGTAAAGATCTCCGATTAACTAAGAACTTATATTGGAGGCAGAGTGCCAAGATTAGGATCGACGATCATACATCTAGAAATATTAGTATAAATAAAGGAGTAAGGCAAGGATGCATCCCTATGCTGTTCAATCTTTACTCGGAACTACTATTTAAGCAAGCCTTGGAAAACCTTTCCACAGGAATAAAAATTAATGGAGAACCAATATCTAGCATAAGATATGCAGATGACACTGTCCTACTGGCTGATACAGATACAAACTTACAGGGGGTTATAGACCACCTCAAGGATGCTTGTCGAGAGTTTGGAATGAAGATCAACGAAAAAAAAAACAAAAGTAATGGTGATCCAAAGAAAACAGAATATCCCCTTACCTATAAAAATAAATGGGAATATTTTAGAACAGGTAAACCAATACAAATACCTTGGCTGTTGGATTAATTGCAAGCTGGACCCAGAACAAGAAATTAAAGCGAGAATTGCTCAAGCTAGGGATAGTTTCTTTAAGATGCGCGTTCTATTCTGCGATACACATATAAATATTAAATTGAGATTAAAACTTGTAAAATGTTTTATCTGGTCTGTTCTTCTCTACGGAGTCAAAACGTGGACTTTAAAAATAAAGAGCCTGAATAGAATCGAGGCATTTGAAATGTGGGTGTACCGTAGAATTTTAAAAATTCCTTGGACATCACGAAAAACAAACGAAGAAGTACTAGCTAGACTCAATGTAGAAAAAGAACTATTGAGAACAGTCAAAAGAAGAAAAACTAGTTATTTAGGGCATTTGTTGCGCAACGAGAAATACTACATCCCTCAGTTGACAATAAAAGGCAAAATAGAAGGAAAGCGAGGAATTGGAAGAAAAAAATTGTCCTGGTTACGTAATATCAGAAACTGGACAGGACTTGGATTTGAGGAACTCTTAAGAGCAGCTGAAGATAGACAAACGTTTGCCACCATAACCGCTAACCTCCATTAATGGAGACGGCACTTGAAGAAGAAGAAGTATCGAAATAATTCTTTGGTTAGTAGAGCCGATCACAGGTACCAGTCGTAATATTACGGCAGACAACTGGTTTAGTAGTTTCCCATTGGTCAACAGATTACTAAAGAAAAAACTTACATATTTGGGTACTGTAGGATAAAACAGACTAGAGGTTTCTCAAGATTTTCTGCCCCAGAAAAATCGAGAAGTTAAGTCATCTCTTGTTAGTTTCCAAGCTGATTGTACTCTAGTAAAATGTGCCAAAGAAAAGTAAGTCGGTGGTATTGATATCTAGTATGTACAATGATGACGCTATAGATGAAGATACTGGAGATGATACAGAGTCAGTAATGATCACTGATTATAACAACATTAATATCGGCGTGGATATGGTAGATCAATTTTGTCAGAATTATAACGCCGCAAGAAATACATGCCGTTGGCCAATGGCTGTGTTTTACAATTTATTGAATATTTCTGCCATAAACGCCCTCTGCGTGTATAAGGCTAATCATCCCAAACAAAAAATAGAACGCAGTGACTTTCTTAAAAAGTGTGCTTCAGAATAAATCCGTCCACAAATTTAAGTTAGATCAACAATTCCTCGGTTGCCAAGAGAAATGAGGAAGTGAGCTCAATCTCTGCTGGGCATAGAAAATAATCCCTCTCAATCCCCTATGCGACCACAGAATTATGTCGGTCGTTGCCATATTTGTCCTTAAAATTTGAACAAATCTTCTGTGAAGTGCGGAGCGTTTTCATACAAAAACCACATAAAAGAAATCTGCAATGATTGTTTTTCTGACTAAAATTGTTATGTTTAATTTTATTGTATTAACTTATATATATATTATATATATATATATATATATATATATATATATATATATAATATATATATATATATATATATATATTACGTTTTTATTTCAATACTTTTTGTATTCTCCATTTCTACACTTCGTATTCTTAACATACTTTTTCCCATACAATATTGATTAGAAATAACTGCACTGGTATTATAAATTCTAGCACTATGCACCTACGTCACTGCGTTCTCCACTGAAAAAACTACTAAAGTTGCACGATATTCAGAATGTTCGGTCCTGAGGCTGTCTCTCACCCTTAGACCCGGTCTGGCATTCATCTTATTGCATAACTAGACGCCGTAGCTTTTCAGCGCGCTAATCAAAAGTTTCGAAACCTTTAGGCAAGGTTGTCTACCTTAAGCATGCAACATTACCTTTACACTACCTATACTAATAAACGCACATATTCACAGCAAACGTGAAGTTAAATCACTTAATGTCAAGCAAATTGAGGTTGGGTTAGTGTATCGTCTCTCCTAACATGGTCGGTATACACTTTATGTATTAGATTTTTGCATAAACATTATTATTTGTATTTACAGAATGCGAACACTAAGTCAAACAATGTACCAAAGATAACGTCTATACCAATGTGTTGGTATAGACCTTTTTTATTTTGAAGTAGCTAGAAAGATCACCTAATGATATAATACTAATGGCAGCTAAATGGCTGTTAAAGAGTAAGTGGTCAGTTCGAAACTAGCTTTTGAAATTATTATTTGGTTAAACAAAGCAAACTAATACAGTGTCTGTAATAAATTACGTACTCCAGATCTAAAATTTAAAATATATTAAAGTGGCAATTGTCGATTAAATGTTGCCAACACAGAACATAAATCAATAACAAATATGTTTGGTGAAAACATTCAACACACTTATTCAAGGCTTATAATACAGCCTTATCTTTCTTTCTGGTCAAAATATTTTGTTTCTCTCTCAAAACTCTCAAATTTTTGTTTCAACTTAACAGTTTTTTCTAACAAATGGTCGTGATGCAAAAAAAATAAATGAATTTTAGATTTTCTAGGTGGTAAAATATAAAAAACTTCTTCTTTTTATTATGCCTGTCCATTTCGAACATTGGCGATCATTCTGGTTATGATGACTTTGTTGGTTTCTATACGAAACAGCTGTGTTGAGGTTTTTCTATACCATGCTCTTAAGTGAGCAAGCCAGGATATTCTTCTTCGTCCTGGGGCCCCTTTTCCTTCAATTTTACCATGCAAAATGCATTGAATTAGCTCGTATCTGTCTTGATTTCTCATTATATATCCAAAGTACGGCAGCTTACGGTCCATCACGATGTTTACCAAATCCGTAGTGGTATTTATCCACCGTAGTACTTCTTCATTGGTGACTTTGTCTGTCCATGGTATCTTCAGGATCCTTCTATATAGCCACAGCTCAAAAGCCTGAAGTTTTGATAAAGTTTCCGCCTTCAATTTCCACGTTTCTACTACGTAAGGTCATGGCTCTCGAGCACAGAGTTCGTAGTCAAGAATGCACTTTTTCCGATGCGACATTTATTCTCTTGGTATTGTCCCACGACTAATTGATTATAGTTTCCAAGTAGTTGTACTGGGAGACACGTGTAAGTCTCATTTGGTTCACATACAGATTTGCTCCAGATATGTTTTCCTTTCTGATGATCATTCGCTTGGTTTTGTTGCTGTTTATATCCAATCCATATTTTCTTGAAAAACTGGTCTTTTACAATTTTTCAATAGACAATTACATGCAAAATTAAATAGTATTTTATTTGATCAGTAAACTTCATTTGATTCAGGTAATTTTAAACCTCATAATCTAATTTAACTTTTACTCTGCTTGGGGAGAGCCAAAATAATCTTTTTTCTGCTACAATAGCTACAAATTTATTTTTTCCTCAAATTTATTTAAAGTTGTTTAATGATATTGTGTCAGCAGATAGAAGCGTACATTAATGGTTTGTAGTAAAATAAACATTTTACTACAAACTTGGTTCCAAAAACTGAGACACTTTAATAGAACTTTTCTTTTTCTGTCTTCTCTCGGCCAAAGTAAGTCCAAGGGAAGACAGGAAATATAGCTTACATATAGCTCTGATCAACGTCACTTCCAGGTACTTTCACGTGTTTCTTGGCTGTTGCCTGTTCCTTTCTCTTTTAGAATGATGACTTTGATGTGAGGTTGATGATGAGGTTTTTTCAAGCGCGAGTTTTAGTCCGTACTGTCATCCATTTTTTCATAAAACCGCCTGCATTCCAAATCTGGTATTTGAGATCTGATTCATCCCGCGCTAGTACCAGCATAGCGAGGTCATCCTCGTATTCACGGTTCATAACCTAGTCAAATTGCCTCGGAGATAAACCTCCTGATCTCTGAATCATGTCGATAATGTATCCTGGTATCATCCTTCCATACAACTTACCGATGCACGGAAGGAAGCAGATAGGGTGATACTTTAAGACTTAGAAAAGGTCTGTGCTTCAGCGAAGCATTCATGTGTACCAAGAGCTACGCAGGCTCGCCTGTTCTAGATGATTTACCACCTGAGGTGATCCAATCCGGGAACTTGTGCGTCTTAAGTGAACACAGTGCTACAAGTTCATCCGTATTAAAAATACCATGCCATCTACCGATCGGGAAGATTTTTTGTGTTATTTTTTGAGCTTCTTGTTCACAGGCATTTCTCACGGATCCTGTATCCCTGACCCGAGATGTCCTCATCCTCAGATTATAGAAGACTAAGACCCGGAAGCGCTGATGAAGACTTCAGAGTTGTCAAAAGTTTGGTGTCCTAAAATTAAATGCTGTTAAACTCGTGTTGAATGAATATTTTTTGTCTTCTCATTGCACATTTCTTACTTTTTGTTATAGACTATGGATATGTTATTCTTTTCTTATGTTAACTTTACTTTTACTGGGATTATATTAGTTTTTTTATTGTTGAGACGTTTTTGTGCTTCTTTCTGATAATAATTCATTCTACACAAACATTAACATTTCACAATTTTCCTTAGTATTTCAAATCAATATAATATAGCTACTGCCTTATTGTACCATCAACAACAAAATACAGCAGATGTAAATCCATGGCACCGCACCGATGTAAATAAGTATCATTTTGAAATCGTGTGTTTCACACGCTACCAGCTACCGTCGGTAAAATATCGGCACTACTGGTAAAATCCCATCAGCAGACAGCTCAGGCGGCAAAATATAATACGGAAAACAATAAACGAAAAATATGGGCTGTTATAAACGACTAACACCACAACTAACGTGGTACATGCTGGCCGGGGTATGGCTATATCTAGCGGACTGATATAACTGATTGCTGACTGTCAATTATTTCTTTAATTCTATTACGAATGAGTTCATTCGAAAATTAGTCAGAAAGTGAGGAATAATGTAAATTTTTTTTTAATAATTAATATAGCGAGTTCCGAGAATTTTTTTTTATTCTTTGTCAGATTATAAAAGTGAAATGTTTTCAGAATGTGCCAAAACACTGGCTTTCTTTGATTATGTCTGAACTATGAACTATGTAAAAAAATTATTTTAAACAAAACTGATGTATAACAAAGACGTCTATAATTTATAAGTTATTTTTTTATTATACAGACTCAGTCAGGACAGCGAAATAAACCAAAGTTTTTTTTTTCTAAATAGAACACCCTGTATATTAAAGCATCTTAAATATATTTCTCAAAAATATAAAGAAGTGACTCAATCGTTACTTGAATGAAATATTCATTATTATTTATTGATATTATTTATTAATATATAGAATCAAAATGTTATGCATATTATGCGTAATGAGAAATAGAACCTACTTCAATTGATTATACAAGGGAAAATCCAGGGCAAGAGAAGTGTAGGAAGAAGAAGAATCTTATGGTTGCGTAACTTGAGGAATGGTACGGACGCACATCAGTTGAACTATTCAGAGCAGCAGCATTTAAGATCAGAATAGCCATGATGATTGCCAATCTCCATCGCGGAGATGGCACGTGAAGAAGAAGAAGAATGAATTTCCACTTTCGATGGAAATTCATTCTATATATCAATAAAACACTGAAAACTTCCACAAAATTTATTATAAAATCTTATTGCCTTTCTCAAGTGATCTATTTTTGATATGTGTTTGCACTTTTTAGTATTTAAAGAAATAGGTTAAGGGCGAAGAACTGTGTATCTTAGGCTAGTCATTCGGAATTATGTCTGTGTGTTTTAATTTATTGATTTCCATATATTCTAGAAAAGATAGCTTAAAGCCTTTATTTTGGATGTAAAGAATTTGAAATTTGTCATTAAAAGAATTTATGATCTAGAAGGTTAAGTGCGTATGTGAAATCTGTTTTTCTATTATTGAAAGCCATTTTATGTTCTGCTACACGTTTTTTAAAAGTTCTACCAGTTTGTCCGATGTAGGTTTTTGGATAATCACCACATTTAACTTTGTATACATCAATGTGTAAGTGCTTTTTCTTTTGGCTCTTGTTCTTTTTAATATATTTGCTCAAGTTGTTGTTTGTTCTAAAACCTTGTGTTATTTCCTTTTCTTTTTATGGTTTGACTATTTTTGTTGATATTTTGCCTGTATAGGTAATCAAGCAGAAGGTACTGGGTTTTTTCTCTGGTGGTGAAAATACTAATTTCAGGGCTTTCTTAAGTAGTTTTTAATTTAAATTTTAATAATTGTTTGTTCGTTGTGCACATTGTTTACTGCTATATGGAGTTCCCCAATACCTGACTAACCCTTAAAAGAAGAAACAATATACAAATAGAATAGACGAAAATAAACAAATGCTCAATTACAACCCAAGGTAACAAGAAGTAAGATGTACTATAAAAAATTAGACAAAGGTTGATGCCGGAATACAGGGAATACATGCCCAAACCTTGGAATCAAGAAGGAAAATTTCTAATGTAACGAAGAATTCTAACTCCGCGTAAAAATAAAAGCAAAAACATAATATTAGTAAGTTAATATAATTTTATTATTAGCTGATTGAGATCAGCAAAAAGATGTCTTCCTATGCTTTATAGATTACCAGAAAGCGTTCGATTGTGTTAATCATTTAGAATTAGTAAGATTGCTCCAGGAACGATCGATAGATGAGAATGACCTTACAATCATAAAGAACCTTTATATTAATCAAGTGGCATCTGTGAGAGTAGGACTGAAATCTACATCATATTTCTCAATCGAAAAAGGTGTACGACAGGGTTGTGTTCTGTCACCCCTCCTTTTCAATCTTTACTCTGAAACGATTTTCGATAGAGCCTTAAGTGACACTGAAGATGAAATCATAATCAACGGACAGACTATTAGTAATCTTCGCTATAATGGTGATACAGTCATAATAGCTGATAGCCAAGTAGCGCTACAACGACTAATAGATAAAATAAACACGAAGGAGAACGACTGGGCTTGAAGATTAATATAGATAAGACGAAGGTAATGGTGGTTAGTAGAACACGAAATATGCAATTAAATATAAGAGTAAACAACAAAAACATCCAAAAGGTCCCCAAGTTCAGATATCTCGGTAGTTGGATAACGGAAGATCTAGATCCAGACATAGAGATACATAGCAGGATTGAGCAAGCCAGAACAGCATTTACCAATATGAGAACCTTGCTAAGCAACAGCAGCCTCAACTTAACGCTTTGATATCGCTTTGTAAAATGTTACATTTACTCCATACTGCTATGATGGTGTAAAAACCTGGACCATAAAGGCCAATGTATAAACCGATTGGAGGCCTTTGAAATGTGGGTATTTAGAAGACTACTTAAAATTCCCTGGACAGATCACACAGCAAATGTCGAAGTATTAAATCGAATGGGCACAAAACAAGAATTGTTGCCAATAATAAAAAGAAGAAAAATTGCTTATCTGAGTCATATATTTCGAAATTTCCAGTACCAGTTCTTAAAGCTATTATGGAAGGGAAGATAGAAGGAAAACGAGGAATCGGAAGAAAGAAATACTCAATGCTTAAAAACATAAGGGGTGGTCAAACCTCGATGCTCATGCAATCTTTAGAGTCACACAAGATTAAGAGAAGTATGCCAGAATTGTCGCCAACATCCACTAATTGGATAGTGCACTATAAGAAGAATATAATTTTCTTTTGAGTAGCTTGTGAAACAAAAATGTAAGTTTCTTCTGCCTTGTGTTTAGAAGTACTTTCAAAATAAAATTTATGTATTGAGAATTTTCAAGACAATTCTGCTCCTAAAAGTAGGTGGCTATAATTGAGTAATGCATTTTTCTTTCTTATAAAAAGCTAAAGAAGTAGGTACATTTTCCAATCTTTTAAAAATTTACTTCATATTAAAAAGAAGTAAAAATGGCAAAATACTGATGGTCTTCCATATTAATCAATTATTTTTGTCAACAATAAGTGATAACGAAAGTAATCATTTCTTAAGTTATGTACACAAAAGTAATTTTGTAAAAGCATTTGTGTTACCAGAAAGTCAAATATTTGTTTATTTTGTTTTTAAACTCTTACATACTTTATTATATTCTGTATTTATTTTTTTTTAGAAAGAATATAAAAACAAGCCACTCTTTGTTAGAGACTAATTAAATACTTTGAAGATATTCCTTACTAGGGCAGTCTACGAATCCGTGTTATTCAAGTGGTTCATTAACACCTAATGAAGTACTTCCTACACATTTGCCAATTATAAGAAATTTAAAGAATGATATAGAGGGCAATCAACCTATGGAATAAAGAACATTATGGGATCAATACCTCTTATTAATAATATATTTGTTCATTTTTCCTATAGACAATTATTAGCCCAGTCTGGTTTAAAAAAGAAGGTCGAAAAATTTTTGAGCAGATATTTGAAGCTTTTAAGACATATGGTGGTGTTTACTTGATGACGAATAGATGAAAAGTACAATTTGCTTTTTGTCTTTTTTCCCTTATATTTTATATAACAGTTTTTCTCTTATATTCTAGATAAACAACATTTATATACATATTTGCGAAGATATTTGCGAAAAAGCAGTTTTTTTGCACTATAAGCTTTCTTAATTTTTTTAATTAATAAAATAAAATGTTATTATTACATTTGAACATCGAGGAATACCTTTTTTTGGCCTGCGGGACTCTGAAGACCCAAAATTTTAAATCGTTATGATTTTCTTATTTCGGCAAAAGTTGGAATAATTACTGAAGGGACTGAGGCGTACAAGAACTGGCAATACAAATTCTGGAGCTACCAGATGATGTCGAAATTAGTGAATATGGAGACAGTGGTTCTGATGATCATAATGAAACAACAGATGTTGGTCCATCTGCAGCTAAAGAAACAGAATGAGTTAAAAATTATGTAGGTGAGATTGAAGAATCAGGACTAGGAGAAGCTGTGGTTGAAGACGAACTAAATGAAAGCGTTGAACCTCTTAAAGCTAACCGGAAATGGCATAAAAAAGATGTCATCGAAAATATTCAAAGTTACCACTTAGAAGAAGGAACAGTGAGTCCAGAGTTCGCAGGATGCACAACACCTACAGAGAGTAATTTGTATGCAGTGCAAAACAACAAGATACTGAATATGCAGTGTCAAGGAATCGTTTCGAGATTATATTAGCAAATCTACATGTCAACGATAACCAGCAAATTTCCAACGACAATAAAGATAATTCACTTAAAATTCGACAATGATAGATACTCTAAACAGACAATTTACTACATGTTATCAGGGCATAAGAAGTTTGAATGAAAGTATGATCATTTTAAAAGGACTAAGTAGCTCGAAACAATATAATTCGAAAAAGCTCATCAAAAGGGGTTACAAATTATAGTCTATTGCAGACCAAAATGGTTTTGTTACAGTTTGGCTATATCAAGGCAAAAACGAAAAATTGCAGATAGAATTTGAGAACTATGTTTTGGGAGAAATAGTAGTCCTATAATTAACCAAGATGTACTGGAATCAAGAAAGAATTATTTTGATAATTTCTTTACGAGCATAAAATTACTCGAAAGACTAAAACTAAAGAAAAAATATTAGCATGTGGTACAATTCGTAAGAAAAGGAGGACTTGCCTCAACATTCGAATTCCATAAAAAAATTAATTAGTCAAACTTCACCTGACTATAATCCTAAGAATTTTTCTTCGCCTATACACGTCCTTTTTCTTTATCCTGTTAGTGATGAAGAAATAAAAAGTATAATTAAAGATATCTCAAAAAATCCTATGCTGGACTGGATGAGATCCCGTATTCTATGTTATTACATATATCTCATAACATTATATAAACAATTAACATTTCTAGTAAACCTTTCATTTCAGGAAGGGATTTTTCCTCAAATTCTAAATACTGCTCTAGTTGTGCCTATACATAAAAAAGGTGACAAATCAAAATTTGATAACTATCGAGGCCTATCACTTTTATCTGTGTTTTCAAAAATATATGAAAGGGCATTTCATACACAACTCCTCTCGTATATTAAAAAGCACAACATTATAGAAGAGTCTTAATTTGTTTCCGTGAAGATGTAAGTGTGCAAGATGTACTACTAGCGCTGTGCAATCATATTTTATCGAACTTTGATAAGGGTAGTAAAGTTATCTGTTTGTTTTTTGACTTAGCACGAGCTTTTGAAACTGTAAATCATCCAATACTGTTGGAAAAACTTTATCATAGTGGTGTTAGAGGAACTGCGTTAGAGTGGATCCAAACCTTTTTATCGACAAGGTTTCAAAAAATTAAGGTCAATGTGAATGGGAATATAATATTTTATTCAGAAAAAAGTGTTCTCTCCGGAGTTCCACAGGGAAGTATCATTGGCCCTCTTTTATTTTTGATTTTCGTCAATGATTTAAATCAACTGATAAACGATAGCACAACATGTTTGGTTCGGAATCCATTAGATAATTTTTCTAATGCAATAAGCGTTCGAGAAGAAAAGTTGGAACAGCAATCAGGCTGTTACGTCACTCAGTTTGCTAACGATACCACAGTTTGCACTAAATTCCAATAATTTTTTCATGTAGTACAAAAAGCAAACTGTCTTGTAAAAAGTATGACTCATTACTGTTTAAATAATGCCCTAATCTTAAATGGATCAAAGACCAATATGGTAACCTTTTCACCTTCTACTATGCAGATGAGTCCATTAGTAAAGCTTGACAATGGTCTGTGGAAATAGCCACTCCACTAAGTTGTTAGGTGTTTACCTGGATCAAATTTGTCTTGGAGTTCTCACTGGAACTTAGGAATTTTGTCTCCCTAGATATCTTAAAACTTTACTATTTTGCACATGTACAATCAATTTTGCAATATTGCTTAGTTTCTTGGGGAAATTGCTCGCGAATTAATGAGCTGCTTGCTCTTCAAAAAAAACATTATTCGTACCATGACGTTTAGAAGGCGCTTGGATTCCTGTAGACCAGTTTTTAAACAACTAAGTATTTTAACTGTAATTTCTCTGTATATTTTCAGTTGTGTTGTTTATGTAAAGTTACATAGATGTAATTTTATTTTAAGAAATGATGTTTCCTTATGAGTGGCTACAATTTTCGTTACAGAAATGATTTGGTGACCCCTGCTCGTCGCTTGACTATTGTGTGCAAGGTCCTTACCCAACATGCGTTAGTTTGTATAATAAATTACCTAATTATGTTAAAGAGTCAAATATTTATCTATTTAAGAGAACAGTTAAGGACTTACTTCAGGCAAACACTTTCTATTCGTCAGAGGAATACTTGCAGGCATCTTTTTAACAAAAAGTATGTTTTTATGTATATTTTGTGTTTTATGTGCTTATAGTTTTAAGTTTTTTACTACCTATGTACCTATAGTTTTTTATATTGTATTTTGACGCATTTCAATACTTGTGAAAATCAGATGAAATAAAGAATATTGATTGATTGATTGATTGACATTTAATAAATAAAGGAATTGCAAGGCGAAGATTTTGATTATAGCTATTCTAGTACTTACATTTTTACCATAACCATTCTCTTAGAATCGTTGTTTCTACAACGATTGATGAACCATCGCTGGTTCATTCTACAGAGAAAAAAAGCTTATAATCATTTTTCTTTAAAATTATCGCAGCTACACTTTTTATTTGATACATTCTTTTCTTTTTATCTTTATGACAATAGCAAAAGATCCGCTCAGATGTAAGTTAGTGTTGAGGACAACCCATAGAACAGGTGATGCAATTCAGATATCTGGGCATAGATATATCAAGCACCCATGACCAGTAAAGGACCTGAGGAGTCAGATCAACAAAGCATCTGCACTGTCAGGATGTCTGCGGGAGATAGTCTGGTCTAATCTGTATATGCGCACAGATAGTAAAATTAGAATCTATAAGACTTGCATACGACCGATCATGACATATGGCATAGAAGTGCGCGAAGATACCAACAAAACGAAACAGATGCTAAGGGTTGCCGAAATGAAAACCCTAAGAACAATAATGGGGAAAACAAGAAGGGACAGAGTGAGAAATACAAACATTAGAGAGCAGTGCAAATTCAAGATATTGTAAGATGGGGAAGACAGCGCAAGAGGATGTGGTACAACCATGTAAGACGAATGGATGAGAATAGACTCCCAAAAATTGCCCTAGAAAACAATCCGCCTGGTTCAAGACCCCCGGAAGACCACCTAAAAGATGGAGGGATAGTTGGCAATTTACCTCCAAGAAATTAACCAGAGGCAGCTTCAGAATTAAACAGATCGAAAGATCTACAAAAAGTAGAAGAAGAAGAAGAAGAGACATTCTTTTGTTAAGTGTATAGATTCTTGTAAATCGATTTTGTTGCGTTTGACCCCCTGCAAAGAAAATTATAGGAGAAGCCCGAGAACAAATCGAGTAAACTTTATTTTGTTTTTTTTAAGAGTCCCAAAATTACCATTCTCTGCAAAATTCAGCCTGTTTCGTATGATTTTTAGGGGTTATCTCTCTGACACTTACTGGATCTTTGCCCTTCCTTTAATATTCTATCTCCATTTATTGTCCTCTCTCGAGTTCTTCTTATTGTCCGAAAAGAGGACAAAAGTGGTTTTTTTAATAAAAATAAAACATATTAAACTCTTGTCATAAAGTTGCCATCAAAAATAGCTCGACCACATTTACTACTTTGTAGTCTACATCCTTTTATGGTTTTGTGCTTAAATTATTAATCATTATGAAAGATGAAACGCAAGTATTCACCCAAATTAAAAGATAAGATACTATTCTCGTATGTGTAAGTAATATGGACATTGATTAGACGTTATTATTTAAATTACCATGAAGAATAAGGATCGCGTTAAAAAAAAGACACGTTATTTTTTCCTCTAGGGCATGTTACAGTTTTAACTAAGTACACTTTTGTATTACGTACACAGGTGTAGACAAACTTAATACATTTTTTTATAATCAGAAAAAAGTGGAGCTCATTTAACGGTGAATTTCGTTTGAAAGGAGATTTGATTGAAGATGACGGTTTAAAACACTTACGCCAAACTAAAGAGATGAACTTTTATACTATACTAGTACTAGAACCCATCCCAAGATGTGCAGGATATGTAAAATTAATCAATAATAACACAAATTTATAAAACAGAACGACAATCTATTTTATTTTTTATTAACATCAGATTATATATAGGATATTAACTCAACCGTCTTTGATAAATTTAATACCAGTTACGGGGTAAAAAAATAAAGCTGAATTAGCTAAATTCTTCTTGTTCTTTTAGTGTCATCTCTACGAATAAAGGTTGGCTATAACCATTGAAAATTCGTCTCTATCTGTTGCTTTCCTTAACCCTTTGGGACCCAGTGGGACTTATAGATCCCAGCGACAGTTTCAATTTGACTGATTTTCCAAATAAGTCCCGTTTTACATTAAATTCTTCAATATCGGAGTTTTCTGTCGACTACACTGCACATGTTTCTCTACTAAAGTGATATTGGCAACGTTGGATGGCTCAGTTCGTTCATAAGTACGATGCAGTCAACACGTGGTTCTTACTTTTCGACGTTTTTACAGTTTAAACAACTTATTTTCGACACAATCGTAAGGTAAGTTTGTTGTTTAGTGTATGTAATTATTCTACACGTTAATCTAAGATTCTTTTCTTTGTAAATTGGAAAACTTACATCAGAAATCGCATGGGATTTATGTGTCCCACTGGGTTTGTTGGACGGGCCTTTTATATCCCATTGGTTTTTTTCAGCATGTCAAGAAAAAGAAAGCTTTTCCATCTTTGGACATAGGCCTCCCCAATCCTTTTCCATTCTTCTCTGTCTGTCAATACAGTCATCCACCTAGAGCTCACGAGCTGTTTGATATCATCTGCCCATCTTATTTGGGGCTTTCCTTTGCTTCGTTTGTATTCCCACGGTCTCCAACTTATAAGAATTGTGTTCCATCAGTCTTTTTTTGTCCTATATTGTGTCCGGCAAATCTCTATTTCAATTTTGCAACTTCTTGTCTAACATCCCTCACTTTTGTTTTCTCTCTTATCCGCTCGTTTCTCTTTTTATCCATTAGTTTTATGTGCAACATTTCTCTTTCCATTGCTCTTTGGGTTTTTATGATTTTGTCCATGTTTGCTTTTGTAAATGTCCAGGTTTGGGAACCATAAGTGAGAACAGGGAGTACGCATTGATTGTATACTTGGTCTTAAGATGCTGTGGATATTTTTTTTAAGAATTTATCTTACTTTGCCCAATACCCTTTATAAACAGCTGCAATAATTCCTGCTTATCATTTCTAAGTATGTCCCCCAAATATGCTGTCTTTCGCCTTTATGGTTGTCAAAATTTCTCCGTCTCTTCCCATTATGTTCAACACCATTTCGTTCTTAATGTGATCGGTCCATGGTATCTTCAAAATTCTTCAAAAACGACAAAACAATAATAAAGAAGTATCTACCAGGGAAGAAATTGTTCCTATAATGAAAAACTTTTTCCAAAGGAACAATCTGTTGAGTCATTATATGGCGAATGATCCATTTTATTATTAACACACAAAACAGGAGACCTCGCAGAATGTAAAACCTATAGTAGAATCGCATTACAAAATAGAGTATATAAAGATTTTGTCAAAATGAATAAGAAACTAAAATTAAAACCAATTGTTATTTTCATCGGACTGGCCGGGATCTATTTTGACCTCTTTTTATTCTTGCTAAACTCTCCTAGATTTGATAACAAGGAATCAAGATGAGAGAGAAAGATAAAAAAATCCCTTTACACACATTCGATAAATTTAAAACATATTTATCGATACGTGTTCAACATCGTATTCTCCGTCCTCATATATCACAATTGACGAACAACTTTTGGCATTCCGAGGACGCTACCATTTGAGGATGGTTTGTTATTTGGTAGTTTTATTACTTTCAACAATCCATGAGGGAACACAAATCATAATAGAAACTGGAAAGTTATCCATAATTTACAATTGTAATAAAACCAAAGCAGGTGTAGACATCTTCGACCAAATGTCTTCGAATATGAGTTCCAGCAGAAAAACACAGAAATGGCCATTATGCGTATTCTATGGAATGATAAATATGGCCAGTATAAACTCTTACGTTATTTACACTTTTAATGTGTTAAAGAAAAGCGACAAACCTATCTCCAGATATCAATCTTCTTCTTCTTGTGCCGTCTTCTAACGAAGGTTGGCGATCACTTCTTTAAACGCTTCTCGATCTTTTGCAACGTGAAATATCTGTTCAACACTAAGGTTAGTCCAATCTCTGATATTCCTTAGCCAAGATCTCTTCTTTCTTTCCAAGCCTTTTCTTCCCTCTACTCTACCTTACATGATGACTTGTAGCAGAGAGTATTTATCGTTTCGGAGTATGTGGCCCAGATACGATGTTTTTCTTATTTTAATTGTGTTCATAAGCTTTCTGCCATGTCCAACTTGTCTTAACACTTCCTCATTTGCGACTTTTGCAGTCCAAGGAATCTTTCAAAATACGCCTATATAGCCACATTTCGAATGCCTCCAATTTTTTTATAGATTGGGCTTTCAGAGTCCAAGCTTCTACCCCATATAGTAGTTGCGACCAAACATAACATTCGACGAACCTCAATCTGATGGCCATACTCAATTTCTTATTTGTAAACATTGACTTGTATTTTATAAAGCCTTTTCGAGCTATTTCTATTCTGACCTTTATCTCCTGCTCTTATTCTAACTGTGAGTTTATAATTGCTCCGAGTATTTATATTTGTCTAGGGGTTTACCCTCCAATGTCAGTTGTATGTTGTCAACAGGGTTTTTTGAGATCACCATGTATATGGTTTTATTTATATTCATTGTTAGTCCCATCTTTTTGCTTTCTCTGTTAATGATTTGCAGGAGAGTTTGTAAATCGTCTATATTCTCTGCCATGATTGCGGTATCGTCTGCAATTGTTTGTTATTAATGATGCTCCCTCCAATCCTTACACCTTCAGTTCTTTCCCATAGTGCCTTCTGAAATATAAGTTGGGAGTACACATTAAATAATTATGGCGACAGCACACATCCCTGTGCACACATCCCAGATATCAATATATAACTGAATTTTTATCTTGCAAAACCATGGATGCTAAACAGATACAAGCCCGTAAGTTTAGATCGAAATATTCGGCAAGACACAGCTAAAATCCTTAACATAAATAAAGAAGATGATGCAAATATGACCCAAGAAGAGAAGAGGAAGACGTGTTTCTACTGCCCATTCAAAAAAAAGACGCATTACAAGAAGTGCAAGAAGCCAATTTGCGGAGAACACCAAGGAAATTTTCTGTTCCTAAAAATACCCAAAAATATCTGTTTTATAATTTTGTGCTTTTGTTTTTATACTAAGAATCTAAATTGTTTTCCATATAATGAATAAAAATCCAAAATAAATAAAATAGACTTTTTTCTTTGGAGTAGTAAAATTTACGATAGTACTGTATTTACGTTTGGCAAAATGGTCCCGTATTCTAGGATTAAGCTAATTCCACACTCTTATCTTATTCTCTCCTAACTTTTGTACGTAAAATTTGCACAGCTGAATCATAAGAAAATACATATAATGAAGACCTGTAACGAAAACACTTGGACGCTTATGGAGTAATTTATTTTTCATTAAAAATCAGTCTGCCATTTACGCAGATACAAATAACCAGTAATATTTCATTTATACTCAAATTAATGGTACAAAACACCATCTAATTTAAAATAGGTTACAACACACAAAACGTAAAATTAAATTATAAATGAGATTTTTCCGTGATCTCTGGTTACCCCGAGACAGACATATCATGCACCTCATAAGTGGTGCAATAATGATGAAACTGCACATTCAAATTAATAATAATGTTTTACTGGAGATTAGATTTAAATCGTGAAATCGTGTTGGTCTTGGAGAAACAAAATATTGCTCTAACACATGTTATGTCGCATATCAGTGATGGCTCATGGAGTCAGCAAACGGGCTAAAGACAATATTAAATTTTTTATTTAAAATCCTTTATAAAAGGTATATAATATACTTCCTTAATAAAATATATATACCTTTTATCAAAGATTTTAAATAAAAGTTTTTTGCGAGAGCCGCTATCGCTTTATTATATTAAAAGGCCAAATATATGGCCTAGGAGACAAATTCGTTAAACTTCCCATGCTCGAATCGGTATCACTAAAGTGTTGTGATCATTTCGGCCTATCCCAGCCATCGTCAGACACTTGGGCTGATACAAATTCAAACTCGGAAAGTAAAACGAAAGTCTCCCAGAACTTCACTACAGCGTAGTTAGCTTACAAAGGCGCCACCTGCTTTGGTGACCGTGAACGAAACGATATGATAATATCGTTTTCTGTATCCTTTGTTCTATGCGAAATGTGAAAGATTACAACTTTTAGCGAAAGCTCTTTTAGTGTGCCAAAGAATTTAAATAAGTCATTGTTTGATCTTAGCGGAGAAAAAAAAGTACAAGAAAATTGGAAAGAAGTTACAAAAATCTCAAATTCGAGGAAAGTCAGTAAATAGGTTGTTTTTTTTTTTGTTTAATTATTGCAAATACAATTTTCTCCAATTTCTTCTTTGCAAATTTTTTCGCATGGTCGATATTTTCGAGTTAAGAGGAAAAGACTGACAAAACATAATTATTAAATTATCTCGTTTGATATTTGATAATAAAAGATATTAGACACCATCTGTTTTCACTCTAGCAACATCATATTTGGTTGTAGCTTATTTGAGAGTACTTTGTAGAAGTACTTTGAGAGTACGAAATCTGCACACCCAAGAGCGTCGATCGACAAACGAAGCCTTTTTTCACGAGACAGGGTGGTTTTTGGTTTATGAATTGCTGCTGATGACTTCAGCGCCTAGGGTTCGTTAATCTCCTGCGTCTCGTTAGGCTTCTCAGAGGCATAAGGCTTTATATATTCATTGCCACACAAAAAATAAAAAAAAATAAAATTGTATAAAACATATAATTCTCTTTATTATTGTATCCATACATTTATGCCGTAAGGTTAATAATAGACGAGATATTGCAATAAATATACTTGGCCACGGTTTTCCCCCTTAACGTGAAAAATATTGGCCGCATAAAAAAATTGCAAGGCATAAATTAGGAAAAAATTGTTTGAAATCCGCTATTAGGTACCATTTTTGCTAAAACTTTAAAAATTATGAGAGAAAAAAATCTTCAGTGAATACAAGTATTGAGCAAAAGCTGTTTTCCTTTTAATTAAAGATGACGGCAAACGCGGCGGCCGAATTCAGTCGTGATTCTAAATTTACACTACTATAGTATTTTTGTATTTATATTGTGTAGAGTTTCTTTTACTAAGTTCGATAATGGAGTACGTATTGAAAACTTGTCTGCCATTTTGTCAATAATAGAAAATTACTTTTAATAATACATAAATGGTTCTACACTACCATATATAGTTATTATGGTCTATCATATACAATTTTTTTTATGGTTTGTTCATTCGAGTGTTTGTATTGCATGCTTCGAGGTTGTATCTTTTAAACACAATGCCCTCAGTACCAGTGAACTTAATGTATAAATAAAAAAACTTTAATTTAGTTATAAAAACATCTGATTATAGATGACTAAGAATCTTAAAATTAATACACAAAACCATTTATCTCTCCCGATCGTACTTGATAATATATTTCTTAACGCCCCAAGTACCGCCGCTGATCTTTTTGCTCAAGTACAACCAATACCGATACGCCATAAATCACGGTTCGATCAGAAGTAGGAAAGTGAGACATTCGTGAAACAAACCTACTATCTTTTGATTGATGGGTTGGTACTCGATCACCAGAATCATGTCAATGTTCGATCTCTATCTTTAGTTATCAGATTGTACTTAGAAATTCCGCTACGGGTACCAATAAAGTACCATTACCCAATTTAGAGGTAGATTTCGTTTTTAAAAATGCAAAGTTCATACGATGCTCAAAGCAGTTTCGGTAATTGTCAGTGGTATTACTGGTAGACAGCTTTTTGTATTTTATAACTGTGATAAATTTTGCCAGGAGATGTCAAACAGGGATCAGAAAGATAAAAAAAATACTTTGAAGAGTGTATTAAATAAATAATTCGGCGAAACCCAATTAAACTAAAGTATACATAACCACAACGATCATCAAAACAACAAACAAGAAAGTTAAGTAGAAAGAAAGAAGTTGGACAAACCCTTAAGAAAGAGTACCAATTTATAAAAAACAAAGATTTTAAAATTGCACAATTTAAAGGGTCATACACTTACACTGGTTTTAAATGAAGTTATTTTATTTTTACTTATTTAGATCGAAAAAATTTGTTTTTACGTTTAGAGCTTCTGTACTAGTCTCTCTGATGATTTCTGCTTGGATTAAATATGTGTGGGCGAATACACAGAGGCACTATATGTGAAATCAAATCATAACTACCTTTTCTTTTATTTTGGTATACTTTTTATGAGTACAAACAATTAAATTTGCCAAAGATTTTTGCTTAGATGAGGAAATCTTTTGTGGAATGCGACTTTTATAGACTCTCTAGCTGTAGTGGAAGCAACTCGCATAGTAGAAGGATACTCTGATGTAAAATCCCTGGCCCTCCAGTTTGGGGTTGAGGCACTGGGCCAACTCCTCGGTGCTTATAAAACACGTACAATGTTAAGAAGCCTAACCAAAGCCTCAAAAATGCAGAGATAGATATCGGGGTGCTTACAGAAACTAATAAGAAGGGTATGGGTTCTGAAAAGTGGGGTCACTGTGACCTGTTTTATAGTGGAGTAACTTAAGACCAAAGAGCACAACAAGGTGTTACTATTGTCATTCGCAAAACTTTAAGAAGACATATTACCTCTTGGAAAGCAGTTAATCAGATGTTGATAAAAATAAACATCACGATAAAATGAAGTAGAATAGCCATACTAGGTGTATATGGAATTAATGAAGACGCATTGGTCAACAATAAAGGATGAAAATATAAAAGTAGGAACATACAGGGAGATTATACTTCTAGGAGACTTCAACAGGAGAGTTGGATGGTATGGAACCGGATTAATAACAGTATGCATACAAAATAACTTAAAAATATTAAATGGATTTTATCCACATCGCGATATATACAAATACATGTGGATAAAACAAACCAGAAATCTGAAATCTATAATAGATTATAGAATTGTAAGACAGAGACCTACAATTAAAATACAAGATGTGCGAGAGTAGCCAGAGGGCCATCATGTGGCACCAAACATCATCTGCTAAAAGTTAAAACGGTACTCCCAAACAGAAAAAGAAAACGAGCACATCGAGTCAAATCAGTTAATAAAACAAGTACGGTACAACCTAGATAGTTTAAACCATGAAAGTGTAAAGCTACTGTATAAAAAACGATTAGACCAAAAATTAGAAATGGGTAGTTTTGAAAATACTGAAGAACACTACAAACACATCAAAAGGTCGATTCATTTAGCAGCAGAGGAAGCACTGGGGAAATAGGACGAAAACCATAAAGGAATAAAACCGTACTGGTGGAATGAAGAAATAGAGAAGGAAATTAGAGATAAACGTCGGAAATACTAAACATTCTTAACAACAAAAACAGAAAACGATCAAACAATTGTCAAAGAAGCACAAGCCAAAGTAAGAAAAATAATCAAAATAAACATCATGAAAAGAACTGCAAAGATCACACCATAGGAGGAGAAGAGAGAGTTAGATATTGATTTAAAGTATGGAAAATACTATAGAGATTACGAAGCAGATAAGCAAGCTGGTTTTAAAGTGGGCGATCTACAGTAGACCACTTGTACTCCATTACGCAAGTTATTGAGAAACAATCAGCTGTGAATAAAGGAGTTTACCTGGAGTACGTAGACTTACAAAAAGCATATGACAGTGTACCTCTCAGTAAACTATGGTCAACCGTACAGCAAATCAACATTAAGCATGGTCTTATCAAAGCAGTTCAAAGTCTGTATAATGGAACGACTGCAAAAATTGGACGGCTAAAAAAAAGGACTAAAGCAGGGTTGCTGTATTTCGCCTACCCTTTTCAAAATTTATCTATAACAAACATTCAAGCTGTAGAAAAGAAAATGTAATGGCATAGAAATCCCTCTCAATGACGAGTCTCAATAACAAATGGGGTCTCGAAGTCAACATTAAAAAAACTGAAGCCATGTGTATTGGAGAGACAAAGCAGTCCATTATATTCGACAATGGGTTAGAAATTAGACACTGTGATGAATACAAGTACCTGGGTATGAAGATAACTCAAGATGAAACACTCGATGCTGCTATAAAAGACAGAAAAACACAGGTTAGAAAAGCCATATCCATGATGAACGTTATATGAATGAACACAGCATTCTGTGTTCATTCATATACAACACCATACTTAAAAGTGTAATCACATTTAACAGTGAAATTTGGCCAATGAAACAAAGAACAGAGAAACTGTTACCAGCAACAGAAATGGACTTCTGGAGAAGAACAGCAGTCAAATCAAAAAGATATCGGATACCAAATGAGAGAATACGAGAAATGATGAGAGTCAAGCATACAATAGTTGATGACATAAAAACAAAACAGTTAATATGGTACGGCCATGTACAGAGAATGCCAGATGATAGGAGTCCGAAACAGATTTTAACGTGGACATCACAAGGTAAAAGAAAAAGGGGAATGTCAAGAAGAAGTTGAAGAGAGGGAATTGAAAAAGAACTAGAGAAAAGAGAAATCCCTCCAGGTCTATGGTTCAATAGAGAAGAATGGCGGTTAGGAGTTGGAATGCGTCGGAGAATGCTGCAAACCGATAGTAGTAGTAGTTGCTACCAATTTCTTTGACACAACTTCTGGAACGGATCACTTTTGTTGTTTTTTTCTCATCGTGAATCACCCACACAGCTGATTCACGTGTACTTTTCGGTGCATTAGGTTAGGTTAGGTTAGGTTAGGTTAGGTTAGGTTAGGTTAGGTTAGGTTAGGTTAGGTTAGGTTAGGTTAGGTTAGGTTAGGTTAGGTTAGGTTAGGTTAGGTTAGGTTAGGTTAGGTTAGGTTAGGTTAGGTTAGGTTAGGTTAGGTTAGGTTAGGTTAGGTTAGGTTAGGTTAGGTTAGGTTAGGTTAGGTTAAGTTAGGTTAGGTTAGGTTAGGTTAGGTTAGGTTAGGTTTTGACCAACCTCTGTTTAACCTTTCCAATGTTTTTCGACACCAATTAACTTGAACTTCTTTTTACTCTTCTTTGAGTAAATGAGAAATTCAACGTGAAACCAACCTCATAACACTTAGTTCTTTATGTAGGATCTCTTAAATTGAGTTCTTTAAAATGTTCAAAGATGCTTCTATTTCCTGGTATACTGCACGTTGATCACCCTTCGTTAGCTGACATATCGCATGAATGTTTTGCTGTGTGACTGCTGTTTTGGGTGGACCTGGATTCATCGCTGAGACTGTAGCGACCACGTTGAATTTTACAGTACCAGCGAAAAATAGTTGTCTACTTCATTTCCACACACAGAAACCATTCCAGCGAGACATTGCTGTTGGGATAATTCACTTCGAAAATTGTAAAAAGTTATTGCTCGAAATTTTTTTTGGCAAAGATTCATTTTTCGACCAAATTGCTAATTTTAAAAGTTAGCTGTATCTACACGACTTAATGTATTGCAATGAAACTTTTAATTTATGTCAACAAAAGATTGAGATTACATTTGTGTTTGAAGCTTTTATTGATGGTGTCCCTAAGCAGGTATATGCAAAACTGAAAAAATAAACCTCGTATAGACCAGTATTACTTCTGTAAGGACCGTCTTATAAGCCGCTTGTGAGACTACATTATAATGCGCTCCCTAACTTTCGCGTGATTGGTTGGTGGGTGGGTCCCAATTTAAAAATTGGCGGGTTTCATGTTTATTAAAATGACAATAAAATTGAGGTATTGTGGCACAGTATATCGCTAAACAATGTATTAGCAATATATTGTGGTATTGGTACAAAGCGGATGATATTCACATTTTAGGATTAAGCTGACTAGTACAGTTTTATTAGAAATTAAAATTTATTTTTCTTTTGACATTATGTAGGTAAAATTAAATTCTGACATTGTGTTTATTTAATTTTGATATGCTAGTGATGTTTTTTTTATTAGATATATAGATATTGTTTTAATTTTTTTGTTTAGGTAATTTTTTATTAAGATTTAGAGGTTCCTCTTATTATTTTGATTTCTAGAACATTCGTTACCATTATTATTCTCATTAGCTTTCTCTATGTGGAATCGGCTTCTCTAAGTATTTTCCTCTAAACTTTTCGGTTCTCTTCCAGGGACTAAGTACCTCTCCGCTTTTTGTATGAGATTATGGTTTTTCAGAAACATGTAATTTCTGTTCATCCCCTTTTTTACTGCCCTACATTCAGTACCATACATCATAGCTGGTCTAAAGGCAGTCCTATACAATTTAGTAGAGCTTTAGAGGGGTTTTCCTTCGCATTGCACCAATAACGGCCCCCCTCCTTTGATTTCCAGATTTTTAATAAAGAATAAAGATATTTTAGATATAGCTATTTAGTGTTTTATTTGGTTTGCAATCGTTATTTCCAGTAAACCTCTGCTTCATTTTGTTGACAATGACAATTTTTCATAGCACTCAATTCACAATATATCTTTTTATTATCCTACATTTGTGGTAAAATCTAACAGAATTCAGTGTAAGGTTCTAAAAAATGAAAATGGATAAATGTCAATTTGGATTTAGGCAAGGCAGGTCTACAACAAGCAATTTTTATTAAAAGAGCTAATTTAACAATTTAGAGTGAATTTACATTGTATTATTAAACTTGAGAAAGCACATGATGAAGATATCAGAAACCTACTGTGGCAGAGATTAAGTAGGAAAGGAGTGCGGCTGAATATGTGAGTGGAGTATGAGCAAGTAACAACTATAATAGTGTTAAAACAACTATTATAGTGTTAGAACGATTACAGGTGAAACTGGCAAATTTTGTGTAAAAATGGGTGAAAATCAGGGTTTCGCCCATATTTATTCTCATTTGTGCTGGATTAGATAACAACTGAACCTCCTGGGTATTAGTAGAAAAGAGTAGCGGAGACAGGTCCTTGAAGAAAAATGATTAAAATTAAGTTGGATACAAACAAAATATTTAGAATATTCTTTTAAAGATGAAATTTCAAGACCAGATAGAGTAGTTGGCTTGGATAGACAAGAACTCATAAAAGATGATAATGTTCGGCTTTTAGGATTGGTATTACCGTTTTATCTCTAATATTTCAATTAAAGGTAAAGGAAAGAGGCAAATTGAGTGATGTATGATAAAAAAGGTACCAAGAAAACTAAAAGGTAAATTGTATAGGACTGCCTTTAGACCAGCTATGATGTATGGTACTGAATGTAGGGCAGTAAAAAAGGGGATGAACAGAAATTACATGTTTCTGAAAAACCATAATCTCATACAAAAAGCGGAGAGGTACTTAGTCCCTGGAAGAGAACAGAAAAGTTTAGAGGAAAATATTTAGAGAAGCCGATTCCACATAGAGAAAGCTAATGAGAATAATAATGGTAATGAATATTCTAGAAATAAAAATAATAAGAGGAACCTCTATCTTAATAATCTTAATAAAGAATCTTAATAAAAAATTACCTAAACAAAAAAATTAAAACAATATCTATATATCTAATAAAAAAAGCATCACTAGCATATCAAAATTAAATAAACACAATGTCTGAATTTAATTTTACCTACATAATGTCAAAAGAAAAATAAATTTTAATTTCTAATAAAACTGTACTAGTCAGCTTAATCCTAAAATGTGAATATCATCCGCTTTGTACAAATACCACAATATATTGCTAATAAATTGTTTAGCGTATACTGTGCCACAATACCTCAATTTTTTGTCATTTTAATAAACATGAAACCCGCCAATTTTTAAATTGGGACCCACCCACCAACCAATCACGCGAAAGTTAGGGAGCGCATTATAATGTAGTCTCCACTAGAGGACGTAATATTGGATGAAATTTTTATTTTTGCTTTTTGCTTTGTTAAATGACATTTTTAAACACTTATCTACATTTTTGTTAAAATAATATTATTTAGACGTAAATAATCTTGAAATTTTCTAAAATAAGTGGTTTTAATTAATGCCATATTGTTCGTTGTTTCCTGCTCCATATAAATAAATCTAACGCGTACTACCCTAATTCCTGCCTACATTTCCGTCAATCACCAACAACAACCAGATAATCACGCAAAACAACTACCAACTAGGTACTTTCCGTCTCCGTCTTCGTCTTTTTCTTTTTTCGTCGATTTCGTTATGCAAATCGCGGTAAGCGGAGGAACAGGAAGTGTATCGTTCGACTGTTCGACTAGTATCTAGTTAGTCACCATATGGTCAGAGCGTTAACCATGGCATAACGTAGCGAAAAACCGAACAATGTTTGAATATTCACGATATGAGCAGGCCTTGACAAAACAATGAAAGCACAAACAGTTCTTTTCTGTGTAAGCTTCGTTCGCAAGCAGATGACGCAATGTCGTGGCGATATTGGAAGACCGTGGGTACTTGTATAGGACAGTACCAGGAAGTTGTTCGGAAGATGTAATAAGAGTTTTTAAAAATGGGGATCGCTAGTCGGTGCCTATTAGAGGTAGCTATGGCTTGTCATTTGCTTTGGTATTGAAAGGAGAAAATGATGTTGGCGGGTAGATCGTAATAGGGCTCCGTTTTCTTTATACCGGGACTAATTCTTAATTATTTATAAAAAATATCTGTCTAAACAATAAATAATTTTGAGATTGTTATTTAAGATTTTAAGAATAATCACAGAACATTAGAAAAGGCCAAAAGTCCAATAGTGGATATTAAAAAAATAAAAATATTTATAGTGAAGCATATGATTATTATAAAAGTTAAATTATCTAGAAGGATCTCGGTGTTATTAGGCAGTCATTTAGTAAAAACATATTCACAGTAATTAAAACTAACTACATAGCAAAGTATAATAACCCTTAGATTACATAATCAAAATAAAAAATGTGACAACTTTGTGACATGAGGTCGATGTTAGATGATTTTACTTTATGGGATCATTACTGATCACTGCTTAATCATGGATTTATTAGCGCCTTACGTATGATACCAACCAACTTTTGACATATTATCTCCTCAGTCCCAGGAAATTTTTTGTTTTTTAATTTGTAATTTCAGCCATCTTTAAAAACCAATGTCTCCTATTGGCGACATTGGGTTTCAAGATAATCAAAAATTCTCATAAGCAATTTGTGTTTTATGAGTAACAGCCATGCTTTTTTATGAAAAAAATCGGAAATACATCAGACATAAATAATACCATTATTAAGTAATAAAATATGATATGAGTAAAATTCAATTAACGTATGTGTTCGCCGGTTCGTGTGTGTGTGCGTATTCGCGTTGGAGGATCTAATGCGTTTACACAAAAAGTGATTAATATCGTGAACCCGACCAAACTGAAAGTCAAAAATTTAAGAGCTATAGATTCGATCCTTCTTCAGCCTTTATCCATTTTTTGACATGGGCTCCTCGATTGTTTCCACTTCCTATCTTTTACAATTCCCATCTAATGCTTTCCAGCTACAGCTGTTATATCGTTATCCATCTCTTTTTGGGTTTTCCTACGCTTTTTTTGTTTGTCGATGTCTCAGAATGTCATTTATGAAGAACATCTGTTGGTGTCTCTTCTTGCTATATGTGCTACTCCATTGCCATCTCAATGTCGCTATTTTTTCATGATGTCGGCTACTTTAGTTCTTCGACGTATTTTGGTGTTAACAATTTTGTCTCTGAGGCTTATATTTATAACATGGCCTCTTTGTGGCCCGTTAATGTTACTTTTAGTTTTTCTGCCAAAAGTATACAGCTTCTCATAAAATGTTTGGATTTCTCTAACGATCTCTTCTTATGCGAGCACAATGTTCCACGGTCGTCTTTTATATTTATGATTTTATTCCTGCAGTGGATTTACAATGTTTTTATTGTTCTCTATAGTTTCAAGGAATCTGGTTTGTTCTATAGCTCTGAGTGTTTCCGATACTTTTCTTACGCTTCTGTTGAGCGCTCTATAGTTCGGATTATCTCTGTTATTCTTCTTTCCTCTATTTGTTCTAGAGTCTCGGGTTTTAGTTTAGCTTCTTTTTGTTTTTTATTCTGCAACAAAATTTTTTGAGTGATGTTTGTATGTCTTTAGGTTATTTTCTCAGCTAGATCATCTATATTCTTGTGCTCAAAGGTATTTTTCTACTAGTTTCCGTGCTAAGTTCTATTGGTATTTCTCTTTATTATTGGCCTTGGATGTCTGCCGTTGGTAAAGGGTTTGTTGTTAATAGTGTTCGTCTTTCTCTCTTTACGTTAATACGTATATCGGCACGAACTAGTCTATGGTCACTGCCGGTGTTAAAATTGTTCAGGACCTCGATGTTTTTACATAGATTTGATTGGCCTCGCAATATTCTTCCTTTATTTTAGTTTCCGAACGCGACATAAACTGCATCAGTTTTCATGTCTTTGCATCTGTCAAACAAACCGATGTTTGTTTCCAGAAGTTGTTTTCATATTTTGCTCAAAATTACAGAAACCATGATTGGTTGAGCGAACTGGCTATATTGGCTGCAAAAAACATAGATTCAAGAACAAATTACAGACGAATTAAGGGTATATAAATAAGTTAATTTGGCTACTAACTAAGTGATGTTGAGAAATATCAACCAACCGCGACTGTGCAACGGCACACGGT
This sequence comes from Diabrotica balteata, assembly GCA_918026665.1. Taxonomy (NCBI): domain Eukaryota; kingdom Metazoa; phylum Arthropoda; class Insecta; order Coleoptera; family Chrysomelidae; genus Diabrotica; species Diabrotica balteata. The sequence continues at coordinate 155,397,551 of OU898281.1, read as the reverse complement.
TAGCGATAAAAAAATTATTGAACAACGTGATAGAAGCAACTATAATGAAAGGAAAGTATAAAGGAGAAGATATTTTGATACCACGCATCCCAATGATTTTCAAATGATATACCATTTGAATTTACAAGGACTACAGTTTCCAGTTACAGAGGAGACCGTTATGGTTACAATTTTGTCAAGCGGAGGAGTTAGTAGTTGCTAACACTCTTTTAAGTTACCTAACAGACGACTGTACACATGGAAATCTCCGAGTGACACCAAAGGTAGAGTAGTCAGAAACCAAATTGACTTTGTCCTTGTTAGTCAAAGATTCCGCAACTCTATACTCTCAGCTAAAACCTACCCAGGAGCAGATATAGGCTCGGATCACAATCCTGTAGTAGTCACATTAAGAATAAAACTAAAGATCATTAAAAAACACATACAGAAACAAATTGACGTGAGAAGACTGAATGAACAACATATAAAAGAGAAAACAATAGTGAACATCAAAGAAAATTTACAAAATATAGAGAAACTGAATAGAAATACTGATAACATAGACCAAAAATGGGAGAATATTAAACATGCCGTAATGTTGGCAGGGAGAGAAAATTTAACACCGAAAGAAAGGAAACATAAAGAATGGATGAATGAGGAAATACTACAGTTGATGCGTGAAAGAAGGGTACACAAAACAAATAATCCGATAAGATACAAAGAAACAGATAAACTGATAAAAAAGAAAATAAGAGAAGCTAGAGAAAGATGGCTAAGTGAGCAATGCCAGGAGTTGGAACAATTGGAGCGAAAATATGACTTTTTTAATGTACACAAAAAGATTAAAGAAATGACAGGAAGGAGAAGAACAACACAGACAGGACAGATCAAAGATACAGATGGTATAATTATAACAGATTTACAACAAAAAATGAACCGATGGACAGAATACATATCACAACTGTTTGATGACAAAGATAGACAAGAAATCTCAAACGAATATACAGATGATACAGGGCCTGATATAATCAGAGAAGAAATAGAATATGCAATCAAACAAGCAAAAAGTGGTAAGGCCCCCGGTCCTGATGAAATTCCCGTAGAACTGCTCAAACTTATGGACGATGAATCTATTAAAATACTCCTAGATCTATTTAACACAATATATAGAACTGGAATAATACCTAGGGAATGGCTCCGTTCGACCTTTATACTACTGCCAAAAAAGGCAAATACAAAGGAATGCAACGAATATCGTACGATAGCTTTGATGAGTCATGCTCTAAAACTGTTCTTAAAAATAATCCATAATAGGATCTATAGGAAATTAGACGTAGACATCAGTAACACTCAGATGGGATTCAGAAAAGGGCTGGGTACAAGGGAGGCTCTGTTTGCAATGAACGTTCTCTCACAGAGATGCTTAGACATGAACCAAGAAATTTACGCCTGCTTTATTGATTTCGAAAAGGCCTTTGACAAAGTACAACATGAACCACTAAGACAAGTTCTAATAAAGAAAAATATAGACAGCCGAGATATTCGAATTATATGCAATCTATATTGGAATCAAACAGCAAATGTCAAGGTTGAGGGCAGACTAACAGAAGAAATTCAAATCCGTCGAGGAGTCCGGCAGGGATGTATCTTATCGCCACTTTTATTTAATCTGTATAGTGAAGCTATCTGTGAACAAGCACTCGAGGAAGAAGATCTTGGTCTGATAATAAATGGTGAGACGATCAACAATATAAGGTATGCTGACGATACAGTTCTCCTAACGGGAACGCTAGTAGAACTACAACATCTCGTTCAAAGTCTCAATATATACTGTAACAGTTACGGCTTGAAAATTAATTTGAAAAAAACTAAATTTATGGTAATCACGAAATCAAAGAACATCAGAGCTAATCTTGTAATAGACAATACAACGATTGAGCGTGTGCCCTGTTATAAATATCTAGGTGCTTGGATCACAGACGATACTGATCAAACAAAAGAGATTAGATGTAGAATAGAAATCGCTAGATCAGTCTTTAATAGAATGCGCAAACTCTTTTGCAATCGTGATATCAATATAAAGTTACGAATACGAATGCTGCGGTGTTATGTCTTTTCTACCCTGTTATATGGAGTTGAGGCTTGGACACTAAAACAGTTGACCATAAAAAACATCGAAGCTTTCGAGATGTGGTGCTATAGGCGCATTCTCAGAATATCATGGATGGACCGCGTCACTAACACGCAAGTACTCCAAACTTTAGACAAAAGATGCGAAATTCTAAATGAGATAAAAACTAGAAAGATGGAATACTTGGGGCACATTGTGAGAGGTGAAAAGTACGAACTTTTAAGAAACATCATGCAGGGCAAAATTAAGGGCAAAAGAAGTGTGGGAAGAAGAAAAATATCGTGGCTTCGTAATCTACGTGAATGGTTCGGGTGTTGTAGTTCGATTGAAACTTTTCAGGCGCGCTGCTAACAAAGGTCCGCAGTGTGCCATGATGATTTCCAATCTCCGCTAGGAGTGGCACGAGAAGAAGAAGAAGACAGTTTCCAGTGTGGCTTGCTGTTGCTATGACCATAAATAGGTCCCAGGAGTATCATTAGGTGTTTGTGGTATTAATCTAGAAAACCAATGTTTCTCACATGATTAATTGTATGTTGCCTGTTTCCGTGTTGGAAAACCATCAGATTTCTTTTGATATTCACCAGTTAATCAATCAATCTGCTAGTATTTAATATTTTTAGCTTGTTTATATATTTTCTATTAGATTTTATTGTATTTGATAAAGATAATTATATTATGGCATAAATTTTGTTAAAAATTTAAAAATTGTAAACAAATCAGACATTCAAAGAATATGTTTAAATAAATATTACGTAAGCCAAGCAGCAACAACTTTTTAACTTTTTAATATACTTTATATGTGGTTGTTCCCCCCATGGTGAAAGCTGGAAAGCGAATGAACTTGCGGAAAAAAATAACCCCATCAACACGGCATGGGGAGCCATTATATTCTACTTACTTCTTCTGTTACAAACTTACTCGCTTAGTCTGAGTGAAAAATACACACTGTGGTTAGAAATTTTTAATTGGGTCCCCCGTTTTTGTTCACTAAAAACAAAAAACAAAACAGAATCCTTTGAAAAATTTTATTACGAAAAGTTTCTCTTTGTTGTTTTGAGGAAATTATTATTTAGCTAAACAGCCTGGGAATCTCCAAAAGCACATCGTTACTACGTTACGTGGGTGCCCCCCGTTTTATTATTCTGTAGTGCTACTTTAAAACACATGCAAAGATAATTCTCCGGATAATAGACCGGTATACATTTACATTTGGCTTTCTTTTATATATATATATATATATATTTATATATATATATATATATATATATTTATATTTATATTTCGTCGTTAGGAATGAAATACCTCCAATGTGCAAATTTCTAGTAATTCAGATTTTAAACGATTCTGAATCGCTATGAATAGTTTTACAGTCTAGAAAAATATCCAATGTGCGTACCGATTCCTAACTTCCCTAATGTATAAAAATGCATTACTCCAATGTAACATATTATTAATTGTTGGACTGAAATAAATCCAATGTGCTTAAAAAACACATTGGAGCTATTATCTATTATAATATCTGCACATTGGAGGTATTTCATACTTTCATCTGTCAAATTCCTATCCTCAAATTTTCTCAAATAAGCTATTTACCAGTGCAAAATGAGTGTTTTCAAGACAAGAACTAAATAGTTGTACAAAATTCACTTAAGGAAGATCGGCAAAATTCTATCCAAACTTTTGCTCCTATTGAAAATGAAATTTATAATGAAAAATCCAAAAACAGGTATGTAAACAAATTCACTACTACGGTTAGATATCTTTCATCTCATTATTGCTTAAATTAAGTAGGTAATAATTATTTTTCTTATTTCAGTTTGCCTGCAGCTACTATATTGGAACAGGAAAAAAGGCAAAAATTTGTTTTTTTGGCGATGTACAACATATTACCAGACGGAATGGCATGTCAGTTAAGGAGCGATGTAACCATATTATAACGCCAAAATGTTTAAAAGAACACTCATTTAGATGTTCTTTAATTACGCAGACGATAGACTACGAATTTTTAAAAAATTTGGACATTTAACGTCGTGGGAACATAGAAGCACTTATGTTAAAAATCTTGTTCGGGCAAGAGCAGTGCAAAGGCGCCGAAAAGATACTCAAAATTCAGACAAACGGTCCAAAAAGAAGAGTGCTCGTGACTTTTTTTGTTTCTAAAGACGGAAGTTACCTCAAGGTATGCCGAGTTATGTTTTTGAACACATTAAATTTAGGAGAAGACACAATGAAACGATGGGTCTCAAGGGAGCCAGCCACTCATGAAATTGATACTTCTAGTGAAAGTCTACAAGATTCCAACATTCAACAAGATTACTCCAAGAAAAATGAGACAAATTTGCAAAGAAAAGAATGTTATGGAATGGTTGCAAGATATTCCTAAAGTTCCTTCACACTATTGTAGAGCATCTACTAGCAGAATATATGTTGACAACAGTATCATAACAACAAATTACATGTACAGACTATATAAAGAATGGTGCGATGATAGAAAGCAGTCAGTTGCTCATATCAAGTTGTTTTAAAGTTGTTTTAGAAGCAGAGAAAATTGGCATACATAATAAGCAAAGGAAAGATCAATGTGATACGTGTGTTGCACATAAAATGAAGACAATAAGTACTGAAGATTATGATCAGCACATGTCAAAGCAGAAAGAAGGAAGACGGGCAAAAGAGTTATTAAAAAGTAGCGCAAATTCTGAAAAATTGGTTCTCACAGTTGATCTTCAAAGTTTCTTAACGTGTCCAAAAGTATTAGCTTCCCAATCGTATTATAAGCTCAAACTCCAAGTACACAACTTCACCATTTATTCTCTAAATGATGAAGATGTCCAGTTGTACGTTTGGCATGAAGCAAATGGTGGAGTCAGTAGCAATGAATTTACATCTTGTCTTATAGATTATATAAATAATATTCCTGCTAACTATCAAACTCTTGTATTCATCTCAGATGGATGCAACTACCAAAATCGAAAAAGAACTCTGGCTAGTGCTTTAAGTGATTCAGCAAGAGCAAAATCCCTTACAATACAGCAGTTATATCTTGAAAAAGGCCATACTATGATGGAAGCAGATTCAGTTCATTTAACTTTGGAACATTACTTTCAGACTCCAATTAATTCACCGATGGATTACATTGCTAGAATGCGTCTTGCTCGGCCAAAACATCCGTATAATATTAAAAACGTAGATTTTACGTTCTTTAAAAAGTACGCTATTGACAGTAACTTTCGTTCAATAAGACCTGGAAAAAAATGCCAAAGATCCGCAAGTTGTAGATATAAGACAATTAAAATATAGTCCCAATGGAGAGGTATACTACACCACTGATTACTCAGATAACTGGAAGCTACTACCACACAGAAGAGAAAGCCAAGACCTGTCGGTTTATGAAAACTCGCTCTTCAAGACACCTCCTGAAATATCAGAAGACAAGTTCAAACATCTGCAAGACCTCAAATCAGTTATTGAAAAAGATCATCATCACTTTTACGATACTCTTCCTAAAATCAACAAAAAATAATACTTTCGGTGGTGTTCGTAAAAATATCATACACTGATACTACATGTCGAAGTTTGTTTATTTAAAATAAAGATAATACAAATCACTTTACTGTTTATATGACTCTTTTTCCCCTAATAACACCAAATTCAAGGTGTATAGTACTATGACATGCCATACACAATATTTGAAATTCCTGCTATGTACCGGTTCAATCATTTATAATTTCTCCAATGTGCGCGTTTGTAATATTTTTTTTATTAGTTTAATGTTTTGTACTGATTTAAGGAATCAATTTCACCTTAATATCAATATCAATCTTAGTTTGGCCAAAAAAATCAATTACTAATTTAATACAATATAAAATAGCGTTATTTAACTGTTTTTTGTGTCTCCTGTAAAATTAGGATATTTTTACATTGGAGATATTTCATTCCTAACGAGATATATGAAATTCATCGAGAAAAGGAGTACGACCGTCAATCCAATATATATTAAGGATCACTCGAAGAGTGGTGTTTTTTTTCGATCAAATGGTGAGAGAAAAATACAAAGAAGGTGGATACGTCATCTATTTATTGAAGACGTTCGCTTTCTAATCAGAATGCGTCATCAGTTCAGCTAAAAAGAACAATATAAAAAACCAAACATCCATAGAAAAAATATTATAAGTGTGTTACCTAAAAAAGACATGTAGCAGTCACTGATATTAAAAATATAAAGAAGCTTACGATAATGGACATTATAAGATAATATAAACAATAAATTGAACTAATACGTTAACAATTTGCTTAAACTTAGCACACCAAAAGACTATGTGGTAATTGTATATGTATATAAAAAATTATATAACTTACGTTTTGCAGACGATACAGTATAATTACGGATAACAACAATGATTTACAGAACCTAATGCAACGCCTTTAATGAACGTGTCATGAGTTACGGACTGAAGCATAAATTTAAGAAAACTAAATGCATGATCATGACTAAATCTACACATGCAAATATCCAATTGACTATTGAAGATACTGCAATTGAGAAGGTTAATAACTATAAATATTTAGGAACATGGATAACATCAGATGTAGACCAAACCAAAGAAATTAAGACAGTATGAAATAGCACGTACATCATTTATTAAACTTAAAAAGTTTTTTTTGTTGTCGGGATATAAGGTTCGAACTACGCTGAGAATGCTTCGATGTTACGTGTTCTCTATCATTCTTCGTTATATGGTCTGGAAGCTTGGACACTCAAACAATTCATCTGAATAAGCTGGCCGCCTTTGAATTTTGGTGTTACAGAAGAATCCTACGAATATCATGGATTCAAAGAATGTCAAACATGGAAGTAACTAGAAGGATAGGAAATGAGCGGAAATAATATTAACTATTAAAAGACGAATACTTGAGTACTTGGGACATGTGATGAGAGGGCAAAAAAAACGCATTATTACAACTTATTATGCAGGGCAAATCGAGGAGGAAAGCGAAATGTGGGAAGACGAAGAATATCCGGCTTTAGAACTTGAGGGAATGGTTTGATTGCAGTAGTGCAGAACTTTTTTACAGCGGGCAGTCAACAGTGTCCGCATAGCCATGATGATTTCCACCTTCGATAGAAGATGGAACTTAAAGAAGAAGAATAAAAATTATGTAAAAAAATACTTAAATAAAAAACATAATTATAAAGAAAAACTAAAAAGATCAAAGATGCACTTTCAACAGTATATCAATAGTTAAATTTAATTTTAACTCTAGGTAACATTATTAATGTGATTTAGAATGAAATTTAGTAATTTAAAAGTATAATGAAGTTACCACTCTGAGCTTCTAATCTGCTGCCGGTGAAATGAAAGCAACAGGTATTAACACATGCCAACAACGAGAAAAGACAGTGGCCTTAAGGTCAAAATATGACAGAAGAGCAAGGTGAAATACCAACTCTAATACAATAGAGTGGTTAATTTAAAGAATATGATAAATTTGGGTGACCACCTGTCAGTAGGAACCAAAAAATGAAGAAAAAAAAGGTGGTTAAGATCACCATTTTCCCCCAGTGATTGGTTAAGAAAAACAAAGAACAAACAAGCTAGGTCACTCCAAAATATCATATATTAATAGTCTACATTGTGGCTGGTTAGTCAACCACAGGTGAAGATTGATTAAACTTCCAACAGTCCAAAGTTTATAACATTTGGAACTGAATAAAGGCCTAGTTATGCATCTTACTTAGTCAGTTACCACTCTGAGCTTCTAATCTGCTGCCGGTGAAATGAAAGCAACAGGTATTAACACATGCCAACAACGAGAAAAGACAGTGGCCTTGAGGTCAAAATATGATAGAAGAGCAAGGTGAAATACCAACTCTAATACAATAGAGTGGTTAATTTAAAGAATATGATAAATTTGGGTGACCACCTGTCAGTAGGAACCAAAAAATGAAGAAAAAAAAAGGGGTTAAGAACACATTTTCCCCCAGTGATTGGTTAAGAGAAACAAAGAACAAACAAGCTAGGTCACTCCAAAATATCATATATTAATAGTCTACGTTGTGGCTGGTTAGTCAACCACAGGTGAAGATTGATTAAACTTCCAACAGTCCAAGGTTCATAACATTTGGAACTGAATAAAGGCCTAGTTATGCATCCTAGGGTGTATTTAAGTTTGACAGTTATTTGACAATTGTGCAGTGATATTAATAGCAAGCATTAAGAATCGGCAATCATAATAACGTTTGTTCCTGTTATTCTCAAAAACTCTACTCCCCTTTGTATTTATCATAGTCGTACAAATAAAAAAATATTCAAATGACATTTAGTATTTAAACTATATGTAGATGTATATATATATATATATATATATATATATTATATATATATTATATATATAATACTTGACAAAATAGTATACAAAATGAACATTCCTGTCTACCAATAAATCAGTTTAAAATTAAAATAACGTTGTAGAGGTTCGCAATTCCAAACTAACCTTTGATACTCGTAAATGTTCGATTCAAATTTATTATGAAGATAACAATCTAAATACCTACAAATAACTTCTCACTTCTCTAATGAGAAACGGCTTTAATAACAAAATGCAAAACTTATGTTTAACGTTCTATCGTAATGTACAATTCAATGCATTAGAATTGTATATATGTATAATGTTAACCTGTGAATGATGATGATGAAAATTATCAAGTTATAAGAACCGCGTTGAGAATTTAATGCTCGACGTTTTGGCACCCATTTGGGAGCCATTCTCAAGAAGTCATCTTCTACATGTACAAGAACATCTAAAATCTCCCTTTAAGAGGAAGATATAAGAGTTTAATAATAAATACTCTAGACTCCATTAATCTTTAAGTTTTAAGAAAATCATGCTTACGATGCTTATGTGAACCGTTTGTTTTATTCGGGACTTTAAAGACTGCGTACTCATATGTCTGATTAATAAATTTATAGTTGAGCCTGAGGCAGTGTGATTTTTCATATCATGTACCAATAGATAGTTGACAGCTTAATATTGGGCGACCAGTAATTAAGATCTGCAAATAATAGTCAGTTCGGTTTTATGTTTTAACAAAGTTGTTTAGATTGATATCACGATATATTTTAGAGATGTCGCATTTTGTGAGTAATAATTATATAAGATTTTTTTTATTAAAATTGTCTTGTTGTATGTTACAATTTTGTAACATGAATGATGAACTTAAGTTAAATATACATAGAGGTACTTCAAAATACAAGTGGTTCAGGGTCATAACTTAAATATCTGCCAATGGTGAATTTAAAAAACAATTGAATTTATTAAATTATGATACATATTGGAGAGATCTTTGATATCGGTCTTATTATTGATAAAATGTTTACATTTCATGATGTGAATCATCTCCAATATGCATTTTTTATTGTTATTCAGTTCTTTTTCCAAAATCTGTACATTTTCAAAATCAAAAGAATGTTTTTTTCTAGAAAATGCTTGACTGAAGCTGTAGTGATTTCTGTAGTTCTTGTTTTGTACACACATATATTTGTGTGCAACAAATCGTTTATGTAAATATTGTTGTGTTTGCCCAATGTATGGTAAATTGCAGTACTTACAAGTTATTTTATAAATAACAACCGACCTCAATTCGAAAAGAGGAATTCTATCCTAGCAAGGAACAATAATATCAAAATCTTACTAGCATCACGATCCAGGACACTCTGGTATTACTGGAAACTACAAGGCTGACCAACTTGCCAATATCGGTCGTTCCTGAATATCCCATGAATATCAAGCTACAGTTTTCAAATTTTACACCCTACTTAAAAAGAAAGATTTGGTCTAACTGGGCAGCTGAATGGTACGAAGGATATGGCACAAGTTATTCATTCTATGTCCAAAATTAATAACCGAATCCACACACTACCATCGTTCAATAAATTCGCATATATCAGTAGGAGACATTTAACTACAATCATCGTATGAGAAAACAGGTCATTGCTCATCCCCTCTTCATCTATTTAGAATTGGAGTCAAAGATGATCCTTATTGCGAATGTGGCCAAGTGGGAGGCTTAAACCATATTTTATTAGAATGTCGCTCAAACCAAAACCCACATTTCGACTTGTATGCCGAATTAGCTAAAACTAAACTTCCCCACTCCCATAAATATTTGCACAATCCTCACAAATATTAATGAAAATACAATAAGCACCTTATGCAACTTTATTTCTACCTGCAATATTAAATTGTAGACTATGATCTTCTTCTTTAAAGAAGAAAAAATACCAACACAAGTATACATGTAGAATAATCCAAAACAAACAAAGGAAGAATATAAGTGTAGATGGACACTGATTGCTGAAATAAGACAAAAAGTGTCTACCCCCAAGTAAACTGGATAAAATTGTCTAGGACATAGCCCAAAAAAAGAACAAGAAGAAGAAAAATCTTGGAAACTTTTTGAGAACTCAAAATTTTCGCACCATAATTTGCTCAAAAGTAAAGGGGCAACAAGAGTTCTTCGTATTTTCCCATGTAAAATCCCATAAGAAATCGCTAAGGTCCATAAGGTTAATACATCGATACCGCACTATTCAGAATAGCAGCAAGCAAAGTTAGGATAGCCATGTTGATCGCCAACATCCGGAACGGATAGGCACCTATAAGAAGAAGAGGAAGCTCCATTCTGATCGTTCTTGGCTCATTTCGTTGTGGAGGCGCGACGGCTTATCAAATCGTGACATGTGAGGTATCGTTGAAAAGCGAAGGAGTAACGAATACGTTGAAAAAAAAAACAAAGATGGCGGCATTGTTAAAGGTACCCTAAGCTTGTAACGTCTAAACGACACAACGTACAACAAAGTGCAAGGTATCGATGGAAAGGGGAGGTGGTAACGAATATGTTAAGGCAAAAAACCAAACGCATAGACTTTGTCAAAACGGTACTATATTGTATCTCCGTTGTTATTAGACCGATCTTTGCGAATGAGGGCTCGTTGGAAAGAGAAGGAGCTATCGAATATGTTATCAGAAAACAAAGATAAAGATATTGTCAAAACGGCAATATATCGGATCTTCGTTGGAATTGTATAATAGATGTTGAAAGAAAGGAGAGTAGTCATTGAGGCTAACAGAGAAACAAACAAACATAAAAATATCTCCAAAACGGAGCTGTATCATATTTTTGCTACTATTGGATCTATTTTGACGTTAAATGGCGGCGTATAGCCAAAAGAACACTAAGCTTATAACGTCTAAACAGCTCAACGTACAATGACATGCAAGGTATCAGTGGAAAGGGAAGGGGCCAATGAGTACGTAGATAGAAAAAAACATCAGATCGCGACGTACGACAGCTCGTTAAATAGGGGAGGGGAGCACAAGTACAACAACAACAATTCCAAAAGGACTTTACAACGTATGACGTGGCAGTATAGAACAACGGGGCATGGCAACATAAGAAAACAGGTATGGTAACATGAGAAAACGGGTATCTTCATTGTTATTGATCTGATTTCTATGTACAAGACGTCAAATGAAGTGAATGACGTGACATTCGATGCAGAAGTTGATGTAATGACAGAACCTGACATTCAACGCAGGACGTGAGTTTTGACATTAAATGTCACGTTAAATGACGTGAATGACGTGACATTTGACGCAAACACGTGACATTCGACGCAGTACGTAAAATTAATTGTGAAATGAAACATTAGGGACGCAAGACGAGACATTTATTGAAATTCAACGCTGGACATGTGCTTCAAAGTTGGCATTTATGAGATATTTCACACAGAGCATGAACAGTATTAGTATGAATCCCATTGAGTACATACATAGGGTAATGGAATTTCAGATTAAACTTAATTAGTTACAAAAAGGATTTAAATCATATGAGGAACTAAAACAAATTAATAGGCAATTAGATAAACTACATATTGAGGACACAACGTGGAAGCCTAAAGAGTTGAATCTACAGCATCAGCAAGGTCTTTACGCCTTTTGTAAACTACCACAAGCTGCATATCCATTAAGACGTATTCAGTCTACACCATTCATAGCAACAGCATCAACAGATCGCAAAATAATAAAAAGTGAAATAGACAATTTCTTTGCAATGTTTTCTCTAATATTAGCATCTGTATTTATCTAAACATATTTTACATGTTTTGAAAATAAAAATCTTCGTGTAAAGTGAACACTGTCTTTTATACTTTTCTCAAAAGTTGATTATTTGGACTTATTACGTGTCTCTAAATGATCAATGATGATGAATTGATGAAGACGGGTCTCAATTTTAAAATTCTTCCAGAAAAACATTTTTGAGAAGTCATGAAAAACCGGCTTCTGGATTTAAAAAGAATAAAGAGCGCATTACAGTTGCTGTTTGTTCAAATGCAGCAGGAATACACAAAATTCCTCTTTTCGTTGTTAGTAAGTTCACTAATGGCGTACATTTAAAAATTTACATCCATCATTCCTCCTCGTATTCTACAGATCACAAAAATTAGCATGAATGAGCGCTGATTTATTCAAAGAATGGTTTGAGCGTGAATTTGTTCCGAGAGTAACGCATCATCTTAAGAGCGTAAATCTTCTTGCTAAAGCAGTCCTACTTCTACTTTCCTAATTTACATGTTACATTGAGAACCTTGTTGAGTGTGAACAATCAGACGAAGAAGATACCACCATTCTTCAAGATCTCCAAACGTTATCCGAAAATGTCAAATTGCAGACCAAAGATATTGAAGAATGGATGAACTATCACGAGGAACTTGAAAACGAATTTTTGACAGACGACGAAATAATTACACTTACAACAGATAAGCCCTTTGAAAATGAAGAGACTGATGATGATGATGTTGACGGAAAGAAAAAATCAGCCACACCGAAGCGAGGGCTGCAATGGAGATGGCACTGAAATATATTGAACTACAACCTGGGTCATCTGCAATAGACCTCTTGTTTTTTTTTTAATGGAGAGATATAGCTTTAAAAAATTCACCTAATGTCAAGAAATTAAGAAAGTTAACGATTTTTTTAAACCAAGTTTGTAAAATATTTAAATATGTATATACAGATTGAACCAAATTAAAACGGAACATACAATTTAATACATGTCTGTTTTAACTGCATTTGAAATAGTGGACCAATATAAAACTTGGACAAAAATAAATCCATACCTGGGTATAGACATTGTATAAAATATCGTTCAACTATCTGTCTCACAACAATGTTGTTTGCGTAAGACGGGTTTGTCTAAGGAAACGATAATAGTTCAGGAAATGAATCTCGAAAAAAGTTAAAACCTCGCAATTTTTTCGTCCTGCATGTATCCAGTTGAAATTTAACAGAAGGTAGGTGATAGCCCAAGGATCAAAATCTATATCGAACCGAAGTGCGCTGAAAGGTTTTAGGGGTGAAAACTACCCCTAATTGTCAAAAATTATAAAATAACATATTAAACCTGAATATGGGTATGATTTGGTTTGAATTAGTTAAATAATGATTATTTTATACTTTTGAATAGAGTTCCATCATATTTCAACCCTTAAAAAGCAACCCTTGTTAGAGGTTAATGTAAAAAAATTTCTAATTCTAAAAAAATGATTTTCGCCTTGGATCGATTTGGATAAAAATTTGGATTTAAGCTCAATTCACCCGCTGCTTTATAGTTTATGTCATGTCGACGAACCCTGATTGTTCTAAGGGGTGAAAACTACCCGTAATTGTCAAAAATTATAAAATAACATATTAACCTGAATTTGGGTAAAATTTGGTTTGAATTAATTAAATAATGATAGTTTCGTGCTTTTGAATAAAGTTCCATCATATTTCAACCCTTAAAAAGCGACCCTTATTAGAGATTAATATAAAAAAATTAGTAATGCGAAGAAAATGATTTCACCTTCGAACGATTTGCATAAAAATTTGGACTTAAGCTCAACTCACCCTCTGCTTTATAGTTTATGTCATGCCGATGAACCTGATTGTTCTTAGGGATGAAAACTACCCCTAATTTTCAAAAATTGTAAAATAATATTATAAATCTTAAGATGAGTGAAATTTGGTTTGGATTAGTTAAATATTAATTTTTTTATACATTAAAATACAAATTCATACATTTTCAACCTTAAAAATCAATTGTTATGAGTGCTATAGGTGAAAACCATTTTTTTGCCAAAATTTTGCAATTTTTCAACTTTTGAAAATCACCTTTACAACATTGCAGTTTTTAAAAACTAATTTATAAGATATAAATTGAAAAAAGTAGAATTAAATACAAAAAAAATTTATCAACATAAAAAGGCACCATATATTCTTATACATTTACATAAATAGTAGAAAATATTTACATTTATAGGTAAAACAATTATAATATTAATTTTATTCGTCATCAATTACATCTTCATCGTGATCTATGTCATCCTCATCTTCAATTATTGGTGGACTATTATTGCACCTTCACCTGAGCACCCAGAACAAGTAGAGTTACAGTATAAACCAACTTTTCTGCACCCACATGAAACACCGCATCTTTTTTTGCATTGCCAAAAAATAATTTTCAAAAGTTCATCGAGTGCAGGTTGTTTGTTCATGCGTACGGGTAATAACAAACCATCTTTGGAATACCATCCCCAATCTGTTGCTCTAATATTTTCATTGCCAAGCCATAGACATATGAGCAGATGTTTTATTCTGTTGTATGGGATTTCAAAATAAGAACGCTTAAAATTTCGAATGTATAACGCCCCACTAGCTAATATACCGGTTTTGTAGATTATTATGCTCCGAAATGTACTGTACTATACTAATAGAATTTTCCGGAAAAAAATTCACTGGTTTTTTTAACGTATTTCTTTTAATTTTTAACGATAGAGTGTTTCTTCAAAAACGATTTGTAGAGGTTTTTAAGAGCTACAAGGATCTGTGAATTAAATCTTTTTGGAACCCTTGGTTTTTAAATGGGGTGAGTTTAAAGGGCTCGAAAAAGATGGTGCTTGATCGTAAATCGATGCTTTAAACGGCTATATCTCGCCAAATATTCATTGTACAACAAATCTAAATGAAGGATAATTTTAGTCATTAAAAAGCTACAATTTGGTAATTTGTATTTTTTTCATATATTCAGTATTTTCGGGCATATTTAAAAAAAGAAGGGTAAAAAATATGAAATTGTAAATCGTTTCTCGCTTTAAGCTGTACTTTTTTCTAAAACTAAGCATTTTAAATGGGTCAAACTTCTTGGACGTATTAACAATACATGTACAAAGGGAATTTCAGAAGGGTGAAGATCGATTTTATTATGGGGGGTGGTTAGGGTGTTGTTTCATCGATTTTTTCGTAAAAAATGAGGTATTGACCTTATTTTCATCATAACTCACTCAATTTTTGAGCTAGAGTCTTTTTTATGATAGGTCTATTTATGCTCTTTAAAAAAGGTTTTGTGAGTTTTCTTCCAAAAATGCATCATTTTCCCGATATTTGATTTTTGAATCTTTCAAATTTGGCATTTGAAGAAAACCGCTGAACATTGATAGGCCGTATTTCGGTTCCTATTATATCCCAAAAACATTTTAAAAAATGAATTGTATTTGTCTTTTTAAAAGCTACAAATTTGTTCTCTACAATTTTTTTGATAAAATGCACCATTTTCGAATTATTCGCGAAAAATCGATTAAAACGTGGATTTTTTCGTCTAAACGTTATTACTTTCAATCGCGGAATAACTTGAAAAATATCATTTTATAAAAAAAATGTATAGCACATTTTTTGTTTAGAATCACTTTTTAATCGAAACCTGTAGTTAAAACGTAAAAAAAATTTTCACCCGGAGATGGGGTGGCAACCACCCCCTAGGCTTTGGCGCACTTTGGTTCGATATAGATTTTGATCCTTAGGCTATTACCTACCTTCTGTTAAATTTCAAGTCAATCCACGGAGCACGAAAAAAATTGCGAGGTGAAATGCTTCATTTCCTGGACTATAACTGGTTTGACAGCATAATAAAATCGTAGATTTATGTGTAGCTTTCAATTTTTATGAGTTCAGAATCCAGCAGCCCGCTGAAGTATTGGATTTTTTATAATATAATTATTTGACAATATTTTGTTGGCCAACCACCTACAGCAGAATTGAGCCGAAATACATTATATTCCTATGTTCCGAATTTATTTCGTTCAATCTGTATGTACATAGAAATAAATAGTATTTTTTAACTATATACTCCGTGATCTTTATTAATATACACCTTCCTCTACATGTGTTTAGATATATGTATCATGTACTTGATTTTTCTCATAAAAATGCCTGCACATCGGATTAACCGGCTAATTTGGTCACCGGCCAGGCTCTGGTCCTAAAGTGGCCGGTTAAGAGGGAGTCTACTGTATTTTTAAATTCTAAAGTATTTTTCAGATATACAATACTGCCTGTTAAATACTGTTTGAAAATAAATTCTTTTAGTCTTTTTACTTTTCAAATATCGATAGATCTTTCCAGAGCGAGTTCTACTGTTTATCT
Organism: Diabrotica balteata; assembly: GCA_918026665.1. Classification (NCBI taxonomy): domain Eukaryota; kingdom Metazoa; phylum Arthropoda; class Insecta; order Coleoptera; family Chrysomelidae; genus Diabrotica; species Diabrotica balteata. The sequence goes on along the minus strand of OU898281.1, from coordinate 155,380,921 downwards.
ATAGTACTATTTATTTGAGTCACAAAAATTAAAGAAGTGTAAAAAATTTGGGTCATTGGTACAGTTATAATCAGGTTACATACCACCCACCGTATCGATGGCCTACAAAAAATGGTGATCAAGAATTAAACACAATAAGGCATTGTAAATCCATGCAAAAGACTGTCTGTTGTGAAAAAGTACTTACGATCAGACAATTCAAACGTTTATTATAGTATTGCTTTTATTCAATGATGGATTCAAGAGCTTTTACATCGATAATAAAAACAGATCATCCGTTTAATGTGTTGGCCTTTAATCAATGAAACAGAACAAACCACTCGTATGTTAGTTTTATGGGATTGTAAGAAATGACTTGCATTTCACTACGGTTTTAAAGAATGGGTTTAGGTACGGATATGTTTGCAAAATATAATACACATTTATGACCTATGGATGTCAGATTTAGTTAACCCACACATTATACGTGATAATATAATTTTATTATAATCAACTAACCACGGAGTTCTTAGCTTTATGAGAGACTTACTTTTATTAATCTTTCTTTCGCTCAGAGCTTCTTTCTTCTTCTTACGGTGCCTTATCCTTAAGGACGTTGGCCATTACATTTGCTCATTTAATCTTATTTGTAGCAGCCGTGAATAGTTCTATGGAGGCCATGTTCGTCCATTGCCGTAGGTTTTTAAGACAAGAGTTGCGTCTTCTTCCTGGTCCACTTTTTGCTATTGACTTTGCCTTCGATTATAAGTTGGAGCAGTTCATACTTTTGATTTCTTATGATGTGACCAAAATATTGTGTTTTTCGCTCTTTTATTATAAGCATAAGCTCTCTTTCCTTATTCATCCTCCGCAAGACTTCGCATTTGTCGTATGGCTCATGTAGGATATTCTGAGCATTTTACGTTAACACCAGAGTTCGAATGCTTGGATTCTTTTTTGTGTTGCTTCTGTCATTGTCCAGGCTTCAACACCATAGAGCAAGGTGGAGAAAACATAGCACTTAAGTATTCTAGTTCTCAATGAGATGCCCAGCTGGCGGTTGCATAGAACTTTTTGCATTTTGTAAAACATTGTACGTGCCTTTTCCAAGCGTATTCTTATCTCTAGTGAGTGGTCCCAAGTTTTCATCATAGATTACTTCCAAGGTACGTTGTTCTTGTTACTCTTTCCAGATCTGTTCCGTCGACATTGACCTTCACCCTTCTGTTTTGGTGTTGCTGATGACCATCGTTTTTTGTCCTTCTTTGTATTCAATTTCATTCCAAATTCTCTACAGGCTGTCGTTACTCGGTCCATTAAGCGTTGCAGGGCTTCAGCATTATCTTCCAGTATGACATTGTCATCAGCATATCGCAGGTTATTTATACATTGCCCGTTTATAATTATACCATCCGAGGTGCCTTTCAAAGCTTTCTGAAATATCTTCTCAGAGTAAACATTGAACAGCAAAGGTGATAGGACACATCCCTGTCTTACTCCCTTCTCGATATTGATTTTTCCAGATGTTTCGCTTTTTATTCTGATTTTAGCCTTTTTGTTCTTGGTAGAGGTTTGAAATTATCCTTAAGTCTTTATCGTCGATATTACATGACCTTAAAATATCTATTAGTTTATCATGTTTCACCAGGTCAAACGCCTTCTGAAAGTCTATAAAACACAAGTATACATCAGAATCGACATCTCTACATCTTTCAACTAGCACACGTATTGAAAAAAGTGCTTCTCTTGTTCCGAACCCATTCTTAAAACCAAACTGAGTTTGACCAGTGTGTTCGTCTAGTTTATTGTATACTCTATTGTGTATTACTCGTAGGAAAAGCTTCAACATATGATTCATCAAGCTAATAATCCTATGGTCTTCACATTTCTTGGAGTTTCTCTTCTTTGGTAGTGGTATAAACACCGATGTCAGCCTATCATTTGGTATTATGCCTGTTTCGTATATTTTGTTAAATATATCTTCCATTACTTCGATGTGTTCGTCTAGTAATATCTTTATTATTTTAATTGGGATATTATCTTCCCCAACAGCTTTTCCGTTCTTTAACTGATTTGCCGCTTTGATAATTTCTTGCTTTGTGATATAAGGTCCAGTCCATGCCTCCTGCATGTAAATGTTCGTCCTCTCTCGGTCTTGAAACATCTCTTCCACGTATTCTTTCCATCTACCAATTAGATCTTCTATGTTCAGTAGCGGGTTCCCATGTTTATCTTCGATAAAAGACGTAGGAGTTTGTTTAAATATTCCAGCGACTTAGCTAAAGAGCTTCTTTAGCTAAGTCTAACATGTTTGCCTTAATTTGTGCACAGTTTTCTCGAATCCAACGCTTTGGGTAATATGTGTTGCTCTCTATAATCCTTGTTTCTCAACTTTTATTACAAATAATATAAACTAGGCAATCTTATTGTTGGTGGTTATTTTCTAATTATTTTTAATCAAAGATGTATTATTATATTGGCCACTGTGATATGTACCCATAAGAAAATGCCTACATAAAAGTACTAACCAATTAAGGTCCTTGACGACAGGCCATTAACTGTAATCGGTAACACACGACTAAACAGTCTCATACTTGTTGTCACAGTCACAATAATCACTAAAAGTATACACTGAAAATAATGTTCACAACAAGAAAAACAATTAAATAACTTTAATAATATTATCGGATCTAAAATAGTATATTAAAAAATGATATATAAGGAGTCAATATATTCGTAGTTACTAATTTCATTTACTTTTAAATAGACGTTTCTTTTGGGTACCTTTGCAGGTATTTATTTAGTTCTGTTATTATTCACGTTGTTTTAGTATAAAGTTTAAGGATGTCACTTCATCAATTACTTTAAACAACTTTTTATTTTGATTACATTTTGAAGCTTTTGCATTTTTGCGTAATATTAGTATCATTGATGTTTCTCCTTACCACATAAAATGAGAATATACATTGATTCTATCACTCTTATTCAGATGAGTTTCTGGTAATTAGTTTTGCCCAATATCAGTCTTAGTCTTGCACTCTTGCCAAGATCAAGACCGCCTAATTTTAGCAAGAGCAAGACCAAGACTAACCATACAAGATTTGAGCAAGAACAAGACTAAGCTGCGAGACTCTTGCGTCTTGCAGTTAGGACTGAGTGTCGTTTTAGATAGTATAGTAGGTAGGGTATATGCTTACAAACTATATGAGACGCAAAAAAATATGTAACACAAATTTGGAGAATTGGACTTATGTGCATTACGAACAATACCATAAACAAACATAGCGAATCAAAATATTCATTACACATCATACTACAAGAACTTTTTTTTCTTCTTTATACAGGAGGATTCTAGAATCTTCAAAAGACATCTCAGTCCAGGACGCTCTGAGTGATCTTGGTTAAAGATTCTTTCTGAAGGAACAGAATTTGATTCTGTGTGAATCCATCGATTTAAATATTCATTTTAAGGAATCTTTTTGTATGGTCAAAGGAAACGAAGGTACATCTGTAAAAAATATATTGAAATATGTTTTAAACAAAAATTACCAGATTTTAAACTACGGTGTTCTAACAAAAAGAAGAAGAGTAGTGCACCAATAACTTAAATATTGTTATTTAGTATTAAAAAATAAATTTCAAAATTGCAAAAAATATACTTTTAAATACATTAGGTATAGCCCAAAATAAACAGTATTGAACTTGTAATTATTTACACAAGAAACACTGTCTCCTCTGTACTTTACACCATTTCTAACAATTAGGCCTTAATAATTAATTGTTTAAGGATTACTTGATAGGTCTATATTAGTTAATTTGAATATGACAGCGCGCATAAGGAGATATCTTTGTTTCAGTTTCAGTACTGTTTGTTTTGGGCAATACTGTACTAGCAGGGAGGCATCTAAGATTATTATGAATATATAAAATGGTATTTAAATGCAAAATTCATGAACAAGACAGTCATTCAGGTCTGCTTATTTGCATGTACTACGCATATTCTTTGAAAACGTTTGCATATTCACTCCAATTTTGTGCATAATAATAAATGCGCATATTTCCTATTATTTTAGCGATAATTTAGACACAAACAATTTTTTCCCCAACTAACGTGCAATTTCAATCCGAAATAACTTTTATTGGCGAATAAAAAAAATATGGTCGAAGTTAATACAGGTGCTTCAATTGTATTACTGATAATAGATGAACATTTACCTTTTGTTAGTGTAGCACGAAACCAAGTAAAAGCTTCGAAAAGAAAGAGAGATGGAGAAATTCCGTTAAACGGTGGAATCTACAAACCTACATATCCCTTTCGTGACCTTTGAACTCTTCTAAATCCGATGCGAATGCGATGCATATCCATTCTTTTCTTTTTCGCCACGGTCAATCACGACAGTTCTGCTGATGTTTCTGTGGTCCTCGATATGCTCTTGAATTGTGGAGGATGGGAATTAGTTTCCGATATACCGATTGTCTTTAAGACTGCGCAAATGCGACTTTGTACTAAAAAGTTCAGACATAAAAGTCAGTATATAACTAAATTAATTGGAAACAAAATACAACATTGAGCAAAAAACTGATAATAATGTAACATAACGTGCATCTTAAATACTTTACATATCTTTCGAAATATGTGAAAAATATTTCAAAAGTCTCTAGGTTAGTTTAAAAGAACACACAGTGTCTTTTTCCTATTTTTTCTCATTGATCAGGTAATTATTTACTTTTTTACCCAAAACAATATAGAAAACAAAACCTTAATACAATACACTACTTGTCACTATTTTGTAGTGAAGGGTATTAAGGGTATTAATCATTGACACTATTAGGTAATACTCTCTGTAATTGATTGTAGTGCAAGTGCTAAATCAAATATCAATAATGACTTTCTTCTTCTTTTAGGTACCCGCTTCCTTTAAGGAGGTTGGAAATCATCACAAGTATTTTCACTTTTGAGATTGCAGCTCTGAACAAGTCGATGGAACTGCAATTATACCACTTTCCTCAATTGTTGATGCCAGGAGATGTGTATTCTTCCAATACTTCGTTTTCCCTATATTTTTCCCTGCATTGTGGTTTGTAGCAACACAATATTTATCTCCTCTCATAACGTGGCCGAGATATGTAAGTTTCTTATCTTAATCGTATTCATGATTTCCGTTTCCTTTGTCATCATTTTGAGGACCTCAACATTTAATATTTAATTAATTGATGTAACTTATTTTTAATATTCTTCGGTAGGTCCACATATCGAATGCTTTAAGTCGATCGCTCATCTCTTACTTTAAGGTCAGAACGTAGCACTCCAAAATCTTCTACTGCATAATAACTTTCTAATCTTATTAAATGTTGCTTTAGCTTGTCCAATTCTCATTTTTATTTTTTCTGTGTATTTGTAATTTTCAAAATAATTATACCAAGATATCTGTTTTTTTTTCCTTTTTCCATTAGGACCCCTCTTATGTTTAAAATGTCTTATTGTTGTGTTTTGGAAATTGTCGTAAATTTTGTTTTATTAGCATTAAGCGTTAGTCCGCTTTCCTTACTAGCATTTTACTACATTATCTAACAGTGTCTGTAGATCTCGTATATTCTCTGCAATTAGTATAGTATCATCGCATATCTGATATTGTTAAATGGGTCTGCCGTTGACTTTTAGTCCAATTGTTACATTTTCGAGTGATTTTTTTTATTTCTTCGAATATAGATTGAACAATAAGAGGGAGAGTATGCAACCTTCCATTACGCCTCTTTTTATCTCTACTTCCTCCGAAAGTTTTTTGCCTACTGTGACTTTTGCTATTTGGTTTAAAGTAGTGATGAGTTATTATTCTTAAGTCTTTTTTGGTCGATGTGTTTTATCTTTAAGTAACTCTATAAGACGGTTGTGTCGGACCTTATCGAACGCCTTATTGTAATCAATAAAACAAACATAGAGTGACTGGTTTAAATCCATACATCTTTTCATAAGGAATTTAAATAAATGCTTGAAAATAGTAAAATGCCTTTTTTGTGTAGATAGTCTAGTCTAAAAACTATACAATCAGAAAAGCTAGGCGTATTGTTTGTATGTTAATAATTATCTATTATAATTTATTTATTATAATAAATAGCTACTTTAATAGCTATTTATTAGCCCCGGCTCAGTTCAGAGTTCGGGTTTTGGGGTTTTTGTAAATTTTTTTGTGGCTTGCGCCGATTTTTGTTAGTATTTTTAAAGTTTTTTTTGTGTGGCCGAGACGGTTTTTTGTGTTTTTTTTTGGTTTTTTTTTTTGTATGTAGCCCTGAAACAAAAAATCATAATTAGTGCAATATCTATACTATGACACTGATAATATATAAAATATAAAACAATACAGAATTTGTCCTCTTTAAGGCAACAGGACCCACTTTGTAATTGGCGATTGTTCTTGGATGTTTTTGAGCTACGAACTGTCTTCATTGTGCTTCGTTTGTTGTTTTTTGAATTGTTGTCCTCTCTGGTGTTTTTTTTCTCTCGTGTGATTTTAATTTTCTTCTGGTATTTTGTTTAGTCTACTATTTGTTGCTTTAGGTCTTTTGTGCTTCCATCTATGGAAAGCGTCATACCTCATTATCTCTCGCAGTATGTGACTGGGGTGGTTCTGTATCTCCGCGAACTTAAATTAAAAAGGCCATGTCTTTGTACAAGCTCTTCAACTGCAACGTATTTTATTTTCAACCATTTCTTCTTTGTCTCAGTAATTTTTTTTTCAATTATTCTACTCAGTCCTTTGTATGTGATCTCAGTTTGTTTCACTAATGGTAAAATCTCTTCTGTCATCTATTCCTGTGTGTTCTTTCTGAATGTTTCTTTTAGGGGCAAAATATTTCTCAACTTTTTGTTTAATTCTTTGTGTATTGTATTTTGTATGATATCATTTTTCAATAGTTGGATCTTCAGTTTGTCATAAAGTTTTCGTTTCTTTATTTTGTTGCTTTATTTGTTTTATTTTGTTAATTCATTTTATACACTTCTCCAAGAAATTAACGCCCCACTTTGAAATATTAAAATATTTTTAATATCGTTAATAAAAATTTCCATTTTAATGTTTACATTTTGCAAGCTCCTTGTATGTGCTATTCGTACACTCTATATTTATTGACTGTGTTTTTATCGCTATAGTTTTTTTGCAACCAAAACAAAAAGAAGCAAAAAATTTACTAATTCTATAAATATACTAATTTCCAATTGTTCACGAATTTTATTCGGCTACTGTTTAATTGTTGATTAGTGTTACTTGTGTTTATTATGAAGCATCAATTATGTAATTTAACCCGAGATTAATGTGCCCAAGCAGTGATACTGTCGAAAGAAGGTTGGAGTTACCGAAGAATTGGTCGTCGGTTTAATGTGTCCCACACATCCGTCTCTCGAGTGTTGGAAAGATTCCTCGAAACAGGGGATCATACTCGCAGACCAGGACAAGGACGAAACCGGGTAACTACCTCTATTCAAGATCAATCTTTAAGAATTTCTGCTCTTCGTCAACGTTTTGTAATACATCGAAGTCTACAAATTCAGCTTCGGGACATGCATGCTATACAAATTAGTACTAAAACTGTTCGCCAACGACTTAGGGAATACAACTTAACACTTAGGATTGCCGCCCGAGGTCCTCTATTAACTGCAGAGCATCGAAGGGGGAGACTACATTTTGCCAGAGAACACGTTTATTGGTTAGAGGCTGACTGGGAACGAGTGCTATTTACTGATGAATCCCGATTTTGTTTGTACAATAACGACAGACGTGTTCGTGTGTTGCGACGACCCAACGAACGATATGCTCAGTGTAACTTCTCACACATCACATTTTTTGGTGGAGGAACCGTTATGGTGTGGGATGGTATTTCTTTGACCGCACGTACGGACCTAGTGGTTATACAAAATGGAACTGTTACAGCAGAAAGGTACATATTGGAGACTCTGGAGCAACACGTAGAACCATTCGTCTCCTTATATCCGTGAACGTTTCTTACTAATGCAGATAATGCCAACCTCACGCTGCACAGATTGTCAGAAATTATCTAGAAGAGGTAGAAATTAATACTATGGAATGGCCAGCACATAGTCCGGATTTAAATCTGTTTGAAAATATCTGAGATATACTTGGTAGATGATTAAGAGCGACCCCGCTCCAACCCAAACAACTTACAGGAAGTGGGAGAGAGGCTGATGCAGATTTGGAGAGAACTAGACCAAATGAAACACGGCAATTAATTTTAAGTATGATCCAATGATATGAGGCTGTTATACATAGTAGAGGTGGAAACACTCGTTATTAAGACATTTTTTATATTTTAGTTTACTTTTCTTATCATTATTTTTTTAGAATTTTCCGTTTTATTTTTTTTTCCCTGTACTTCAACATTTTCTGATGATAGACAAATTGTTATAATTACTAATAAAATGTAGAATAAAATCCGATGAAGTTTTATTTTTTATTCTTTACCTGTTACAAGAAAATTGAATTATTGAAGAGGTGCGTTAATATCTTGGAGAAGTGTATTATTATTTGTTTTTATCTTGCGCGTACTTTTACAACAGCAGATTTATGATTGGAAGTCACTTTTTACTTTTAAATTTTTATTATTAGGTTTGACACCTAACACGCCTTAAAACAAACATTTATTTAACGACAAAGTATGAGTTGTGTATCAGATTAAAATTTATGAAACCGCTCTTAAACAAAAAGCTTAAGAATTTACGATAAACCATAATGAACACATAACCATAATACCCTCATAGACATCTTTAGGTCAAAATATATTGCAAAGCTGTAACAAGGCTCTGATTAAAACCTGTGCACATAAATCAATGGTAAATAAGAGTTATATGTACTATGCATAAATAGTATCCCAAATTAAGATTTATAGCAACATAACCCACACAAGGGTAATAAAGTTTCAAACACCAACCTAACGATATTAGTAAGATCTAAATGTTTGCTAACAAAGTCATAAAGAATATTTTATGGGCTATATACAACGAAGGTACTTATGGGGTTATACACTCTTATAGGTCTATTATAATTGTTTTACAAAAATATACTCAATTTTTTTCTACCTACAATTTTGATGTAAGAAACAGTGTTTCTTACATCAAAATTGTCGCTGTAGATCAAATTACACGTATGTTCGGAAAGGTCGACTTTTTAGGAGAAAATAAAACCGATTTACTCTGGCTATTTTAGTAATATTTTTTTTATTAACCGCATCTACCATTACAATTTCAATTGGTATGTTAGTAAAAAATAAAGATCTATACTATTAAGAAATAAAAATATCGGGAAAGAAATGAAAGGCACAATTTACAAAACTGTCATCAGACCAACAATAGCAAACGCGGCAGAAAACACTACATGACATAGAGAGAACAAAAAGTATACTGTTAGATACTGTGGCCGGCCTCAGTTTTCGTGGAGGAGGAGCTCTGAACTGAGTAGGGGCTCTTCTGTACTTCATGGAAGACAAGCTGGGCGGGAGATATCCTCAACCTCGATACGGCACGTCCCATATGGCTGATAGGAAAAGTTCCTGCACATATGCAGGACAGGTACGAATAAGGCATTGCCAAATAAGTACCCGCGGATCAACTGATGATATGACGTTAGACAGCAGTAATGTCATTACTGGATTAAGGCTGTGGGAAGTAAAAATCCTGTAGGCTTAATTGCAGATACTCACGGGCAACACTAACATTATGAGTTAAGCGGCTGTGATACTGCGATCTTAGGGCACTCTTTTGTCCTGGAGTTTGAAAAATCAGCTTCGAAGGCGGAGGAACTAAGACTTTTAGTGAACGACATAAGGATGCAGAAGGCAAGGAGAAACCACTGCATTAAAGACTTCTTGTAAGTATCTCTAGTACAATTATCATGGTGATAAAAAACTTTAAGATTTCGACTACTGATCATGAAAATCGAAATTCAAGATTCGGCAGGGAAGATAAATCTAGCTCAAACTGTGAGACCTTCCAGGTCGTTATCAATAGAAATCCTCACGAACCAGACTACATCCTAGATGATGGATCTCTAAGAGTATTGCGAACAGCCAGAAAGATAGGTACATAGAACGTTAGAACAATGTACGAGGCGAAAAAAATCTATAATGCCATTCAAGAAATGGAAAGATTCTCGATTAGTATTATGGGAATAAGCGAAATGCACTGGAAAGATACGGGATACCGAGTTATCAAAGATCACAAAATATTCTACTCAGGAAATCTTAAAAACGAACATATAAATGGAGTGGGCCTGATTATGTATAATAAAATCGCCAATTGTGTCAGACACTTTGCACCTGTATCAGAAAGGATGCTCTTAGTTCAGCCAAACACAACTCCCATAAAAACAAACATTATTACAGTATACGCTTCTACAGCGGACGCCCCAGAAGAAATTATAGAAGAATTTTACAATGACCTTAATAATATTGTCAAAAGGATTCGGAAAAACGAAATAATACTAATAATGGGAGACTTTAATGCCAAAGTTGGCAAAGGAAAAAGTGGAAATTTAGTGGGATCCTTTGGTCTAGGGGAACGTAATGAACGCGGAGACCGTTTGATTGAATTTTCAACTAAAGAACAGCTCGTAGTGGCAAACACCTTTTATGATCTTCCTCCAAGAAATTGAAATTGACAACAAAAATCTTAGAATTGTTAGAAACATTTACCATAATCAAACGGCCAAAATTAAAATAGAAGACCAGTTAACTGATAAAATTGCAATAAAACGTGGAGTACGACAGGACTGTATTTTGTCTCCATTGTTGTTTAATATTTATTCTGAATGCGCATTTAAGGAAGCTTTAAACGGTTGTGCGAAAGGAATACTAATAAACGGTGAATGGTTAAATAACATTAGATATACAGATGACACTATAGTTTTTGCGGATAATCTGAATGACTTACAACCAACGAATGAATGAATCAACCAACAGAATATCGAAAGAGTCAAGCAATATACATATCTAGGCACCAATTTAAATAGCCAATGGTACCACTCAACCGAATTTAACCAGAGAATAAAAAAGCAAAAACAACATTCGTTAGAATGAGAACCATTTTCAACAGTCGAGGCATATCATTAAAAACAAAATGCCGTCTATTAAATTGCTACATATTCACAGTTCTGATCTACGAAATGGAAGCGTGGACACAGACTGCTGCATCTCTGAATCGGCTCGAAGCTTTTCAAATGTGATGTTATAGGCGCATCTTACGTATATCCTGGGTTGATGGAGTTACTAATGTGGAGGTCCTGCGTAGAATGGGGAAAGAAAGTGAAATTCTCATGACCGTCAAAACTAAAAAGTTGGAATATCTAGGACATGTAATGAGAAATCAAGAACATTACGGCCTTCTGCAGCTGATTCTTCAAGGAAAGGTAAATGGTAAGAGAGGGACCGGGGAAGAAGACGCATTTCCTGGCTTCAAAATTTACAAAAGTGGTATAACACGACTACCACTGAACTGTTCCGCACTGCAGTAAACAAAGTAAGGATAGCCGTGATGATCGCCAACATCCGGAACGTATAGGCACTTTAAGACGAAGAGGAAGATACAGCAGAGATGAAAAAACTTGATGGTAGAACACTATGGAACAGAGCTAGAAGTACAGATATACGACATAGACGCAAGATGAAAAACATTAAGAATCGGGAAAGAAATAGAAGACTAGAATGAAACAGTTATGTTATCAAAATGACAGCAACTAGAGTAGTAAAAACGGCAAGAGACAGTTTCCCAATAGAAAGACGATCAGTAGAAAGACCACAAAAATAATGGAACAAACTTACTGAAGGTACATTGAAAAATAGACAGAGTCATGTCTACATACAAAGAAAAAGAAGAAGTTTAGCGAATAACTGGAACCAGCAGTTAGGAACCACAATTTTATTGGGATACGCCGGGAGTACGACGAACGAATCCTGCACTAAGGTTAGTCAAGCGGCGTCCTGGACCGCGGTGTGTTTTGAAAAAGACGAAAAAAAAAAGCCTTCAGACTTGCTCCATAAAGAGCACACTTTGTGTTTACCAGAAATCCCTAACACCAACAGTAAAAAAATAGATGCCGACTTATCTAGAAGGTGTTCTACATATCAGGTGTTCTTCTGCCTTTAGGAAAACAGGACACCGCATCAAGTTTGTGAATGAAACTGACGCCAGTACCTTATCTACCAATTATGTTTTATGTTAAATGATATAACTAATGTTGTGTATTTATTTTCCACATATTCATAAAGATCATGGTTATGTTACTCATAAACCACATTTTTGAGAATTTTTATTATCTTCATTGTTGCCTATAGGAGAACATTGAATTTTAAAGATAGATGCCATAAGAAAATTTTTTATTTTTTATCGATCTATTATTTGTAGAATTAACAACTAGACAATAACTTCAAGCAAAATATCGAAGTAGGCGTTGGATAAATAAGATAGGCAAAGAAAAATAGAGATTCCTGATCTTCCAAATAACCATAATTTGCTTATGTGTTGCGATTAGCCCAAACGCATTTTCAGCGTAGCTCGAACGTGCACGTATTATAAATTCTCGACGCACACAGATCTTAGCCCTAAGGTTAAACGCGGAAGCATGCTATCCAGCTATTCGCTTGTTCCTCTAATCCATTTGTCAACGATTGCCTTGTATATTCATAAATGAGAACACCTAGTTAGCTTTAGCTCATTATTTTGCATCCCAGCATAAAATAAAGATTTAAAGTATGACACAGGATGAGTCAAGTTTCTATCTTGTGTAAAAGACATGAGAGTATTTAACCGAATTAATGCTATATTTTTTAATGAATTCTCACATTACGTTTGGTGAGAGCGAATAAAATGTTTCATTTATCGGTATTAAGAAGGTGCAGTACTAGTTTATTAGAAACAGTAATTTCAAAACATACAAAGTTTAATATCTTCTTCTTCTTCTTCTGGTAGCACTACAACCCGGGGTGGGTCTTGGCTGACTGCACAACCTGCTTCCATCTCGAACGGTCGTCCATGATGTTTAAGTCAGTGGGTAGCCCCATTGTTCTCAAATCTGACCATATATTATCTCTCTATCGCATTCGTGGACGTCCTAAGGGCCTTCTCCCTGTCCGGGACTTTTTCCCAGATTAACTTGGTAAGGCGAAATTTAATATATACTAATGGAAAAAGTCGACACTCAAAGGAAACTTAATTATCAGCTGCAGCAATTCGTTCTTCTGATTTCTTAGTATGTGAACCAAATATGCTGTCTTTTTCAGTTTCATATTTGGCAAAACTTCTCTGTCTGTTCGTATTCCATGAGAATGTAATGTCTAACTTTGTTGAAAGCTTTTTCATAGTCTATCAATGCGACGAAAAGATCTTTTTGTCGGTATGCACGTTTTTGAGCAAGAAATATTAAACTGGGTAACTGGTAGTGTAACTCTTTGGACAGTCCTACCAGGGAAAGTGAATCAATCCCTGCCCTCCGAAGATTCCAGGAGTTTCCTTACCCGGGAAACTAGTGCTTGCTTAGAATCCCATGTTTAGGGTCACGGATGTAGACCACAATGGTATTCACGACGAAGTAGAACTTCTTCGGTACGCTGTGTAAGGCGGTAGTGGCTACTTCTGATTTTAGGGTTTGTTAGCGGTAGATCCCACAATCCTTCTGGGAAATGGATACTCTGAATCCAAACCTCTGGTCCTTCAGGTTGGAGTTAAGGCATTGGGCTAACTCCGCAGTACTTGTAAAAAACATAACAATGTTAAAAAACCAAATCACAAGCCTCGGAATAGAACAGCACAACAAAAACGACATAAGCTTTGAAAAAGGACACGATTTTTTGTTTCATGGAACATTCAAGGTATATTAAAAAAACTCAATGAAGTCTTACATGAACTAAGGAAAACAAAAATAGACATAGCAGTCATTACTGAAACAATAAAAGAAGGAACTTTCTCCGAAAATCTGGGAAAATATGACCGTTTCTGTAGTGAAGTACCAAAAGAATGTAGAGCTCAACAGGGAATTTCTTTAGTAATTCACAGAAGACTAAGAAAGTTTATACCAACCTGGGAAGCCATCAGTGAAACAACAATTAGGGGCGTATACCAATAAATAACGACGCACTAGCTAACGTAAATGACACATTTTTTTAACAGCTTTACGAAGAAATAATATCGAAAATAAATCAATCGCGGAAAATAATATTAATGGGGGATATTAACAGTAGAGCAAAAAGAAAAAATGAGGATGAAATAGTGGGAAAATACGGAGAAGACACCACGAACAACAATGGTGAAAGATTCATAGATTTATGCAACCAGAATCAACTCAGAATCTTCAATAGATACTTTTTACATAAACTGATACAGAACTATACATGGATTCAGGAAACACTAACATAAAATCAATAATCGGTTATATTGTAACAAAACAAAAAAATCCGACTGAAAGTACAAGATGTAAGAGTTCAGAGAAGCGCAACATGCGGTAGCGATCACTTATTACACATTCATCATCATCCAGCCTCAAGAGTCCACTGCTGAACATAGGCCTCTTCCTCATGTTTCCAACCCCGTCTATCTTGCGCCGCTCTTATTCAGTTTTTATTGAGTCTTCTTAATCGTCAGTCCATCTTGTAGGTGGTCGACCGACGCTTCTCTTGTCTTTCCTTGGCCTCCATTCCAATATCTTCTTTGTCCATCGCCCATCTGTCATTCTGGCTATATGTCCTGCCCATTTCCATTTTAGTCTGGCTATCTTCTCGATGATGTCAGTCACTCCGGTTCTTCTCCTGATGTCTTCGTTTGTTATTCTGTCTCGGAGAGTTATTCCTAACATGGACCGCTCCATTCTTCTCTGCGTGACTCTCAGTTTGATAGCTGCTGCTTTTTGTTAAGGTAAGTATTTCTGCTCCGTATGTCAAGACTGGGAGGACGCACTGATCAAATACCTTTCTCTTCAGGCATATGGGCAGCTCACTTTTAAAAGTTTTTCTTAGTTTTCCAAATGCTGCCCACCCAAGGCCGACTCTTCTCTTTAGTTCATGAGTCTGGTTATCTCTGCCAATCATAATTTCATGTTCTAGGTATTTATATCTATCTACGAGTTCTATTTCTTTCCCACCAATACTGATGTTCTGGTTGGGCACCAAATTGGTCATGATCTTTGTTTTCGAGATATTTATATTTAAACCTACATTTTCTGTAGCTACAACGAGTTCCTGTACCATTTCTCTTGCCATACCTAGATCTTCACTATTATAAGTATATCATCGGCGAAACGTAAGTTGTTTTAGATATTCTTCATCTATTTTTATTGTCCACCCAATCCAAATTCTTAAAAGCATGTTCCTAGCATTGTAATTAAAAAGTTTAGGTGACATTGGGTCTCCTTGTCTAACCCCCCGTTTTATTTTTATGCGATTGCTGTTAGTATATAATTATGACAGTGGTTGACAGGCCAAAAATAGATCACTTGAGATAGGTAATCAGCCGAAACCCGCTGTAGTGATAATAGTTAAAATAAATTTTGTGGAAGTTTGAAAACAAAGTTTTCAGTGTTTTATTGTTACATAAAATGAATTTCCATCAAGTAACGGTCGAATCCATCAATTATTACACATTATTTTCAAAGATGATTACTCTTTTAGCAAATTCATCAGCAACTTTGCAATGTATTCCTTGCTTACCGGGCACCCACATTTCAATCTGACTATATAGTAACGTATGAAATATACCAACTCGACTCTACCTGTACATTTTTATACACCTGTATTTACATATTCTAGACCAAAGGGAATATACTTTCGTCTTTATTGTACACAGTAAAGATAAAAGTGAATTTTTATTCATGATACGGCTTTTCTTATATCTATAGTAAGTTTAATAAGCCATTATATCGATTTCTATGTGACAAGGAAATCTGACAAAACGAACACATTGTATTCTAATTGCTTCGAGGATTGTTAATCTTCGGTCTAGGATGGGCTAAGCACAAGAATGAGGATCGTATTTAATTGAAAGTAATTTTCAGTAGCAGATCATTATGTTCTATAAACGTTAGTTAACATTACAATGAGAAGCCGAAGGAGTTAGTTCTGTTATTTACATTTTGTAGTTTTTGTGTAGTTATTATGAAGTACTTTAAATGAATATACAGGGAAGATTATGTTCAAATCATGTTAAATTTATGAAATCGTTAAATCTAAATTTTGTATTTATAAAATACAAAGTAACTAAGATCCAACTTGATAAGTTAGATAAATGTATGTCTGAGATTGTTTTATATACTAATTGACAAAATCTTATTTTCAAAAACTTATTAATATAATAAAAACTAAATAAAAAGTGAAAATAATCTTATTCTTCTTTCCATGGTATACTCCTATTGGACTTTGGCGATTATATTGGGCCACATAGATTGAGAAGAAGGGAAGTTAGCATCTTGCTAGGATATATTTTCAGGGACTTTAACGTTTAATTCATTTTTGATTTATCTGCATCTTTCGTGAAAGGGAATGTGGGTTTTTGCTGCTGGATATTCGAGCAGGCGAATGGTTTGGTAATTGATACTGTAAAGAGTATGAGGGAAACCATTCCTGTCTTTTTAAATCTAATGGTAGTTCACCGAATTCGGCCTGAAGACTTAAGATAAATGTTCTGAATGCACCGCTTATTATTCTAAGAGCGTTATTTTGACTGATGTTTAAAAATTTTAGAGTTGTTAAAGTAGACGAATAAGCGTGGCATTCATAATCGATCTTACCGCTCCCCAGTTCTTACCAGAAAGACATTTCAAGAGATATAGTCTTTTTTAACCTATAGCTAATAATATAATTTAATGTGGTCCTTCCAGGTTAGAGCTTGATCAAATATTAAGCCTATATATTTAATTGTATTTACATATTCAAGTGTCTGACCCCCAAGTTTTAAAGTAGGTATTTCTTCTATCTGTTTTGGTCTCTTTTTGAATATGATGCAGCAAGTTTTAGATGAAGCAAATTGAAAAACAACCACTCCTTTTAGACCAGAATATTATGAGAATCATAACTTCAAACTTCCTAAACGTAGACTACATACATAGAGGTCCACCAGCTGACAATAATAACACAATAGTCAGAAATCAAATAGATTATATTATGGTCAACAGAAGATATTGAAATTCTATAATATCATCTGAAATTTATCCAGGAGCAGACAATCCTCGATTACAACCCCGTTGTTTTTGTTGATGAAAGTGAAACTAAAGAAGAGATGTTTTGTTCGGCTTGAATGTGGGCTGGCTTAGAGATGCATGAATATGAATCAGGATATGTACTTACGCTTTGTAGACTTTGAAAAGGCATTTGATAAGGTTCAACAGTTTGTAGATATATTTAAAAAGCAAAAATATTGGCAGTTGTGATATGAAAATTATATCTAATTTTATATTGGAATCAAATTGCCAAGGTGAGAGTTGACAGCCAGTACACCGAAAATATCAAATACAGAAAGGAGTCCTCCAGGGTTGCGTGCTGTCCCCACTACTTTTCAATGTCTACAGTGAAGCGGCATTTTAAGAAGCAATAAAAATAATATCTATCAATAAAGAAGTTTTCAATAACTTACGATTTGCAGACGATACAGTAATAATGACGTACAACAATAATAATTTACAGAACGTAATGCAACGCCTTAATGAAAGCTTGTCATGACTACGGACTGAAGATGAATTTAAGAAAACTAAATACATGATCATGACTAATCTGCACATGCAAAATATCCAATTGACTATTGAAGACACTGCAATTGAGAGGGTTAATAACTATTAAATACTTAGGACATGTGATAACATCAGATTTATACCAATCCAAAGAAATTAAGACACGTATTAAAATAGCACGTACAATATTCATTACATTTAAAAAGTTTATTTGTTTGTCGGTATATAAGGTTAGAACTACGCCTGAGAATGCTTCGATGTTACGTGTTCTCTACTCTTCTTTATGGCTTGGAAGCGTGGACACTAGAATAAGTCCATCTGAAGAAGTTGGCCGCCTTTAAATATTACTATTAAAGACGAAAACTTGAGTACTGAGGACATATGTGATGAGAGGGCGAAAATACAATTTATTATGCAGGGCAAAATCCAAGAAAAACAAAATGTGGAAAGACGAAGAATATCCTGGCTAAAGAACTTAAGGGGATGGTTTGGAACTTTTTAGAGCAGCAGTCACAGAGTCCGAATAGCCATGATGATTTCCAACTTTCGATAGCAAATGGAGCTCAAGAAGAAGAATAAGATCATCCGCGTACATCTCGCTTGAATGGGTTTGTTCATCGATTTGATTATAAAATGCATTAGCTTAAGGAAAAGCGTCGGGCTGATTACTAAGCCTTTGGTATGTAAAGCAAGTAATGTGAGCAAATCAAATAAATGGTAATATTTTTGGTTGTTGTAGAATGCGGTGTTAATATTTAATTCTATATCTACTAAATTGTCGGTAGTCGATCTTTCGATCCAGATAAATCCAGGCTAAGGATTTAGCCTGGAAGCTAAAAAGAAGCTAAATTCCAGATTTTTTTAGAATTCAGTTGGTTATTTTCTTCCAGACACCACAATAAACCTTTATTTATATTATTTTAGTTTCACATGCGATGTAAAAAATATCATGGTGCGCAATATTCGACAATGGAAAGGAATTACAGCTATGAAATGCTTCGCAATGCTGCTACAAACAGAATTGTTTAATCGTGTAAGATTTTAACATCTCACCTGACAGACAATGTACGTGGACGCCTAAGCAGAAAATGCACGCACCTTAAGAAGAAGTTTACACATTACACAAGTTAGAGACACTGGACGATAAGAATCTGCTTTGTTTTGTGGTTTATTAGTTCTGAAGATGGGAATGAGTTACTAGCTGTTTTTCCATAGAATTGGAAATTCATGTTTGGTCCATATACGATTATATATTTTTTATAATATTTCTACTGCTTCGTCTAGGTTAGGTGTTTCAAAAAATAAGTTGGGATGTCACAGGGCCAGGGGATGTGTCCTTTAAATAATCTACCATCTCTCTTAGTTCTCTGATTATAAGTGACTTTTTAGGTTCATTATTTTTTACTACGTATTAATAGGATAGTTTCCTTATGTTCTTTGTATGTTAAGAAATCTTTATCATATCATAGTAATGATTTTGATTCCTTGATTTAAGCATAGTGCCTGTTAAGATTCTTTATTTCCCTCCATTTCTCCGTAAAGGTGAGTCGGTAATTATTGATCGTTTTTATATATTTTATTCAGGATTGTCTTTTAGATATTGGGTGTAACCTCCAAATTTTGCAAAACAGTTTCAGCTGTTATTCATAATATAAATTCCAAATCTATCAAAATATTTTTTGATTATTTTGTTAAAAAGAAAATAATTAAGGAAGTAGAAATTTAATAGTTAAATAGTTTCCTATTGCGTTTACTATGGTGTGTTCAATGATTCAGCGCACGGCATACAACTAACTGCAGCTCGTATTAGATTAGGAATTTATGTTTTAAATTCCTTTACCTACCGACTAATTTACAAACGAAAGCTATTTCTTAAAAAAAAGACAAAAAGTTATCCACCTGTTTTTATCATAGAGATTATAATCGCCGTTATACACAATATACGTTGCATACACAATAAGAGACCCAATCATAAAGAAACGCTCGTGCCAGCAGATTGATTCTATTTTACTATAAAACGGCACAAGTGGCCATTTTTCCTCGACTTGTAATCGAGCCACTGAAAGGTAAATTGACAAAACTAATACGTCTGATGATGACTTGCGCATTTAGAATCATTTATATCAATCGTAGATTGACTGCAGGCGTACTATGGTGATGATGACGATGATGAGGTGTGCATAATGATTTGGAGAAGAGAACGCAACGAGTGGAGATGTTGCACTGTATAACAAGGACACAAGCGGGGTTTGTGAAGGTCGTTGATAAACGGTGGAACGACCTGGTATGGGCAAAGTCATGTATATATCTGTTATTTTATAAATTATTTCTATTATGTAATCAACTATGAAAACGAAAAAGCGAATCGATGCTTTCAGTGACATATACTGCAAATATTTCTGACAGAAAATCGATTCAGTAATATAGAACTATTCAACTTATACAGAAAATAAATATTTGAAATTTTAAAAAATTTAAAAACTGGTAAAAATTTACATATTTAACCCATTTTCTACCAGAATATCAATAAATATTATTTTTTTCATAAATATAACTGCAGATGACAATGAAATGAAACTAAATAACATAAAATATGTGTTTTTATTAATTTTTTTTATAAACGTAAGAAAAAACGCTGTGATCATAATGGTCACACAGGAAGGTTACCTATATATACATTATGTAATTTACTACTGTGTATGAAAAACTTCAAATGCAAAACACTCAATGCAAAGTCCAAAATTACATTTTTTGCCGTTAGGACACAGGAACACACACACACGAGTCAATTTTGTGACGATGAGCTCATAGATTGTCGGACACTCTATTCATGGACAGACTATTTCTGCTGACTGAAGGCTTACCAGGACGTCTAGGCGGTACTCTACATTTCCGCAAATACATCTGTGCAATTTCTCGACGGAAAACTATATTAGGTTTATTTTTTTCTGTCCTTTGAGGACTTCTTATAAAGCACCCAGGCGTTATGTAGGCATAAGTTAATAAGCAAAGTAAAAAGATGCCAATACCGCTTTTAAATTCTGATGCCAATTCTGTATCGTGCCACATCTTCATCCATTCTATCTGTGTCCATCCATGAATGTATTATATTTTGCAATAATCAAAGAACAAGAACCTCTAGTTTTAGTAGCCATTTACTTTGTTCTCCGGCAAAGGGCAACACTTTGCCGGACAATGTCCCCTTAGTTTTTTTTTTCTGCAAGTAAATTGAAACTCGTAAATAGATTATCAGTATAAATATGGTAATTTGGCATCTTATTTGGTAGATCGTTAAGCATTTGAAGTAAAGGAGCTTTGCACTTCCAAATTTTTATACATAACTGTTATCAGTTGAAATCTGTTTACCTTGATATAACTGAAAATGAATCAAATAACTGTCTTCAGAATTTAAACACCAAGCTTTATAGCCAAAGCGTATTGGCTTACCTTTGATAAACTGTTTACAGCTATGTTTCCCAAAATACTTGATCATTGATTTATCATAATTCATGTGCTGGGTTGGTTGAAAGTACTTAAGACAAAATATATACATTTCATGATTTAATCAAATCTATTCCTGCACATAGAATTTTTTCACCATGTGTACTGCCATGTCATCCTGTTGATCCCAATAATATATTCTGCCCGGTAAGAGATGGTAGCCGGATAAAATTAAAATTCCAAAAAACATTTTATTTCATCAATGGAGAGATTTGGATCTGGAATATTCTTGAACGCAGCATATTTTTTTGTTTCTTGTATATTGATTTTGATATGTTGAAACATATCGTTGTTATTATAAAATTACCTACTAATCACGTTGATATTATAAAACATATGAATTATAAAATTACCTACTATTTATCATGTAAGTTATAGAAAATTATGTTTTTATCACGTCAATCCAATTAATGTGATTTTGATTTGCTATATAGGAACTGTAGGACAATAAATGAAATAATTTGCATTGTATTGGTAGTTAAAAAAATACCTACCTACAAAAATAATGCGATAGATGCCAATTGATAACTGATATTGAAATTCCCAGTGTGCTTTATTTTCCTTCAATGTAATTGTCCAAATTAAGTAATACGATAAGGCGTATCAACCACAATAATCATTTACCCATATGTATATGGTTGATAGGACAAAATGAGCACATTGTATTGTAAACAGTTTCACGGAAACTCAGCCAAGCCTACCATTTGGCTACTATTATAGTTGCCGAAGTATGAGAATTCAACGACAGGGAGGTATCCACACGTGAACACAAGGGGCAGAAAAACATTTGTTTAAAGCATTTTCAGTAAGCAAAACAGAAAGATATACTGTAATAAAAAACTGCATGTGTTGCTCCATGTTTTTGATAGCGTATTTAATGAAGTTGATAACAGATATTAGTGAAGGTACTAAAAGCAAAAAATGGAAAAAATAAACAGGAAAATCATGAACAGTATAGAATAAGTCTCAGTCTCAGTATAGGATTACTACAACACTTATTAAATAAATTTAGAAAATAAATGCCAGTATTAACACGAACGGAGGTAACGAAAAGAAAACGAAGTTTTGGGTATTAAAAAGTAACATAAAATAACATAATATACTAGGGTTATCAAAAAAAAACTAAGTAAAAAGAATTGGTTAACGACAAAAAGTCTCTAGAATACTTGTATAAACGAGAATTATGACCAAGGTAGAGAAATGATTAGACAAATAAAAAGGCAAAAAAACATTTTTTTTATTATTAATTTATTTAATGTCGTCCGAACCACTGGAGTTATAGACGACAACAATGAGAAAATAATATTATAACAAAGAAAGGTTAATATTAATTACGTACTAACATTAAAGAAGATGATATATGTAATTAGAAGTACAATCTAGATATTAATTTAAATATTTTTTATGCCTAAAGCCGTTAAAAACTTTATAATATTGTGTAGATGATATTGTCCTCTAAGAAGGTCGCCCATGGTCGCTGGGAAGGTTGAGTTTACTTCTGGTTTCCTGGAAAATTTGACATTCGTTAAAATATGTTTTAACTGTACTGGTTGGTTTGACACTGGTTGCAGTATGGAGGATTGTCTCTTGTAATTCGGTAAAGATATGTATAACGGTGTGACCAATTCGAAGTCGAGAAAAGATGACTTGTTTTTTCCTAGGTAACACAAAGGCTTGTTTTTGTAAAACATTGTCTTTAATTTGCCTTAGTTTTTCGGAACACTGCGACCATTTGTTTTGCCGCGCACAACTAACTATGTTTTTTAAGCACAATTTAAGATCACTTGGCACTATTTTATTTAATTGCATTGACCATCACTTGTCGCTGCTTCGTGAGCTAGACGGTCCACAACCTCGTTACCATGTATTCCAATATGAGATGGAACCCAGATTAATACCACATGTTTGTTTTCCTTTGCAGCACTTTGAAGTTCTTTGTAAATGTCTTTATGAATAGGATTGCTGGAGTATATGTTTTTGATGTCACAAAGGGCATTCATTGAGTCAGTTATGATTGTATAATTTCTCTGGTCCGTTGTGTTACTGAATTTTAGAGCTTCAAGGATTGCGTATAGTTCTGCGTTGGAGATAGTCCAGTTGTTATGCAACTTAAATTTAGCATTAAAAGTATTACATAAAATGGCTTGCGCCGACTCCGTCCGTTGTTTTTGATGCATCTGTGTAGATCTGTCGGTAGTCGCTTAATCTATCCATAATATCTTTGAAGTTGTTTATTAATAGGCGGTGGGGATTCATGTTTATTAAATGTTGATAGATCAGTAATTACTGGTGGTTTATTTTACAGTCCATGGGGAGGAGGGTTTTCGGAAGGATGGTATAATTGACGGGAATCGTATGCTATATTTATGAAGTAATCGGTTAATTCGTTCATAGAAAGGCGGATTACATTGAGGATGAGATGAGAACTAGTGGCTGAAACGATTGCTGTGAACGTTATGGTAGACTAAGTTATCTAGAGAGGATAGAACTTTAAAAGCAAACGACAAACTTAAAAAAATCTCTTCTAAATTCTAAAGGTGTTTGCCCTAATTCACTACATATACTTAGTATGGGCTTGTTTGAAAGGCACCCAAAGCGACATCGCAGTCCCGTATTTTGGATTACATCTAGTTCTTTAAGAACATATTTCTTGGCTGAGTTATATACCAACTGAGCCGTAGTCAATTTTTGATCGAACTAATGACGAAAAGATTCATAGAAGAGTTGCCGTATCGCTGCCCCAGTTGATGTGCGACAGTGTCTTCATGATATTAATGCTTTGCTGGCAAGTGCCTTTTAGATTTTTAATGTGACTTTTTCAATTCAATGTTTTGTCAAATGTAAGACCGAGGAACTTATATTTCTTTTAAGAAGATCAGATTTTTTACCATTCAATGTTAAAATTGGATTATCCTCGTTTCGCTTTTTGAGAAGAGCATGCATTTTGTTTTTCCGTTAGAGAAACTGAGTCAAAAAAACATTTGAAAAAATGAGAAAGATGTTTACTAGCCGTGATCTTACTTTGGAAACTGCGGGTTAAAAGCCCCAAGATGTTATCTACTTTCTACGTTGTTCTATAAACTAGAAAGCTGAGCACCAAAAATAAAACAAATAAAGTAGGTGAAATGTAGTGATCTTAAATAACGTCATCATCATCATTGGCTCCACAACCCATGGTACGTCTTGGCCTGCTTAAGGATAAGTCTCCATTTTCTCTTTTTCTTCGCCTTGGCTTTCCAGTTTCGTACTCCCGACATTCTTAAGTCTTCCTCCACCTGATCCTTAAATCGTGGTCTGGGTCTGCCTTTCCTTCTCACTCCATCTATTCTTTGGTTATAAATATGTTTTAGCGGTTCCATCTCATCTCATTCTCTTTATGTGACCTAACCACCGCAGCCCGTTTATTATGATGGACCTTATAATATTAGGTTTGTCACACAGGCGAAATTAAAGCGTCTACGCCATAATCCACCCTCCTGTACTTCTCTATAGATATGCCGGAGGATTTTACGTTCAAAGCATCTTAAACGTCCTTCATCGCTCTTTGTCCATGCTTTGTCGCAACGTCCATGTTTCAGACGCTTAGTGAAGGATGGGCTTAATAAGAGTTCTGTATATCACTAGTTTCGTTCTTTTGTGTAACTAGGCTTGTTGTTAAAAATTATCTTAATCAATAATAAGCTCTGTCAAATATATCCGTCTGTTATATTGTTGTGCTGCTTGTATATAATTTGATACTTTCATATACTTCGTCTTACTAGTGTTAACCTCTAGTCCCATTCTTTTTATTGCTGCTTCAAGGACCTTGAATGATTCGACCACGTCCGCTTTTCTTCTTGCAATAATGTCGATGTCATCGGCGTACACTAGAAATTGTACGCTGCGATTAATAATAGTTGCCTCTGATTGTTATTCAGATTCTTTTATCGCTTTTTCTAGTGCAATATGAATAGAAGGCATGATAGGCTGTCTTCTATCTGGGATGCTGAATTCTACCATGCCTTGTACAATTTTTTTCTTTCAACGCTATCATAGGCACATCTATAATCAACAAACAGGTGACGAGCATGTCAGATTTTTCTTGCCATGCCTTTAAAAGTTCTATAGGAATGCCATCTGCCCCAGAAGCTTTGTTTTCTTTCAAATTCTGTATAGCTTGAATGACTTCTACCTCTGTTGGATGTTATCTTTCTCTCTTTCATCGTCAATGTCCTCGAGTTAGGTTTCTGATTCGTGGAGCCCTGTCACACCTCTTATATTTAGCCTTGTCTTGAATTTTTCTGCCCATCTTTCTAGTATCTGGTCCTGATCACCAATGATTTCCCCTGTTCTATTTCTAAGGATTGATAATCTAGGTTTGAATTCTTTCATGTTTTGGTTAATCCTCCTGTAGAATTTTCGCGTTTCTGCTTGTGCCTTATAGTTCTCTAGGTCTTTTAGTTGGCTTTATATATGCTCTTTCTTTTTTTTTAAGTATTCGTTTTTCTTTCTCGTCTCAGCTGCCTATACTCTTCTCTGTTTGTCTCGTTATTTGCCCTTGAAGTCTTCTATATACCTGATTTTTTCTTTGCGTTGCTTGTGCGCATTCCGCATCGTACCAGTCTGACTTAAATTTTTTACTTTTTTGTTTTCCGATAACTTCAGTGGCCACTTCTTTCAATATGGCACTACGCTGCCTTCAATAGTTGTTAATATCTTCAGCCGTACAGCCTTCCAGCTTCTACTTTAAACCTTTTGTCTTTATAACTCCTTTTTCTTTCTTTGCATTTGAGATTCTAGCTCTCAGTTTAGCTTGTAGTAGGTAATGGTCTGAGTCTTGCACGTACGTCTATCCATCGCTGAAGTGTCTTGCGTGAACCACAACATGGTCGATTTGGTTTACTGTATTCCCATCTGGACTTCTCCATGTTCCCTTATGTATATCTTTGTGTCTGAATCATGTGCTGGTAATCACCATGTTAATTGAGGAGGCTAAGTGTATTAGTCAAGTTCCGTTGTTGTTTGACTCTTCATGTAAACTGTGAATTCCAATGGTTGGCATTAAATCCAATTTGCATTAAAATCTCCTATTAAGACCTCTACGTCATTTCTACGACAATGTTGTATGATATTTGCCAGTTGTTTATAAAAATTGTTCTGTTTCTTCATCCGGCTTCTTCTCTGTTGGTGGATCATCATCCTCATCATCATTGGCTTTTACAACTCTTCGTGAGTTTTTGCCGCGTTTACTATTGCCTTCCATTGATTCCGATCCTGTGCTATTATTTCCCATGGCCTTACTTCCATCTTCTCCAGGTCTTCCCTGACTGCGTCTTTCCACCTTTTTCTAGGCCTTCCTGTCGATCTTCTTACCATCTGGTCTTTCCCAAAACACATTGCTAATCAGTCTGTCGTCATAACTCCGTACCACGTGGCCTGCCCATCTTAATCTATTGGCTTTTATGTATCTTACGATGTTTCCTTTCCCGAAGATATTTCCTTGTTGTATCTGCTCCTCCATTCATTTGTCACGCTGTCCCTGCAAGGACCATATATAATTCGCAGGATTTTGCTTCCCATACTAATAGCTTATTGATTTCTTTCTTTCTCAATGTCCATGTTTCACTTCCATATGTCACTGCTGGTCGTATTATGGTTTTGTACATTTGGATTTTGGCACGCCTTGAGAGAAGCTTTGACCTCATTAGATGTTTAATGGCAAAGAATGATTTATTCCCCGCCAGTATTCGTATTTCAACCTCCCGTTCTCATGTGTTTTCACTGGTAATTGTTGCCCCTAGGTATTTGAATTCTTTGACCACCTCAAAATTATGATCGTTTATGGTAATGTTTTGTCTTATTCGCTGTCTTTCCTTTTTTGATACGACCATGTATTTAGTTTTTTCTTTGTTTATTTTCAGGCCTACGCTTAGTGTTGCTTCTTCAAAGTTCGATACTATATCCTTAACTTCCAGTGTTTGTCTGTGCTACTGCATCTACATCATCTGCAAATGCGAGAATATTCTTTGCTCCTCTGGCAGTTATGTCTGGTTTGACTCTGGTATAGATTTTTCGCATTGCGTATTCCAATGCTAGGTTAAATAGTAATGGGGACAGCGGGTCTTCCTGTCTGAGCCCGGTGCTTATGCCGAAAGTCTTTGAAGTTTTGCCTCCTATTCTAATTTATGCAAAGGAATTGTTGACACACATTCGCGCAATCATGGTCAGCTTCTTTGGACGCCTAACTCCATCATTGCACTCCACAGTTTTTAAGCAATCTATGGAATCATATGCTTGTTTGAAATCTTTGAAGAATCTGGTGTACTTCTTTATTATATTCCCAATACTTTTCTAGCATTTGTCTGATAAGTAAATATTTGGTCGATTGTTGATCTTCCAGACCTAAAGCCGCATTGGTAATCGCCAATAATTTCCTCTGTTTATGGCAGTAATCGTTTTAGTACAACTGAAGCTAATATCTTATATGTAGTACCGATTAATGAGATTCCCCTGTAGTTGCCACATGTATCCTTTCTGCCTTTTTTTATGTATGGCACGATAATACAGCCACACTGTTGGTGCATGGGCATTTATTATTAAATATTTAAAGACTTTACCTCTGATTGGAAGTTTATTATAAGGTGTTTTACTTTATATTGACTATAAATCCCGTTTCTAATTTGTGTTTCGTTGAATGGCACCTATAATTTATCTTAGAATTATTTTTCTCTAATATTTTATTTCCCAACCATCTCATTTCCTGATGTGCAATTATATCGCTCTGATATACTTCTACACTGTTAATGAGAGACTGCAAGGCTCCTGGTCTCTACAGAGGTCTTACATTCCACGAGAATAATCCTAAATCATTGTTCTTATTTTCGCGCCGAGTCATCGTCTAGATTTGCCTCCAGTTGGGTTGCTCGCTAACAGGGGGAACCAGCGTAAAGGTTAGAGTCGGATTTGAGTAGAAGAGGCTAAGTGAAGTAAACTGAAGCAACTCCGTGTTTTCGCATTCTACCACTTTACCTACCAATTTAGTAATAAGCAGACATTAAATTTTATTCATCTACATACAGTAATAAAGCGCTATAAAAAGTAATCACTTGTGTTGGTATTCCTCAAATGCCACGCGCGTGTTTTTAATAATTATTTTATACGATCGACAAAGATGCGTTTGATATAAAATGAAAAAAAAATACGCCTTTGGCAATAAACGAAAGGTGCGTCACTGTTCTGTGGTGGTAGTCTTGGTTTATATGTTGGATAAGTAACAAAAGCGTAGATCGAGCTACCCACACATTTTCTTGTTTCTGGTGTTATTAGAGCAAATGTATATATTATTTGTAGGTTCTACATGGAATATATTGCCATGCGCAGTTCTTGAGTTATCATTTAATCTATTGATTATATGATTACTATAAGAATATAACTAATCAAAAAACGAAATTAATATTTATAGAAATATGCTGTTTCTTATCCTCATTTTCTGGTGGTTGTTTCTAATAACACAGAATATTTATGGTCCATGGATCACTCTTGAAACAAATAGAGTCTTGGTGTAAACTTAATGTAATCTGATAAAAATAAAACAACAACTTAAAAAAATGAAGAGTTTATTTAAAAAATTTAATTGAATATGTAAGGATACCTGAAGGAAAAATAAAATTCTAACAAAAAATGTGTCAAACAATTTAATTGTAAAATTGATCATTGTCCTCCATTCACTCCATTCTCCCATTCTCTGTTATCCAAAAAAAAGTACGAGACAAAAACTTATTAAATAACATCTTGCCTTATTACCAGATAACCCTAAATTTAACACAAAAGTATCATGTTCGCAATAAAGAATTAGTACAGAACACCAGTTAGATTGATAAATAAAAGAATTTATAATTTGATTGTACCAAACGGAATCTAAGATTATCACATCATTGTTGTACTTAACCTAAACATTGCCATATTCCAATCATGGGACATGTATATGTATATAGGTCACATCATTATGAAATATCCTCAACATAGTAAGGATCTGCTTGAACCATCAAAATATTCTAGCCTACAGGAAGACTTAGTACATTGACCATAGAAATATCAAAACTCATTATCACAACAAAACAAATCTAAAAATCTATAATACTAACAAACGCATTGGTTCAACATAGACCTGAATCTGAAAATGAAAAGATTTAGAGAATTTAGATTTACGCAGAATAAGAACTGACTTCTGGTTTCATAGAAGTAAGTGTCTATCATAAAAATTAATTTGGTCGAGATTTGAAATATTTTTAAGCAATTATTAAATATAACTACAAATCAAGCATGTTACGTTTATCGTATCAAAGGACAGGAAAGAGAATCGGTAAATTAAGAAATTTCTTTTAACGGTAGACCCCTTTGATCAAAGGACCCCAGCATCCATCTTATGTAAAAGTTGTTTCGGTTAAATTGGTGTAAACTTTCAAGAGAGTTATATAGAATGACGCTGGGTTAGTGATTGTTTAGTGACGCAAATACACACGCCTTATATTTTATGGCCAGATGAAAATCTTGTAGGTGTACAAGAGAGTTTTGTTTGAGGTATTTCAGAGTTTTTCATACAAAGCTCGTGTTTTTGATGTCAATTCTCAGTTGAAACTCCTGCTAAAATGAACTCCCAAGTAGGACTCAATTCCCAAATCCCAATAGGATTTAAGTAAAATTAGTTGCATTTTCGAACGATTCAGTCTGATTCTCTATTTGTTGCAACAATTGTCAATTCTGTTCAACTATGTTCTGTGGTCTTGCGAATGCAGACGCACATCTAAATATTCCATTGTATATTCCTGCAGAGAGGAGTGCAGTATCGTCAGAAAATAATAGTGTTGACTCTGATCTAGTTCAGAGCTGTTGTAAAGTGTGTATAATATTGGTGCTAGAATTGACTTGTGAAGGACTGTAGCTGGAAAAGTAAATTATGTTGAAAGCGTATTGGCGAACTTATCACGGATTATCCAATTGGAAAGATAGGAATATATTATTTTTACGAAAGGAGTAGGCAGTCCAGCAAGGTGGAGCTTTTCGATGAGACCTCTGTGCCAAACCTAACATCTGCTTGATCAGGCTTCTATGCCAAACCTGATCAAGCAAGCAAGCAATTTGATTGAACCCAGCCTATGAGACATGTTCACCCAGGTAGTACGATCGGGTGTAACAATTCATTGGAGCAAGGTGTTTAATTCGTGTTTAAAAACAGGAATCACCCCACCGTGCTCCAATGCTCTAGACCATCCCTTTCCCCCCTATAGCAATCTGATTCGCTATAGAGGCACAACAATCAGCCAAGTGCTCTTCATGTGGAGGTCCTGGGTAATTGAACCCCAACATGGTTTCCTAACCGTATGTGAAAAACTCAGGACAGCGCATCTCCGCTTTATTCCTGTTTATCTTAATGTAGCTTATCCGCGAACTAAAATTGCTTACTTGGGCCTCAAGTCTCCGCTCTGAGTCCCGGCTCAGTTCGGCGACTTGGTGCTCAAGGGGGTTGGGCCCTACGTGCCCGGGTTTTGGGGTTTTTGTTAGTTTTTTTTTGGTGGCCGAAGCCGGTTTTTTGTTATGTGTTTTTTGTGATTTTTTTTTGTAGGTCACCTGTGAAAAGAAAAGTCATAATTAGTACATAGTCTACACTATAATAAAGAAAATATTTAAATATTATACATTACCACAATGTAGACTGCATCCTAGTGTGAGCAACAGGGCCCACTGTGAATGAGGCGATTTGCGATATTCTGGGTGATTTGAGCTACGAACTGTCTTCTTTATGTGTGTGTGTTTTGATTAGATTTTCTTCTCACTCTGGGCTTTTTGTAATATTTTGTCCCTATTGGGGGGTTTTTTATTTTTCCCTCTGGTTTTGCGTTAGTCTAATATTTGTTGTTTTGGTCTTTTGTGCTTCCATCTGTGGAAAGCGTCATACCTCATTATCTCTCGTAGGATGTGACTGGGGTGGTTCTCTAGTTCTGCGAATTTTATCCTAGCTTTTTCTTTCATTGTGTCAGTCACTCTGATTTGCTGTAACTCTCTGAAAAGGAATCTTTCAGCTACGTATCTTGGTACGTTTACCGCTTCTCTTAGGCTTTTGTTGTGTTGTGCCTGTATTTTCTTTTTCGTTGTGTTGCATATATGTCCCCATGCAAGTGATGCGTATGTCAGTATAGGAAGGACTATACTGTTTATTAGCCTTATTTTGGTTTTTATACGTAATTTGCTTTTCCTTCCCGCTAGGCCTCTTATTGCGGCCCTTGCCATGTTGGCTTTTTGTACTGTGGCTTCTACGTGTTTATTGAAAGTTAGTCCTTTGTCCATTATTACTCCGAGGTATTTCGCTTCGCTTTTCCACTCAATGGGATTTTCTTGCACTGTGACCTGTTCTTCTGGTTGTTCTCGCCTCTTTGGAAGAGTACAGCTTGTGTCTTGTCTGAATTGATTTTAATTTTCCACTTTAGACTCCATTCTTCAATGTCGTCTAACGCTGTCTGTAGATTGGTGACTGCTATGTCTACATTTCGGTGTTTGGCCGCTATCGCTGTGTCGTCAGCATAGAGACTTAATAATGTACCTGGTGTTCTAGGTATATCTGCTGTGTATATCGTGTACAGCAGAGGTGACAGTACCGCTCCCTGTGGTACTCCAGCTTCCGGTTCCCGAGTTCGGATAGGACTTGTCCTATCCGGACTCTGAAACTGCGGTTGCTCAAGTAAGAAGAGATCAGCCTTGTCATTGCTCCGCTGTACCCGTAATCTCTCATTTTGTATAGTAGTCCTTATGCCAGACTCTGTCGAAAGCTTTACTTACGTCCAGGAATGCAGCTCCTGTATACTGTCTGTCGTTAAATCCTGCTGCTATGTACTCTGTTAGTCTGAGTACTTGTAGCTCGCTAGAGTGTTCTGATCTGAAGCCAAATTGGGCTTCTGGTATGATGTTTAGTCTGTCTGTTTCAGCTTGGAGTCTGCTGAGTATCACTCTTTCTACTAGCCAAACCTGATCAAAGACCTTCTGGGACATCGAGGAAGATGCCTATGGCGTACTAGTTTGTTTCGATTAGGGGTTGCGATATAAAGGTTGCTACTTCAATCAAATTTGTGAGGAGTGTTCAGCTCCAAATTTAAATTAGAAGGCCTGGGATGATAAACTGTGGGTCTAGGAATCTATAAGACTTTTCTTCAGAATTTTTCGTAGACTAGTGCTGAGTAGAGAGGTAGATCTATAAAATTTAATGCTCGTTGGGGGTTGCTCTAGTTTGAGAATCATGATTTTGTTGGCTACCTTCTAAGAAGTGGGAAAGTAGTTTACCGACAGGCATGCATTGAATATATTTGTATGCAGTTATATAATATTCTATGGGAACTTTTTGAGGTATCTTTTGTGTATGCCATAAGGGCCAGGAGATGTGTTTTTACCTAAGTTACACATCTGACTGATGGTATCCTCTGGTACAGAAGCCACCATTAGATGAGTGTAGGGTCCCATGTACATTGGAGGTAGTAGAGTAGGTTCTCCACTCTTCTTTCCGGCATCTCTTTTGAGTATCTTGCTAAAATTGGGATATTAGGGGAGACGAGTGCGACCTGGAATGGGCTTTTAAAAATATCGGCTTTATTTTGTGAATTATTGATAATGCTATATCGACTTAAATGAGATCGAGGCTCTGTATTTCGTGCGTATAAAATTTTAAATTTGTTCCAGAATAGAATTTTGAATCGTCTCGGTAGCTGTAACTTGCATCTACTCTTCAGCTTGTTGACTTCTAGTCTTTTTTCACCGAAACGAGGTTATATATTTTTTTTTTTATGGGTTCTCGAAATCTCTACTTTACTTTACTCTCTAATTGGTCTATATTTTGTCATGATTTTTGCTATGATTCTTTGAAGAAGAATTGGAGTATGTGGATTGTATCGAGTTATTAGAATTGAAAAAAATGAATCTTCGTTAATAAGACTTTGAATTTTAGAAATTCCCATGTCTCCAATTAGCTTTACGGTCTTGTCTGTAGATCTTGTTCAGTCAAAGTCAGTTTTGACTAGTATTGACAAATGGTCAGAGGTTATTGAATCAAAATTCAGTATTATTTCAGTACAGAGGATATAATCTACTATAAACATTCCATTATTATTAAAGAACGTGATTTTTTTGTCTTAAATCAAACCGAATAAAATGAGCGGCACCTTTGAGCAGAAACAGACAGGTCAAAGAAGTGTATTGTTCTATTTTCTTTTCCTTGGTATGCATTAACTACTTTTGTCCCCTGTTAAAGAAACCTAAAATGTATCTGGGATGGGTCGTATTTGGAAAACTCTCATACATACTAAAAGACAAAAAATACCCCAAAACCTTCGAACCAAAGTGTTCGATTCTTGTATCCTTTCCGTTCTCACTTACGGAGCTCAAACCTGGACATTTACAAAAAAGAACATGGACAAGATTCGAAAAACTCAGCGAGCCATGGAACAACAGATGCTTGGTATCTCACTAATAGATCGGCAAACGAACGAAGCAATCCGGAACAAAACAAAAATAAAGGACGCCGTGAAACAAGCAGCTAAATTAAAATGGAAATGGGCTGGACACAACGAACTCGAAGATGCTATATGGAACAAAGAAGTCGGAAACTGGCGACCGTACGATGCGAAGAGACCAAGAGAAGACCTCAAATGCGCTGAGCGACGATATCAAAAGAGTCGCAGGACCAATGTGTAAACGCCTGCACACAACAGGATGAATAGCGAGAAATGGGAGAGGCCTTTATTCGACAATTCGGATAGAAAAAGGGCTATAAAAAAAATGTATCTAGCTAAAAAAAAAAGAAGAGATATGGATAATATAGATATATTTTTATGATGAAAAGAAACTTAATATTTAAAATATTTAATGTTAGGTTTTTAGGCGACACTCTTAGTTTTTTTAATAGCATCCTCACAAGGATGAATTTGTATATTAAGAACAACTGTATTTTACTAACTTTTGCTTGGCTATTACATGAATATGTTCTTGATATCTTATTACGTGATTATATTTTTTATTGTTACTATCGCCATATCATAGAAGTTTGTTGTTAGGAATTTAAAGTTAATTATGTTCCCATAACAATTCATAAAAGTCTTCTTTCATTCAAACTCCTTAACACGATCAGTTTCCGACGTATTTCCCCGATTTAATGACAGATCGTTACAATTATATTTTAGAAGAAAGTTATATCTTTAAAACTGAGACGCTGAAATCCCATAAAAAAGGCAACATAATAGAGTGTTAATTGAATAATTAAGTATCAAACAAAACAATTAAATTCGTTTATAATTAATTGTACACTGTTAAATTTTTTATAGCATTCTAAATATACTTTACCGCTAATTTGTTCACGTTAGTTTAAAAAAGTTTAACCCATTTCCCAGCATATACGTTGAATAGTAAAATTAAGTTAAAAAAAATGTAACCTTATTCTCTTCTCCAGTATGTGAACCAAAACCGAAAAAATGCGAGAACAAGTACTTTATTCCCAGGCTATTGGAATGCAACATAATCTTAAATGTAAATGGATGCCGTTATCAGTGTATGTGTGCAAAGACTGGGCAGGTTCCAACTTTTCAAATAGAAAAATACCTGATAGACTTATTAGTACAGGGATATTAATTTTGTAGTCGATAAAAAACAAAATTTAACGACGTAATGGTGAAATAGAATAAAATTTATTGTAGCAAACTGTTGTTATTGATTCTTATAAACACACAGAGTAAAAAAATGGACATTTACTACGTATTTTAAAGTTTTTGCTGTGATAGTATACATTGTAACCTTCAAGATTTAGGTTTTAAAAGTTGGGCGCCAGTGTGTAACTATCTAACGACCGATCGGATATGGTGGGTCCCAATAGGTTACACTACAACTGCCTCCAATAGTTAGGAGCCAATGTAATACAATAAAACTCACAACTTTCTTTGGAAGCCAAATTTTAGGCATCGTCTAGCTTGTGTGTGTGTGTGTGTGTGTGAGTGTGTGTGTGTGTGATGTGTGTGTGTGTGTGTGTGTGTGTGTAGAGGGAAGGATGGCCTTAGACATAGTCTATTAGCCACAGTATTCATTTTTATTCATATTCCTATAGGAACATAATATTAGGTACTTATAAAACCATCAACTCTACATTTTTTAACTAAATTGAACCCTCTCAAAAAAAAGTTTTCGTCAGGTTTAAGCCATAATTCTGATAAAACAATAATGTCAATTTGTGTACTGTGAATAAAATTAATTAAACTTGCTTTATTTGCTTTTAATGATCTAATGTTCCACTGCAAAATACATAGTTTTTCTTTTGTAATTTTGTGGTTAGGAATCGGGAAGATTAATAATATTCGGATTCAGACCCACTAATGTAAAAGTCCATTCCATCATTGGGATTATCGGAATCAAACATAGTATTAACAAATTCTCTTATATCTGAATCTGCAAAAGTAACCGAGCTAGACGGAAAATGTTTTTGAAGTTGTTTAACGAATGTAGATAATATAAAAATGGACTTTTCTTTATAGTTCATATATTCGTCTCTATAAGGATTAGGAAGAACAGTATTAGAATTCAATGTTAATTTAGTAGAAGTTTTTTTTATTGGTGAAATTTCTGTAGTGGGAGATAGAGGGGGTTTTCGTTTTTTTGAAGTAGGCATAATTGTTTTGATAGAGGGTTTCCTTAAGACTGCTGAGGAAGGTTGAGAAGATTTTTGCTTGACATCTGGTAATGGTGGAAAGTTATTAATATTATTTAATATTGAGAACTTATTATTCGTAATAATTTTTGAATAAGAAGGATTTATATACATATTTTCGGCTCTTTAAGGAAATATTTTCCTGGGCCATAATCTGCTTTATTTGTTTTTGTTTTGTGAAGACAGGGCATTTTCGCGAGATTGAAGTGTGTTCATTACTTTTACAGTATATGCAAACATTTTCTAATTGACATTCATCTTCCAGATGATCCAAACTAGTGCATTTTTTACATCTGCTATCTTTAGATTTGCATTGTCTGGCCGAATGACCATAACGCAAACACTTAAAGCATTGTACAACTGGTTGTATATATGGCTCTACTTGGAAATTGCAGAGATTAATTTGAATGATTTTGAATTTCACCCAAAATTGTACTATAATCATCTGCCTGTTAACTAAACAGGGATTTCCATCGGAATCTATTATTTTTCTTTTCATTCTTTGAACACTTACTACTTTTTTATTGGAAATAATGGCATTTAGTAAGTATTCTTCGGAAAAAAAGTATCGACCATTCTTATGATACCCTTTTTGTGGGTGTAGAATTTAGGGATATATGCGATTAGATTATTTTGTTTGATTACATAATGATTAACTAGAGAATTAGCCGATTCCAAAGTTTTAAATATAACTTTTCACCCGGTTAATTCCTACTGATTTTATATTCCTCTACTTCTTTACTTAATGTTTCATCAGGGAGTAGGTAGTGACCAATTTTAATTGGGAAAAGTTTACCAATATTTTTTTCTTTATGCTCCACAAACACGAAATAAGGACCTTTATCGCCTGGTCTATAGCGATTTTCTAGATCAATAATATTATTAAAATCATCTTTCTTTCCCTTTTCACTATTATTCATACATTGATTTAAATCGGGCGGTTCCCTGCCCGTATTTTCCCCCACGGTTTAATTAATTTTAGATGTTTTTATCTACAGCTTCTATATATAAAATATTTCAAATTTTATCAATTAATCAAAATAAAATATGTAATTAGTCAAACCAAAACAAAACTTTGAAAAATTAGCGAGGTTCAAATATCAATTAAAATATAATTATAACAGGTTATACTTAACAAAAAGTAAAAATACCAGCACTCGAATGCGTCCGCTCACTAAGCTTGTCAAATTCGATCTGCATCGTCTAGCTTAGTCTCTCAGTTGTGAGTATTTATTATCTTAGAAGTAAATCTGAACAATGAGTTTGGCTTGGACAAATAAATTAAGATAATAACGAACTATATTTATTATCCATATATAACAGCGCCACAGCTTTTCCTCATTCCTCTCTCCTTCAGTATTATTTTAATATTTCGATTCTCTGGCATTCGTATAATGTGGCCAAGCCAGCTAACTCTTTGGGATCGTATTTTTGCCGTAATTGTTGGCTTTCGCTACATCCCAATCTCTACTTTCTTTCCCAGATCTCTACTTTCTTTTCTTCCTGCTGGCTTATAATGCACGTTTCACTGGCATACATTACAGTATGTCTAATCACTGTCTCGTAGACTCGCAGTTTAGCTGTTCTTAATACATTTTTTGCTTTTCTTTTTCTTCTTACGGTGCCTTATCCTTAAGGACGTTGGCCATTACATTTGCCCATTTAATCTTATTTGTAGCAGCCCTGAATAGTTTCTGTGGAGGTCATGTTCGTCCATTGCCGTAGGTTTTTAAGCCAAGAGTTGCGTCTTCTTCCTGGTCTTCTTTTGCTATTGACTTTGCCTTCGATTATAAGTTGGAGCAGTTCATACTTTTGATTTCTTATGATGTGACCAGAATATTGTGTTTTCCTTTCTTTTATTATAAGCATAAGCTCTCTTTCCTTATTCATCCTCCGCAAGACTTCCGCATTTGTTGTATGGCTCATATAGGATATTCTGAGCATTTTACTGTAACACCAGAGTTCGAATGCTTGGATTCTTTTTTGTGTTGCTTCTGTCATTGTCCAGGCTTTAACACCATAGAGCAAGGTGGAGAAAACATAGCACTTAAGTATTCTAGTTCTCAATGAGATGCCCAGCTGGCGGTTGCATAGAACATTTTGGTTTTAGTAATGAATTTAGTAACCCTATCGCTCTGCTTCTCTTCATTAATCTTTTGTCTAGCTCTTTTTCTTCTTTTCCCGTGTTTGTTATGGTTACTCCAGTTTGCTATATAAACGTATGTTCATAAATGCTTCATTTCCGGGATACGAGGTGTTGAAATTTTTCTTAGTAAGTTTTCTTTTTTTAATAGGTTTTAAGAGGTAGTTATTGCAATTTTTTCTAGATAC
This sequence comes from Diabrotica balteata, assembly GCA_918026665.1. Classification (NCBI taxonomy): domain Eukaryota; kingdom Metazoa; phylum Arthropoda; class Insecta; order Coleoptera; family Chrysomelidae; genus Diabrotica; species Diabrotica balteata. Next base: position 155,342,689 of record OU898281.1, on the reverse strand, counting down.
AATTAGATTGTCAGATTTATCATTGGTGTACAAACGTGTAATAATCTCAATTCAAAAAAAATTATACACCACTGAGTGAATTTCTCGTTTAATGCAGTACAAAAAATTTTGTTTTTTTTTATATTAGACACCGTTTTTATGCAAAAAAATACGTCTTAAAGAGTTTTCAATTTCTTTAATCAAGAACTATCTAATACAATAATATTTAACCAGACAGTAACAAAAAGTACCACTAATACATTTTAAATCGGCGCAAAGCTACAAAAAATGTTAAAAATGACATCTCTAAAACATGGTACAAGATTCAACTTTGCACCTTATTTATTGCCGCATTTTTGCAAATATTACTAGTGTATTTCTCACAGCTGGTTGTAATTCAATTCCTAGAGTCATTATATTTTCGACAAGAGTGGAATAAGCTACGGAATTAAGAGACCTTAAATCTGAAAATCTACAGGATATAAATCCGGTGATTGAGTAGGCCAATGCTCAGTAGTTTTTCTATCTATACAAACATTTGGATGTACTGTATTAAATATATTACATAAATTAATGCTAAAATGGGCTGGTGCTACATTTTAGTTGTAGCTTTTTACTTTTGATTTGTACTGTGGTTACAATTTTCTTTATAATGAATAGAAGATCCATTGAAATTATTCCCTTACAACAGTCTCTCTGTTCTATCTAATTAGCCTTCTTCGGTCCATCTTTGGACATAGGCCTTCCCAATCCTTTTCCGTTCTTCTCTGTCTGTCGCTACAGTCATCCACCTAGAGCCCACGTACTTCTTGATATCATCTGCCCATCTCATTTGGGTCTTCCTCTGCTTCGTTTCTATTTCCACGGTCTCCAATTTATAAGAATTTTGTTCCATCGGTCTTCTTTTTGTCTTATGTTGTGTCCGGCAAATCTCCATTTCAATTTTGTAATTTCTTGTCTAATATCCCTCACTTTTGTTTTCTCTCTTATCAACTCGTTTCTCTTTTTATCCATTAGTCTTATGTGCAACATTTGTCTTTCCATTGCTCTTTGGCTTTTTATGATTTTATCCTTTTTTGCTTTTGTAAATGTCCACGTTTGAGAACCATAAGTAAGAGCAGGGAGTATGCATCGATTGTGTACTTTGGTCTTAAGATGCTGTGGATATCTTTTGTTTTTAAGAATGTAGCTTAGTTTGCCAAATGCCGCCCATGCCATTTTAACTCGTCTCTATAACTCTGCTGTTTGGTTCTCTTTGTTAAGTTTTATAGTTTGACCAACACATAAATATATATATATATTATATATATATAATATATATATATATGTATATATATAATCCTGAACTTGTTCTATTTCATCTTGTCCTCTTCTCATTGTGATGTCTTCATCTGTATTTGTTATAGTTTTGGTCTTGCTGTAATTCATATTAACGCCTATCTTTCCAGCTTCTACGTCCAGCTCTTTCATCATTTTAAATAATTCTTCTTTTTTATCAGTTATCAAGTACGATGTCATCAGCGTACGTTAGATGGTTCGAGCGTTGTCCACAAATTTTTATACCTTTTTCTTCCTATTCTAATCTTTTAAAAGTATCTTTAAGAGCCTGATTGAAAAGTTTCGGTGATATTGTATCACCCTGCCTGACGCCTCGATTTATTTGTATTGATTTTGTTCCTTCATATACTTTAATTGTTGTTTTTAGTTCCGTATATCTGTGGTCAATTCTGCTGTTAATCAAAGAACTTTTTACTGCCCAATGTTCGACTCTGTCGAAAGCCTTTTCAAAATCTATAAACGCTATATATAGAGAAATGTGGTGTTTATTTGCTCGTTCTATAAGTATTTTCATACTTAGTAAATGGTCACTTGTGCTGAATCTCTTTCTAAAATCAGCTAGTTCTTTCGACTGGTATCTATCGAATTTTGTCGTCAATCGATTGGTTAACATTTTTGTTAGGAGGTTATATATTACATTGAGAAGTTTATAGCACGGTAGTTTTTTATATCTGCTTTATCCCCTCTCTTGTGTAGGATAATGGTTACTGATTCCTTTCAGTTGTTTGGGATTCTTTTTTCTTTTATCCCTTTCCTTTCTTATCCCTCTATTAGTGTGACTTTATTAGGTATAATTCATAATCTTTTTTTTTTATTATTACTTGATATAAGTTGGTTGTCGTGCTAAATAGAGTAGTTCTTCTGTAATTGTTACAGTCAGTTTTATCTGTTATCTTGTACACTGACACCACTAGATCTAATTGCCAGTCCCTCCATTAATTTATTAATAAATTTGCTTTATTTTGAAACTATTTGTATTTTAGTTTATTTATATTTGTGTTTTTGTGGATACTTTTTCACTGGCCTATTAAAGCTAAGAATAGGAGCACAAAATAGTGTTTGCGTGCAATTCAGCAGTTGACATAATGTCCGGTAATGCCCTAAGGCAACAATAGTGTTACTCGAAGTACTAGACTAGTAAAAATCGTTTACGTTAAAATGGTTTGCTACGGCAGATAGTGACCAACCATCTTCTAATTTCGTTACAATTCTTTCTTTTCGTTCTTTGCTGGAATGGAAAGCCTTTTTTGAGGTTTAACAGAATATATTATCTGCCAAATTTTAAGATTTTACAGTGACAGTAACAGTATGTAAATAATAAGTATTTATCCTTCAAAATACACTGCTCAATTTTTGACAAAATGACTTCGTATCAGATATTTTAGGAATCTGCTGTAAAAACCTATGTGTCTATTAAAATATACAAATTGAGGAAAGTTTTATTTGTGAATAAGAGGAATATATAATAATTAAATTACCATAATTATTTACACGTACAAAAAATCAGTTAAATTTTCAGTTTAAAAAAGTTACAATATAAATCCAACCTTTTGACCTACTAAACCTTGTAAGTAAATTATGGTTTTTGCAATTCGTTGGTAAAATATACGCCCAAAAGAATAACCAAGGATTATCTTCTATTTTATATGATTCATATTCCGGTATAGAACGAACCGTTTAGCAAAAAGTCCTTTAGGCCATCACCAACTTAAACCATCCGCCCACGCATTTGGATGAATATGACTGAATGTACCGCAATAAATGCCCTCTTCGTCCAGGATCGGAGCTAAAATAAAATTTGAGTCTATTATTTCGTTATTAGTAGTATATTCACCTTTGGAATAATAACTGTAATTAGAGTTTATTATTTACGCAATTTTCAATTTGGACGAAAATTTTATATAATAGCCCACATTAGTTCCTTTCCCGCTGTTACTTCCTGGTTAATAAAACCTTCGGTTTTAAAAATTGACACTTATTTAACATACGGAAATGTCTTTTGTTCAATTAGGGATATAATACGTTGTACCTTTCGCCAATATATCCCGACCTATTAGCTTAAAAGCTAGCATTATTAAGGCAATTGATCAATTTTCTTAAATGTTTTGTAAAACGTGACCCTTTAATGGCGATTACTATCATAGCTATTATAGGAAGCCCAGTTACTCAATTAAGCTTCAAGCTAAAAAAATATTTCTTATTATTCTTATTCTTTAGGTTATGCATGTTTATATTGACATCAGAATGACAATTTAAAATATTCGTGTAATTTCTAATTTTTGGATTTTTTGCATCTTTTTTTTTACTTTTTTTGACCAGATTTTTCCTTTAATAATCAGCTAAATGATTCTGTACTGGTCTCCTCTAAGAATCCCTTGATATAAAATTTTTCTTATTTTAATAGTTCTTAATATTTCACTAATGACAGTTGCTTTATTTAATGTTGCTCCATTGGTCTACATGGGAGTGTAATCAATATTCATGCATCGTCAGAAGACAAGGACGACGAAATAAAAGATCTTTACTATGAACAGCTAAACGATAAATACGAGCGCCTACTTAAACGTGATGTTATGCCAAAGTGGGAAAAGAACCTCTGTACACTGTAGTAACTGGTAACTACAGTACAGTGAGATATACAAAGGTGCGTGGGTCTCCCCAGATGGAAGGACGGTGAATCAAATAGATCATGTTATTATTGAAAGTAAATATATGAATATCGTTTAGAAGGTAAGAAGTAGTATAAGAGGAGTTGAAATCGACTCGGACCATTACCTCGTTTAAGTCACATGTGGAAGGAGGCTGGAAGAAAAAGAGAAATCGAACAATAAAACGAAGAGAAAGTACAATATTGAAAAACTTAAGGAACTAGAAATAAAAAATAAATATGAATAAGAAATAAATAAAATTCTTCAACAATGTGACAAAAATTTACAAACAGATTAAGCCTGGGAACAAATTAAATCTGCAGTAGGAGAAGCTAGCGAGAAAATAGTTAAGTGCGACTCTAAGGGAAGTACAAACAAAGATTGATTTGACGAATAGTGTCAGGCGATAGCAAAGGAAAAGAAGAAGATCAGACAACAAATATTAACAGATAATAGTGAGTGTAAAAAACAAGAATATAGAATAATTCGAGGAAGATTAAAAGCTCTGTGTAGAAGGAAAAAGAGATACCACAATGAGTTGAAATTAAAAAAGATAGAAAAGAAGTTTAAAAAGAAAGAGGTGAGGTCGTTGTAACAAGAAGTTAAAAAAATGAAAAAGTTTACCAAAGCCACTATAGTTATATGAAAGGTAAGGACGGACATTTAATTAGCGATCTAGCAGAAATAATGACGGAATGGGAAAAACGTTTGGAAGAATTATTAAATGGTGAGTTGGACCACGAAGCAGTAGACAACTGGGCGATTGGAGAAGATGCGATAGTTGAAAGGCAGCCTACAGAGGAGTAGGTGGTGACAGCAATAAAAGAAATGAAAAATAACAGAAGTGTTGGTAAAAATGACATATGCATAGAAATGATCAAGTTTGGAGGAGAACAACTACAAAGAAAAATATATCAGCTACTAGTGCTGAGTCCCAGGTGTTGAAAGTGTGTAACACAAATTCCTCGGCAGAATGTAGTAGTATCTGGTTACCAATATTGAAAGAGGAAGTTATTAATAAGAAAATACCAGTATTAGTAAGTCAGTAACATATAGAGGATACATCATTTATATTTTTTAAATAACGAATCATATAAAATCAGAATTTTGGTGTTTATTGAAGGTAAACTAAATGCACGAACAAATACTTATCATGTGGGGATAGTATTATGAGGTTTTTTTCCTGGTTTTTCCCTCATAATTTACTATGAAATCACTAACAGGAGAATTTTACTGTCATCATAACATGTGTTTGTCTTTTTAAAGACGAATTACATGCTATGATTTTTTTCTGACGGATATTCTCAAGTTAAAGTTGATTTCATGTAATCGAATGAACTATCTTATAAGTAAAGTCGTCCCAGGAGCGCAACTCAACAATATTGGCAATATCATTTTAAAGTCGTCTACTTTAAAATGCATAATGTATGTCTGAATTGTCAATATAAATGAGTCAGATAAAATTAAATTATTAGAAGAATTTTTTACTATGTAACAAAAAACAAAATTTGTTTAAGTACTGTTTGTATTTTGAGAACGATTTCCGAAGTGGAAATTGAAACGTCAATAAACGTATTTTTATCTTTAATTGTGGCTTATTCCCAGTTAAATAGTAATTAATTTCAATGTTTCGTTGATCTATCTGTAGGAAAGCATTGTCGTGAGGTTGTGAAATAATTGCGGGTGCTGGTGTGAGCACATGTTCATAAATGTTAGGAAAAAAGTCTTACACTCACAATCCATACTAGGTTTTTAAGTTTGTTATTAAAACAAATATTTGGCTCCAAAGGTACGAGTACAAACCCCATCGTGTGGAAATTTAAAAATTTAAATATTTAGAGTAAAATGTTATGATGTTTTTAAGCCTGAAAAATAGTTTTTGATATTTAGCAAAATCCAATCCTGCTCTAATACCGTTTTTCTGACAGCAATTGTACAATACAAAACAAAAAGGATTTTTCTAAAATTTGAATAAAATTATCTGGTCAATACAACTAATAACAGTAATTATAAGACAAGTTTATAACTTCTACAAAAATATTTGCAGCTCATGAATATTTCATTACCCATCGAATGTTTTTAAAGTTGGTGTTTCTGCTTTTTAACCAATTTTTAATGATTATTGTTTCTTCTAGGCTTGGGCAAAATAAAAGATGCAAACACAAAAATTGTATGTAAAGAAAAATTATTTTATTGAGTCCTCTTTTAGTTGAAATGGTTACACAATATTGTGTAATCTACACGCGAAAACAACGTTTAATGAAAGTTTATGACACTATTCCAACTAACGAGGAAGAAGCTAAAGATGCAAATAGTTCAATGTTTAGCACAGACCATAAGGAATTTAGTGAAGATGATACCAACATTGACATCGAAAGTGAAAGAAATAGAGCAGTTATGCAGAAAGATCCGACAGTAATTCTGTAGGTAAGAGATGCTTATGAGTAGCATACTTACAGAGACGACTAAAGACCACCTCAAACGATTTTTATTTTATACTTGAGTTGTATTCTTCATAGCCTACTGAGCCCTACTCATTTATGAACAAATTGCGTTTTAGACTCTGCTCTTGCCGCTTTAAGGATTCCCCACACCGACGCGAAACTTTTGAGACGCGAATTTTCCGTTGCGGAACATTCACAGATGGAGCGGTAGCGGACAATGCTTCGCTACATTGGCGCGAAACCCGACGCGACTGTTCGCCATACAAATGTGAACAAATATATGTGTATATTTTTAGTCGTTTATTCGTAGCTTACAAATACATAATGACTTCGTCTGATGAAGATGAAGCTCTTCTACTATTGGCACTTGCCGAAACTGAAAAAAAAAAATAGGTAGCCCCAGAAGCAATAACTTGGTATGGGACACATTCAGTATTGTTAGTATCGACACATATAGAGGAAAATATTGGTGTTAACTGTGTATTGCTCTAAAAAGAACATCTAGTATTCGAATTGGAAGAGCAAAAGTCAGCTTCTTCTTGTTCTTGTTAAAACTCCAATTTATTTGAAACTCCAATTAAACTTTTTTCTTATATTTTCATAATCTTCGTCCCTTAAATCATAAAGTATAGGTTATTGTTTCACAATTTCAATTAGTTTTTCTGTAACAGCCATTTTAATTCACACGAAACTATAACTGCAGCGGAAAAAAACGAATTCATAGCGGAATCGTGAATGACCCCATACCAAAAACGAATATATTCGCATCATATAAGTCACGTCCAGTATCGAAAACGTTGAGTGAAAAAACAAATAACGATTATCAATTTCAATTGTTAAAAAAATGTATTCCTCATCAGATGAAGAAGAAGCACTCGCAATGTTTGCACTACAAGATGAAAACTTGAGGTAAAGTAATTACTAGCTTTTTCTGAAAATACCGACATTGATAATTCTATGATTGCAACTTTAAAGGAAAAGAAGAAAATGGGTTCACGATATGAACCTTGAAAGAAGGGAATATGGCGAATTTCATGCATTAATGCCAGAATTTTAAAGAGATGAAAAAAGATTCTATATTTATTTTTAGAATGGCAATAAATTTTTTCGATGAACTGTTGTTGTACTGGTTAAATAAGTGGAGGTAGTTTGAAGCAGAGGATGGATCCTGCAGTAACGCTGATTGGACGCTAACATAAGCTACCTGGTTGGTAGAAGCAGAGGACTGACCCTGCAGTGACGCTAATTGGTAGCTAACATAATCTTCTTTGTTGGTAGAAGCAGAGGACAGACTCTGCAGTGACGATAATTGGAAGCCAACATAATCTTCCTTGTTGGTAGAAGCAGAGGACGGACCCTGCAGTGACGCTGATTGGTAGCTAATATATTCTTCCTTGTTGGTAAGATTAATAAAACCATTTTCTTCATTTATCTCGGTAAAATCTGTTTAAACGGAAGTGACGTTTGGATAAGTATCTGCACTTGCAGATCTAGATTGATTTGTAGACCATTCCTCTAATTGAAGAAGCTCCTGTTCCATGATGAATTGCGCAATTTTCATTTTTGTTTCTATTTGTCTTCTAGGAGAGAAAGTTTTTAACGTACAAGCGTGAGCCAAAAAAAAAAAAAAAAAACATTATACATGAAGATGACATTGAAACGGTTGGAAAGTTTACATACCTGGGAGTAGAAATATATGCCGATGGAGCAGAGGATGGAGAAATACGAAAAAGGATAACGCAGGCAAACAAAGCTTATTTTGCCCTCTCCCATATATTTCGGTCTAAAAGTGTCCACCGAAATACAAAGATGAGAATATATAAAACTTTAATTCGGCCAATAGCAAGTTATGGCAGCGAAGCATGGGTCCTGAAAGAAACATCCAAAAACAAACTCGACACATTCGAAAGAAAAGTACTGAGGAGAATACTAGGACCTGTGAGGGAAAACGGAATCTTCAGAATTCGATATAACAACGAGCTCTATCAACTGTATAAGGAAATACCCCTGTCAGACTTCATTAGAATACAAAGATTGCAATGGGCCGGACATGTGATACGAATGGGAGAGGATAGGCTACCATAACGAGCACTGAACGCCAGAATGCAGGGAAAGAGACCAGTTGGAAAGCCAAGAAAGCGCTGGGAAGACACAGTAAGCAGCGACGCACAAGCACTTTTAGGAGTCCGTGTATGGAGAAGAGCAGCCACAGACAGACAAGGGTGGAGGCAAAAAATTAAGGAGGCCAAGGCTCATTTTGGGCTGTAGTGCCGTAGAAGAAGAAGTGAGCCAAAAAAAGTTGATCGATTGCATAAAAACTGACTTTTTTGCCTTCAAAATAAGTTATTATTTCTTTCACAGATGTGGATGATTGAGAATGGCGTTTTCTGTTTTCTTTGGTGGCTATGGGAGTTTTACGCTCAAAAGTAACTTTAGGACCTCCTCTTGACCTAGGTGTAACTGCTGAGGGTTGAACTTGAATAATATCGGTGTTCGATGTTCCTAAATTGTTTGATTGAGTGTCTTATGAACTAGATGATTGTGCTCTCCCAATTTCATTCTCAAAAGACTTTACATTTGTCAATTCTGTATATTCTGGTACTCGGACATCGCTAATGTTAGATGTAGTTTTTGCAAAACTTAAGAATGGTTTAAATGCTTCCATCTGATCTGCCCATATCCATTTTTTTCGTAGAATTTGCCGCCTGTCCAGTTTTAGTTTTGCTGGTTCTGATATACTTGGCATACGTATCTCGCAAATTTATCCATTTTTTCTTTATCTCATCCCCTAAAAAATTATTTTTAGATATCTGGCAACCAGAGATATGGCCAATTGGCCATAGTTTTAGAGTTGGTTTCTCGACGATAAGTGCCATAGTTGTAGAAGTTTGTGAAGCAATATGTAGAAATTTGCAATTAACATATTTACCCGAACTAACTACAGAAATATGGAAAAAATCTTAAGAAGGCTTTAGAAATATTTGAAAATCTTCAAATAGTATTGGTAGCATCGATGACAAGCATATTATTATAAAACGTCCAGACAAAACTGGAGCTAATTACTGGTGTTATTTAAAAAAGTTTTTAATAGTATTATTGGTTATTGTTTGTGCCAATTATAAATTTATTAAGATTGATATTGGTGGTTTTGGTAAAAATAGTGATGGTGGAATTTTCGAAGTTGTCAACATGGGAAGAAGGTTTGAAACAAATTCAATGAATGTTCCAGAGCCAAAAAATCTGGACAAGATGAACCTTCTCCTCATGTCATAATCGGAGACAAAGCATTTGCTTTAAAATCATATTTGTTGAGGCCCTTTCCATACAGCCAAAGTAAAACAGATATTTTTAAGGAAAATTATAATGAACGGCTCTGTAGAGCGAGAAGAGTTGAAGATAATGCTTTCGGTATGTTAGCACAAAAATGGCGTATATTCTATAGACCAATCGAAACAAAAGTTAACACTACTATTAAAATTGTGAAAATTGCATGTATCTTACATATTTCCTAAGAACAAAAAAATGTGATGATGGATTTATCGAACTTTTAGAGCCATCAGAACCTGAAGTTAGAGAGTTTCTAAATTTTGATAATGACCCAAGGAGAGCTACGAGACTAGCATTCTTGGTCCGAGACAGATTCGTAACTTTTTTTAGTTTAGAACTATGAATTAAAATTTTTATATTTTACATTTTCGCCTATTTCTTCTCCTATTTTACTGCAAACCTTATCCTTTTTTCGAAAATTCTTGTAATCTTCATGGGAAAGATCATATAAAATGGGATATTGTCTAACTAACTCAGTCAATTTCTCCATAATAAATTATTACCGCACTACGAATCCGGACAAAAACGCAGTCGATGGCGAACTAAAATTTCGGACGAAAATTTACGCAGAAAAATCGCTCTTACAAAATTCGTGCGAGTCTGAACTTGTCAATTTAGCATAGTTGAAATAATTTGATGCAAATCGCATGCGGTGCGATTTTTCGCAACAGGTACGAATAATTCGAATTGGTTTGGGAGAACCTTTACATAGAAACAACGCTGATCTGCCGAGACCGTTGCGGATTCCGCCCCAACTTGTCTGAACACCTGCATAAGTCGCCGTGCCTTAAGATTCGCCGCGATTCCGCGTAGGTTGCAGCTGCGAAAGTTTCGCGTCGGTTTGGGGAATCCTTTAAATCGCAGTTAAAAATCAACCTTTTTTTCAAAGACGACTCTTTCCATTCATCGCCACAGCCGCGCCTTTGGCCAATCGGCTACTGCATGTTGTCAGTTCCAACCTAGCTATCAACAGTTTTTGCAGTGTGTCTTTTTTATTTTATTTGTGTTATTTCATATTGTGTTATCTCTCTTTGTTGGTACGGTGGTTCAATTTTAATCTTATGGTTTAATAGAGACTCTCTGTTATATATATTTGTTATTATCAGAAGGTTCCAGGTCGATGAAATACGTGGATAAGTTGTCTCTAGTTTTAGGGTGTCTGATGTTCTAAATATTTCTAACAGTGTGACCTTTCTCTTCTATTTCCTTTTTTACAAAATTTTTGTCCATTGAGTATGGCATGTTCTTAAGAACAACCCAAACTTCGCTGGTTTTTTACCTGATAAGTATAAAACTCTGGCTTCTTTTCCGCTAATGCTATTGTTATTATACTATAGTAGTCAGCAGTTTTTGGCTTAACTTTCGTTAGAGAAACTGAGTCCTGTTTTGTCAGACCATTTCTGAAGATTATTTAATGCGCTTTGTAGAATTCTTTGGGTGGATTCTAGATTTGTTCCTCTTAGTAGGATAAGCAGATCGTCTGCATATAGTCTTGCTTTTACTGGATGTTTATATTGTTCCAAGATGCCGTTAATTGCAACAAGAAATAAAGTTACACTTAACACCGAACCTTGGGGTACTCCATTTTCCTGGATTCGAGTTGATCATAGTGTTTCATTTGCTCGTACCTTAAATGTTCTAAGATGAAGAAAATTTTGAATAAATTTTAGGAATTTTCCATTAATACCCCAGGAGTGAAGCTTTTTTTACTATACCATATCTCCATGTGCAATCGTAGGCTTTTGTTATTTAGCTTGTCATAAAAGTACTAATGACCATGGCGCCACCTGTTAGAGATCTACAAAAACTAATACTTATATAATTGGATTAAAAGGTTCCGATCACTTTCATGGTATTAATGCTATGTTTATTTTGGTCTAAAATTTATTTAAAGCATTTTTTTATTAATTTTTTTTATATGAAGCCCATTTCTTTTGCCTCTGACGATTCCGTAACCGACATGGCAAAAATCCAATCCACACATAAATAATATAACTGATTTTCTTGACAAAATTTTAGACATTAAATTCACTGTTTGTTATTCGAAATAGATTGTATGCAATTTATGTTCAGTATAAATGGAGATCAACGATATACCCGACGGCCAAAAAAGGTTCAGTTAAATTGCATGTCTGGTTTGTAGTTTTCATCCTGAAAGAAATCCTCTCAAGGGAGAACGTGTTCATTAGCCGGGCCAGTAAGAACAGTGTTCAAATTTTAACAAACATAAATGACGCACGCAGAAATTTATCGATTTAACGTTACGGTATAGTAACCGATATATACGGGGTGTCTTATTGCGTACTCATTTTGGGTCATGGGTCAAATTGTTTTACTTTTTTCCGGACTTGTCAACTAAATAAGTAATACTGGTCTATACTAAATTTTGAAATGTATAATTGCACAGCTTTTATAACAATCAAGTACAACCGTCTTCATAGATGCCTGGTCAAACCTCAGAAAATGTTTATATCGATTTTTTTGTACAGTGTTTGCACTTGTCCTAGTATTGTACACGTATTTGGTAAAATTCTATAAAAATAATATTACCAACATATAAAATAACGCAACGAACGCATGCAATGCAATAAAGTAACAACGCCATTAAGAAATGAACTGTCTGAGATCTCCACAGTCGAAAAAGAAGTGAGACAGGGTTGCATACTGGCACTATTTAACATATACTCTAAAAACATCTTAAAAGAAGCCTTGAACGAATCAGCAGATGGGATTGCTGTAAATGGCCAACGTATAAACAATATTAGATATGCAGATTATACAGTGTTGCTGACAGATGTTCGCAGGGTCTACAAAGGATGAAGGATAACGTTGTAAAAACATGTAACAAATACGGCCCGAAATTGCAAGACTACACAAATTTAATGATCATTAGTAAGAACACTTATATAAACGCTCAAATTATGGTAGGCAAAACACCTTTAGAAAGAGTGAAAAAAATATTGGACTGAAATATTAAGGATACTTGGGGTCACAGCTACAAAATAAAAGTCATATTAAAAAAACTAGATACTCTTTTAATAGCCTTAGGAAAATTCTTTGTAACTTATCTTTAAGTATTAATATACATTTAAGAATTCTCAGACATTACGTCGTTGGTATTCTCCTCTATGGAGTAGAAAAGCTGGAGCCTTACAAAAAATGTCATAAAAGGAATGGAGGCATTTTAAATGCGGTGCTACCGACGTAGGTTAAGGGTCTCATATCTACACGACACAATTAACATAACTATTCTCCAGAGGCTAAAAAAATACAAAGAAATTATTGACACAGCAAATTGGCCGGACACATCATGCGTAATGATAAATACGGACTTCTACAGTTGATTCTACAAGGCAAGATTAAGGTTAGGAGAAGCCCTGGTTTTAGACAAATATCCTGGACGGTCAAAAGACAACAAAGCTAACACAGGCAAGAGCTAGGGGAAACAGACGCACAGTTGACTTAGAGGATGATATTGAAACTGTAGAAAGTTTTACTTATCTGGGAGTTATATTAAATACGGATGGAACAAATGAACCATAAATTCAAAGCAAAATAAAACAGGGAAAAAAAGAGTTTTCTTTCAAGACAAGAGATTAAAAAAAAGAGTCTAGACACCTATTGCCAGACCATAGTATGTTCGTGATGCGAGACATTGATGATGCCAGAAGACACAAAATCAAAGTTGGAAGTCTTCGAAAGAAAAGTCCTAAGGAAGCTATCTAAAATATGTACGAAAATGAAGATCCATATACAACCATAAACTGTACCAACTGTTCAAAGGGCACCGATATCAGAACTCTTTAAAGTTCAAAGAGTTTGATGGGCTGGTCATTTAGTTAAAATGGAGATCAAAAGATTGTTACGAAGAACCTTAGTAAATTTCTGGGCGCAAGACCAAAAGAAAGACCACGGAAAAGATGTTAGGATAAAGTGATAGCGAGCGCACAAGACGTAATAACCTGGAGAAGATCGGCACCTGACCGGCAAGGTTGGAGGCATAGTTTGGAGGAAGCCAAGGCTTTGTAGTAGCGCTATTGGAGAGAAAAAATATGACAGATATTGGCATAAATAGTGCAAAATATGAAATATATGCATGTTGCATATTTGCATAAGTCTACTTATGTCACTTGATAATTTCTTGAAAGTGGGAGGTTTACACGGTTTTTAAAACTAACTGACTTCTTTCTTGGTTCACTTTCTGTGTTAGCCTTTGAAGTTAGGCTTACGTCAATACAGTAGCAATCCTTTTTAATCAATTATTTTTTAAAACAACGTGGTAATAATGTGTTATCAAAAGGTAATTATAAGTAACTTATCAACTGTTTTGTAAACATCCTTATCAGTGATGAAATTTTTAATAATTGTCCTGCATGCATTACAGTTTACTTGAATACTGTTTTTTATATACTTCTATTCTTAATACAGTATAGACCTAACATAGTTTTGCTTTTTCTTTAAAAAACGATCGTACCTACTTTTTATATTGACCAATACATGATTTCAAATTGAGCATTTTATCATTAATTTTCAGCTACATATTCTTGAATGTTTTTTTTTTGTTATTTTTCGTATTTATAAGCTTATTAATAAACTATTTGGTCAATGAATGTCATATTATGAAATTCAAAGTAGAACATGCTATAAATAATGCTAAAATAAAAAAGCTTGTGGTCCAGATGATACACCAACTGAGTTGCTGAAAGTAATAGAGAATGATAACATAAAAGTAGTAGTAGGACTTTACTAACACCGGAGTGATTCCCGCAGATTGACTCAAATCCGTCTTTATCGCAATACCTAAAAACACAATGCGATAAAATGCTCAGAATAACGGTTAATTAGCCTACTGAGCCACACTCTTAAAATTTTCCTCAGAATACTTCACAACAGAATTAGACGCAAATGCGAAGAAGATCTTGAATATACCCAATTTGGTTTTAGAAATGCTATGGGAACCAGGAGGCACTTTTTGCACTTAATATCCTATTAAAAAAATGCTGCGACCAAAGAAAAGATAAATTTGCATGTTTCGTGGACTTCGAAAAGGCATTCGATAAAGTATAGCATGTAAAATTAATGCAAATACTGAAAAATATCGGAGTAGATGGCAAGGATATTCGTGTCATTAAAAATTTGTACTGGAATCAAACTGCTATCGTAAAAATTAGAGGTAACTACACCGATGAAATCCCCATACAACGAGGAGTCCGAGAAGGTTGCATTTTGTCGCCAACATTGTTCAATGTTTACTCGAACCAGTTATTTAAAAAGGCACTTGAGAGACAACCATATGGAATAAAAATCAACGGAGAACTACTTAATGTGATTAAATATGCAGACGATACAGTAATTCTTCTTCTTCTTCAGTGCCTTATCCGGTCAGGATGTTGGCGATCATCAAGGCTATCATTGTTTTGTTGACTGCTCTGCGAAACAGCCCCGCTGAGGTCATCCCAAACCATTGTCGGAGATTTTTTAACCACGAGATACGACGGCGTCCCGGTCCTCTTCTGCCAAATACTTTACCTTGCATAACGAGTTGAAGAATTCGATATTTTTCTTCGTTCCGCATCACGTGGCCGAGGTACTCAAGCTTACGTTGTTTAATTAAATTAAGTATTTCTTTTTCTTTTGTCATGCGCTGTAGGACCTCAACGTTGGTGACATGGTCCACATAAGATATTTTTAGTATCCCTCATTAGCATAATCGTTTGTTTTTTCTCCACTGTTGTCTTATAATGCTCCCGCGAGAGTCCTTGTGAAGTAAATATTTTATTTAAATTGACGGTCGTACACCTTTTCGATATATATTTTAAAGTCAAGTGTTTAGTAATTAAAATATTATGATATTGATCGTTCTAACAGGAATAACTTTCTAAATCCGTAGGGTTGAGTTACACTATAGATTTGAGGAGAATGCACAGTAATCGGAAAGATGAATTCTGTTCGGTACTCGGTATGCCATAACGGTATTGTGATCGCCAGATATCAATACACTACTGCATATAGAATAAGTAAGTGTGTGTATGTGTGTGGAGTATGTATGTCCGTACGTTCGTTGTGGGACAGCTAAAGAATGCACTCCGTATATTACGGCAATGATTTTATCTCAGAAAACGGATGGGTTACGGGAAATGGACGCGGCAAACGCTTCTTCTTGTTTCAAAAGGACTAAAGGGATCTAGTTTATATCCTTCGCCTAACGGAGGTTCTCGCACACCGAGAAAACCGACACTTGGTAAATTATATTGTCACCATTCAGGAGCGCGACTATTTTACATGGGATGACTTCAAGTATTCGATTGCATCATTGCAAGAAGCTGACAATTATGACTAGGCTCAAGTAAACATGTAAATAAATAATGAAGATGTGAGCATAAACGTGCACCGGTTTGCCGGAAAATATGCGCTAATATGTTTTTATATAAAAACTTTCGATTGCGATACAAGACGAGAAAGTTAAGGAATCAGTTCAGATAACTGAACGAAAATTTAGTTTGGGATAATATTATGATAGGGCTTAAATAAAATCGTAACAACAGTATAAAAAATCTGTGTAAGAAATTTACAAGGCAGGTCAAAAAGGATGCTTTTAAAGCTAAACAAAAAGGAGATAATAATAAAAGGGAGCCACAGCTCATCAAATTCTTAATAAATTACAGAAAAACCCCACATAGTACAACTGGTGTCAGTCCTTTTAATTTGATGTTTGGAAAAGAGATCCAAACACGATTAGATTTATTGAAACCGTTTTACAAAACACCTGTACAAAATCAAAACCATCTTAAGGTAAGAAACTTGGAGGTGGGAGAGAGAGTAGAGACTCGTGATTACATACATGCTGATAAATAGGAATTTGGTAGAGTAAAACGTAAACTAGGAAAATTACACCACTTTATATAGCTAGACGATACAAGAATATGAAAGAGACATACAGATCAAATCAGATTTATAGGAGAAAATACACCTGTAGACATTCATATACAACTGACACATTTTGACCTGGGTAATAATCCAATCGTTACCAATACTCTTGCGTCAAATGAAGCAGCACCATGTTTTAATTCAGTTTAAGATACAGATATACACCATTCAAATAATACTTGCTTACCATAAATACTAGATACTACAAATACTGCGGCTAGCTCAAATGACGCCCCGTACTACGAAGCTTTCAAAAGGCGATGAAAAAGCTTGTAAGGTTGGACTTGCAAGTATTATATTTTTGTTTTTAATTCATTAACCTTGCAAGTTTAGCATTTCCTCACGAGGAAGAGAATTGTCATATTTATACTTGACATTGCTGAAGAGGTCCTCCAAACGGGGGTTGTGGCGTTAGGAATTAGCAACCTAACACACAGAAAAACGTAAGGGTAAGAAAAACGAAAATCGCAAGCTGAAAAAACCAAATACAAAAACACATCCCCGGAAATTCACACCTTTGATATAGGGAGCCCCATTGGATACGGGGGGGTTGTTGCCCCAGAGTTCAGAAGACCCAGTCTTATCAACTAAAGCTCAACCAAAAAAATTAAGAAAATATAGAACTTTCATATGTGGAATATACAAGGATGGAACAAAAAGTCGACGGACGTGATAAAGGAGTTTAGAGAAAGCAACTAGAATAATACTAGTAAAAACACAAACCAAAAAGAAAGGAAATGGAACAGAAAAAATAGAAAACCATATCCACTGCTGGGGAGGAGTTAATAAAGAATGTAGAGCAAAGGCAGGAGTGGGAATACTTATCAAAAATAAGTGGAAGAACCGGGTTAGAACATGGGAGCCAATCAATAAAAGAATGATTAAAATGCAATAGATATATACAGTAAAGAGACAGTGATACTCGTAGTATATGCACCAACAGACGAGTCCCCAAGAGTAGAAAAAAAAACATTTTACGGAACAACTTCAAAATTAATTAGAGCTAATTAAGAAGAACGTGGAGATAATTTTAAGAGGAGACCTAATAGCAGAACCGGAAGAAAAAAAAACGATAGTAGAAAACGAAGTAGTAAGGAGATTTGGAGAGGATAAACAAAACGACAACTGAGAACATCTGCTTGAATTATACAATATAAACAACCTAAAAAGCACCTTAACGGATTCTACAGACATAAAAATAATCGCAAGAAACACGAAACATGAAATCGATAATAGACTACATAATAATCAAACAAGATATGATAATAACGATCAAAGATGGGCGAGTCAGAAGAGGATCAGAATGTGGGACAGACCAGAAACTACTGACAGCAAAAATGGGCATTAATTTAAAATATTACAAGACCCACCTCTACAGAGAATCTTTGAACACTATAAGAGAAAACAATCATCATTTTGGCTTTACAACCTTGTGTGGGTCCTAGCCTCCCAAGAAATCTCTTCCAGTCGTCTTTATCCATCGGCTTCCCTCGCCAATCACGTATTTCCATATTTCTTATATCTTGGACAATGTTATCTAGGAATCTTGTTCTGGGTCTTCCTCTTCTTCTTTGACCAATAGGTCTATCAAGGAGCGTTTTTCTAGCTGGGTCAGTTTACATGGCCTACCCACCTCAGATGTCCTATCTTAATGTATTGAAAAAGACTGTAAGACTTGTACACACTTCTAAATAGGTCTAACTGGTAAGCTGGTTTTGTATGTTTTCAATAAAATTGATAGTGTGTAAAATAGTTTAATAATTAAGCTAAGTATACTTTCGACATAATAAATGTCATCATCAGAGCTATCCTAAAATAACGTTAAGTTAAGTAAATTTTTTATATAAAATACAATGATAGAAAAAACTTACGTCAATTAGGTAATAAATACTTTATAGAAGGACAATTGTGCACAAACGACATATTAAAATTCAAAGATCGGGCTCTGTAGGCCACAGATCTTGGGTCTAACCCTTATACATATGTATAATTCACATTTAAAAAGTTTTTATAAAAACATGGTTACCACATACAGTAACGACAACAGCTGTCTTTGACTTACATTTTTTGAAGTAAAATGAAAATGAAATAGGAAGCTCGGATATACGGAAATAAATCCTAGAGCGACCTCTGTATTTAAATTATTAATTAAAAATTGAAAATGTCTAAAATGACGTCTAAAGGTTAATGATTATTAATTTTAGCTACTGTAGAATTTTAAATTTAAATATTTTAAATTGATTAGTTAACGTGAAGATTTAAATATACATTTATCAAAATTATCAAAAAACAAAACTTTAAAGTTTGACCAAATAGAAGAAAGTAGATGAAAACCAACCAAGGAGAAGTATCATTTGCTAAGTTAAGAGTTCAACAGCTATTCTTGATTATCGATATTATTAATAAAATAAATAATGAAGAAGAAAATATCAAACATTCTCTATGTAGATGAAATCAATGAAAGAAAGTATAAGAAATTCTCTCTTTTTTAAAATCTCTTTTTTAAAAATAAAGGTCAATGCTTGATCAAAAGATGGTTAATTTTATACTAAGCGTATTATTAAAGAAACTTCTTAAAGATTGGATCAAACTTACAATTTAAATTAATTTGAGTGTTGACACAATTCTGAATTGTGTCAACACTCAAATTAATTTAAATTGTAAGTTTGATCCAATCTTTAACAAGTTTCTTTAATAATACGCTTAGTATAAAATTAACCATCGTTTGATCAAGCATTGACCTTTATTTTTAAAAAAGAGATTTTAAAAAAGAGAGAATTTCTTATACTTTCTTTCATTGATTTCATCTACATAGAGAATGTTTGATATTTTCTTCTTCATTATTTATTTTATTAATAATATCGATAATCAAGAATAGCTGTTGAACTCTTAACTTAGCAAATGATACTTCTCCTTGGTTGGTTTTCATCTACTTTCTTCTATTTGGTCAAACTTTAAAGTTTTGTTTTTTGATAATTTTGATAAATGTATATTTAAATCTTCACGTTAACTAATCAATTTAAAATATTTAAATTTAAAATTCTACAGTAGCTAAAATTAATAATCATTAACCTTTAGACGTCATTTTAGACATTTTCAATTTTTAATTAATAATTTAAATACAGAGGTCGCTCTAGGATTTATTTCCGTATATCCGAGCTTCCTATTTCATTTTCATTTTACTTCAAAAAATGTAAGTCAAAGACAGCTGTTGTCGTTACTGTATGTGGTAACCATGTTTTTATAAAAACTTTTTAAATGTGAATTATACATATGTATAAGGGTTAGACCCAAGATCTGTGGCCTACAGAGCCCGATCTTTGAATTTTAATATGTCGTTTGTGCACAATTGTCCTTCTATGAAGTATTTATTACCTAATTGACGTAAGTTTTTTCTATCATTGTATTTTATATAAAAAATTTACTTAACTTAACGTTATTTTAGGATAGCTCTGATGATGACATTTATTATGTCGAAAGTATACTTAGCTTAATTATTAAACTATTTTACACACTATCAATTTTATTGAAAACATACAAAACCAGCTTACCAGTTAGACCTATCTTAATGTGTTTTTACGATATTTGGTTCATGGAAAAAACAATACAATATAGAATACTCCAAGAATAATCAATAAGAGAACCATACCAACAACGTCAAGACCAAAAATTAATAGAATTTCGATACTGAAAAATCGAAGAATTATACGAGCATATAAAGGCGAGTATAAAACAAGCAGCATTCGAAGCCCTTGGAGAAAAAAATATATAACAAATAAACAGCACTATTATAAAAAAAAATTAACCAACAATAACACAAAAAAAGAATGAAGAATGGGAAAGAACCTGCTTAAATATTAAAACATACATAGGAGGTACAATAACTTCGGAGTCATGAAGAGTACTGAGAGGATTGAAACAAAACTCAAAAGAAAAATTAAATTGGGAAATACACAGGAAAAAGAATGGAAAGACTTTAACAAGGAACTGTTAACAGAACAAAGACCATAATGTATTGAAAAAGATAACAGAATATCATGATAGAGAGGGAAATAAGAAGGCCCATAAAAGCAATAAAAAATAAGAAAGCATCGCGACCTAAAGGCATCTCAAATGAGCTTAAAAAATACATTTTAAAATAATTACACCGGATGATACAATGGTTATTTCAGAACGCCATAAATGAAGAACAGCTCCCAAAGGAATGGATGGAGAAATATATGACATCTATATTTAAGAAAGGAGATGGAAAACAATGCGAAAACTACAGAGGAATAAGCGTAATTTCAGGATTAGGCATAGACTACATATACACACTTGAACAACTGTTAAAAAAAAAACTAAAAATAAAGATATTCATCTAGCATTTGTGGATCTGAGAAAGGCGTTTGACTCCGTACCAAGGTCAGAACTATGGGAGAAAATGTACAAATTAGAAATACAGACAGAACTTATAGACGGTACAAAAGCTCTGTATAAAGAAAATAAAGTGTCCATTAAAGTGGGAACAAGAATCAGAGGAGACTTCACAAAACAAAGCTCCTGCAGGGTTGTTCTACATCTCCAACCCTATCTAAATTGTACTTAGAGAAAGCCTTGACTACATAGAAAAGAACATGCAAAGGCATGAGAGTACCGGTACGGAACGAATACCTATATACGTAAGCTTTGCAGACGATGAAGTAGTCACTGCACATGACCAAAACGATCTCAGCTACACGATGAAGAAACTACAAGAAGAATATACCAAGCCTTGCCTAGATATTAACCTCACGAAAACAGAGTACCTATTTACAAGTAAAGGAGACGTAGAAGATCTACAGATTGATGGCAACGTAACAATCAAAGGAAAGGATAAATTCAAATAATTGGGGTTTATTTTCACGAAAAAGGCAACAACAGAGGAAAAAATTATGCAAAGATTAGGACAAACAAGAACAGCAATCCGACAACTTAACTCAGTTTAGTGAAATAGACACCTAAATATGAAGACAAAAACACAGATTTATAAAACATTAGTGGGAAGTAGTATGACATATGGGGCTGAAAATTGGATTATAAACAAGAATAACAGCAGTAAGATACTAGCAACAGAGATGGAATGCCTACGAAGGTGCCGCAGAGTAAAAAGAATGGATACAAGTAATGACAAAATGAAGCAAAGAACATCAATAAAAACAGACATACTAACATATATAGAACAAAAAAGACTGAAGTGGTATGGACATGTAAGAAGAACTAGCGACAGCAGATGGATAAAGAGAATAACCGAATGAAGCCCCATAGGAAGGAGGAAAAGAGGACGACTCCGAAGATCCTGGAGGAATGAAGTAGACGACGCATGAGTAAGAGAGGTCTAAACGATGGAGAATGGCACAACAGAGAGAGATGGAACCGGTTGAGCGAGCAAAGGCAGTAAATACTGTAGAATCCCTGAAAATATATATATACATAAAGGAATATAAAATATCATTTTTATTACATTATACGTATTATACAACTATAAATAAATATTATATACGTATTCTTTTAAACACGTTTTATAACAATATTCATCCTCAATTCTATTTTTAGCTTGGCACTCTTTTGAGTTAAAGATTTGCGGTAGATAGCCGGGACGATTTCGTTTATTTTATACAAAACGTTTTATCATGGGCAAGGACAACTTTTGTAATCGCTGCTCGTTTTAACTGTACTTGATACCCATATGAAAGAGACGCGGAAGGCGATGCTATTGTTTATATCGCTTTCTGCATCTTCCTTTGGTAACCGCTTGATTATTTTCTACACGGTGTACCCAAAAAATAAACATTTGATTTTTCATGTACACAATCTATTTATTACGCAACATGTCATGAAAATTTTGTTAATTTGTGAACTTGGCGGAATCTTCTTCTTCTTTGCGACGTTAGCGATCACCATTGCGAAGGCTTCTAGATCTTATGCAATATGGAATAATTGTCCCGCATTTGATATCCGAGTCCATTCACGATGTTCTTCAACCAAGAGACCCGTTTCCTTCCTACACCCCTACGACCCTCTATTTTGCCTTAAACGATCAGTTGTAATATTTTATATCGACCTCCCCCTAGTATATGTCCCAGATTGGTATTTGACGTATGGCATTTTTCGATGTATAACAGTCTTTAGCAGTTCTCTATATTTGTTGAATATGAAATAAACTTAAACATCATTCAATTTTACACGAAAAAGGTACTCTTGGTAAAACTCGATACTGTGTACCGTTTTCGGAATATTTTGATTTGACAATTATGAAGTAATAATATTGATGCTGGTATAAAATAGTTAGTAATTAAATAAAACTCACAAGAAGAAAATTAAATTAATAACTAAGAACATAAAATAAAATTCAATTACAGTAAGTGTTCAAAATGCCTTCCGTTTTCGCGAATGCACAAGTCTATTCTTTTTTCTAAAGATTACATTAACCTTCGAAACGGTAGGGAATCAGATATGATGTCATTAAATTGACTTTGAATTCTTTTTTCCAATTCTTGGCGTGAATTTACCTCTGTAGCATAGACTTTTTCTTTAATATACGACCAAACTGCTTAGTCCAAAGAGTTAAAATCGCATGACCGAGGAGGCCAATGAATCGGAGCTTCTGCACCTCTACCAATCCATCGATTCGGAAAATGATTACTCAACCAATTACGACACCTTCTATCAAAGTGTGGTAGAGCTCCATCGTGCATAAAAAATAAAGATCTTCGCTCGTTTAGCATTAAATCTTCTAATATCTCGAATAAGGAATTGTTTAAAAAATCAAGATACATATCACCATTTAAATTTCCAGGTAGAATATGATAATCTATTAATTTGTTACCTAAAGTTGTTGCCCAAACATTAGCTTTAAATGAGTGTTGGTAATGTGATACCCTTTTGACTCGTGGATTCTCATCACACCAGTAGTGTGCATTATGGGAGTTAAACATACCTTGTCGCGTAAAGGTGGCCTCGTCCCTAAAAGAATGCATTTTAAAAAATTTGGATTGTGGGCTGTCCTTTTTTGCAATGTTTCACAAAAATCCACTCTTACCGGTAGATCATCTGGCAAGAGCTCTTGGACGTCTGTAATAATAAGGATGTAATTGCTGTTCTTTCAATATCCGCCAAGGACTTGAAGAAGAAGTATTTGTTTGTCTTGCTATATTCCTTAGGCTAACTGTTAGATTTTGTTCAAGTAAATTTAAAATATTATTTTATGCATTAATTGTTCTTGTTCTTCTTGGTCTACCAGAATTTATTTTATTTGTGTCTCACATTCCCAGTTTCTCGACAACGTTGTTCAACGGCTCTTTGCAAAGGTACTTTTGCAAATAACAAGGTTTCAAAACTCTAATTATGGTTGATTTATCGTCATAACAATTAATAAATGTCATATTTCCATGGTACACTTGGAGAAAATAGAGGTATACCTATTCGAACTTTATCATTACTACCAGCATTGATTATTATGTACTTCAGAATTTTCAAATCAAAATATTCCGAAAACG
Source organism: Diabrotica balteata (assembly GCA_918026665.1). Classification (NCBI taxonomy): domain Eukaryota; kingdom Metazoa; phylum Arthropoda; class Insecta; order Coleoptera; family Chrysomelidae; genus Diabrotica; species Diabrotica balteata. The sequence continues at coordinate 155,318,509 of OU898281.1, read as the reverse complement.
GTACACAGTATCGAGTTTTACCAAGAGTACCTTTTTCGTGTAAAATTGAATGATGTTTAAGTTTACTTGAAATTTTGATTAATAATTATACTCTTAAAAAAGTTATATTGACTAATATTTAGTACGATCTGTGTAACTAGCGCCCTCTATGAGAATCAGATATAAAAACAAATTCATGGGATGTATCAGCTTCCAAAACATATTCGTATAGCATTTCATTACAATGTTGTCTCTGGCATCTTACTTAAAATTAAAATACTTAAAATACTTAAAATATTGTCAAGCCATACGAAGGTCACATCATTTACAAAACCGTTTTTTGCTTTCATACTTCATAAGTAACCTTTATAAAACCTTTCAAGGTTCATAAACCTTGTGTTTTCCCCTACTTCTTATCAAGAGTAAGAAAGAACTCTCACACAAATGTTTTTTTAACCTACTTTGGGAGTCAATCAGAAGCCAAGGTAAAGAATTCTGTATTTTGTTTTTTTTTATTTTGGTTTTAAAAAGAAATAATTATGTTTGGATTTACACATTTGCCCGTTACCCATATCTGTTCCTTCAGAGGTCCAGACCTCTCTGAAACTATTCCCGGACAATTTCAGGGAACCAGCCAGAACGACCTCCCCCATTTAGAATGTGGAACACTATTCATTTGTATTTATTCATTTCTATATATTCCGTCTTATTCAGCAATTTTATTAATTTTTCTTGTATAATATTTTTTTTATATGTTGAACTTCTACTATTTTATTTAATAATAAGAACCGTCATTTTTTAAAAAAAATAATTTACTGAATAACCTTTAAGGACTAATTTTTAAATTCAGGAAGAGGTTTTTAAATACTCCCTTTCGACTCTGTTGTACGGTTTTATGTGTACACATTTAATCAAAGAGTTATTAGTTGTTATTTTATTATTATATATTTAAACCTTTGGAGATCTATCCGTTCAGGATAGTGTCCTAATTACTTTAGCAGAATATTTAATTAAAAACCGAAGTACAGGGTGACATCTCTAGTAGGCCAGTAAATTACATTTTTGGTCAAATCATTAAAATTTTTCTTATATTTCATTATTTATAAATTCACATTATCAGTACTCAATTATGTATAATTAGGGAATTCTTTGTAGTATATAACTAATTTAGTAACTAGGTTAACTGTACATACAATGGTGGTGGGTAGTATATAATAAATTAGACTTTATATATTTGGATAGGGATTAAAATTTGTGGTGAAAACTAAATATTTAAAAAAAAAATTTGTTTAAAATCCTTTATAAAAGGTAGGTATATAAAAATACACAGACTGTAAACTTAAGGTAACGTATGACTCTCTACTTAATTCTATTGGATTTGATAACTTAAATAATTTTTTGAATGATGTTAATTTTTATATACCTTTTATAAAGGATTTTAAACAATTTTTTTTGTGATATATGGTATACAGCCAGCTACAGGAACTTAGTTTCCTCGTGGAATTTTAAATATTTTAATTAATACCTGTTTCCCTTTTATCGCAGCAAACAGTTATATAAGATATCTTGAAATGTATATGTTAATAATTTCCTGGCGCCTAATCATATCTTAGAGCAACTTCCACAATTTACCACTTTTATTTACATTATTTCTATTTTTTTAGTATCTTGTTATTTATATTCTCAGTTTACGGTCTTTGTAGGGGAATGCAAATTGGCCGAATCCTATTTTGAGTGTCCAATAGGCACTCTCCGGCACATTCTGCTAGCCACCTTTAATTTATTTGTTTTTTACATTACTCCAAAAACTTGTTACATTACATTACACATACACACTTTTATTACATTGGCGTCCTACACCTGCCATGTCACATTTTTGTTACAAGATCCATTGACAGATTTGATGGAGACTTAAGCTTTAAGGTACAAAATGATTAATATTATTAATGGCGACGTGCAAGTACTTGGATGTGATACGAGAAACGATCGTGTGCGAGTAGCGGAGAAATCTGGCATTTTTTACTGCAAATATTATAGATTTCATAAATTCATATTGTCAATTGTCATATTTCATATTCATTTGTTTATTTACACCTTCTGTCACTGAAGAAAATGGGATTTAGGAAATGCTGTGTTATAAATTGTAAAAATACAACAAAAAATTGTCAATTTAAGGTTTTTTCGTTTCCAACTTCGAAGCACAAATTACTGCAAAGAGAAAAGTGGATTTATATCATAAAAAAGCATAAGTAACATAACCTAAATTATGCATTATTCTTGCGCCCGTAAATAAAAGTCAGTTTGAAATAAATAATAAATAAAAGTTCACTTTTAAGTGTAAATTTTAGTTTCATAACACTCACTTAGAGTTTATTTTAACCCAAAAATCAAGTTTATAATTTAAATTTTATTTTTCTGAAGATGCATTAAGATATATTCGCTGTCCAAAAGTTTACAGGGAAAGAATTAATTGTTCAAACCAATATGATGATATCATGTGCTTATCCTGCTAATTTATGCATTAGCATTATTTATGGTAATTTATTTTTCTTAATTCTTCCATTCTTTTTTGACATTTGCCACTACTAAAGCTTTTCCCTTTGACTCCGTGCTTGGTTGAAAAGGTATTTGGTGATTTACTTTCTCAAATCCAGTTTTTGTTATTGCATCCATATTAACAGTAATGCTGTAATTTAATAATATATTTGTTTGTATTTACACTACATACAACGTTTACCTTTTAATAACATACCGACATAACCTCTATCTTACTTTTTTTTCTTATTCTTTTTTGGGGCTACGTCCTTGACAGTTATCCGTTAACCTCGATCTAACATGAGAGCGCAGTAAATTTTGCTGATTTACGACACCAGGTGTCGCTGTTCCGAACTTGCTCGGTCCCAATAGTATTTAGAAAATGTGCGATTAAGTTCTTAAGCAATATAAAATGTGTAAAACAACGACTATTATTGTCATACTCAAAAACAAAAAATAGCTTGTGGTCTACTGATCATTCACTAAAAGTGATATTTTAGCTACGGATCTCTAGACCAAACGACCTCCATATCGCTTGGTTTACTGATATATAACGCAATGCCACAATGTGCCGAAAATCGTAATTCGACCAAAAGCCATTTCATTTTTTTCCTTTTTCTTAAACATTAGCAAGTTACTATTTCGCACAAAAACTGTCTTTGAAAACAAAAAACTACAAAAATTATAACATTATACTGAATTTTTATAAAGTGAAAACGTTAAATTCAAATATCTCAAAATCAATTTTTGGTTTAGTGATGCATAACGCCGTCCATATAGTTTTTCTTAAATTTATAATTTCAGTTTGGCAACAGCGCTCATCTAAAGAAGATTACAACCATTAAATAAATATATTCATTTATTTTTGTTGTCATCAAATTAGCTTCGTTTATTTGCAGTCTGCGATCATCATTTTGCTATTAGTATATTCAATATTAAGATGCAGCTTTCGTGTAATCCCAACGTAAATATGCCCACCTTATATATAAATGCCTCTTAATGGCAGTGCTTTATGAGCTGAACCATTTTTTTGTCTTCTATCTAAGTACTCAGCCATACCGGGTACTGAAAATTGCAAGTTGAAAGCAGGTGACGCCAAAGCGCATTATGAGACATTATCGCAGGATTCGTAGGAGGACGTTTAGTGCACGTTTATCCGTTTATGGGGATATTAATAATAATAATAACTCTTGCAGATCATATAGTGTATATGTGTAGCAGCAGTAGCCGGTTTTATTGAGGAACTTGAGGTTTTATTTGATAAGGACGTTATATACAATATTTCTTACAATTTTAACTGTGTATTTAAATTAATAAACTCGGCAGGACATATACATATAAGCTCATTAAGACTCTTAATTAGTTTTAAAAGTTCTTCGCTTTTTATTTTTTTATTCGTTACAATCAATAAAATCAGTACAATATTAAAAATGCGAATTAAACTAGAATATAAAAGTATTTATATATAATACAGTAAAAATATATACAGAGTGGCCCAAAAGTCTGGATACCAATAGGTACACCTATTTTGGAATACGGAGATTCCATATTTGATATTTGCAATGTTGCCAGATTTGCCGTTTCTCTTATATTATTAGTAACTTTGGTTTTGTAAACACATCACTCTGTATATTTAGTTATTATTGAAATTTCCTATTCAATACGAGTTCAACCATATATCACACCAGTACCTTAAATTGTGTCGATTTACACTTCTACACAGTGTAAAAGTTGCTTCATCGGAAAAACATATTCTGTTAACAAAATTTTAATTATTTTCAATTTTATCCATCATTACCTCGGTAAACTCTAATCTACGACCAAAGTCATCTTCACTTAATTCTTGCAATAAGTTAATTTTGTATAATTTAAATTTATTTTTTCGTAATAAACGTAAGACTGAAGAATGACCTACGTCATGTACTTGTGCAACCCTGCCTGGGGATGTATGTGGACCTTCGACAAAACTTTGCTTATATCTGAAGTTTTGTTGTCATTGATAACTCGTTTCGGTCAACCTGATCGGTATCTATCTTTTACTTCTCCAGATTCCATAAATCGCCTTACAGTTTTTTGTACCGTCGTCTTATGAATAGAAGAACGGTTTAGAGAACGGCATTTTAGAGAAGCAATTTAAATTGCAGAACTTTTTGAACCACAACTACTGTCAATTTTAGTTTATAATTTAAATGGTAAACAAATGTCAAAATCACAGCATTCTCCATTTAAATATTTAAATTTATTAAAATCTACATATTTTGCACTGTTTTATGTATTTAAGATCTTTCAGACTACATAAAATCAAGTGAACATATGGTTGAACTCGTATTGAATAGCTGAACTCGTGTGAAATTCAGACTGAATGCGTGAATAACCATACTTAAAGACCACAAAAATTAAATGTATGGTCAGTTATAGTAGGTACTGTTTTAATTGGGCCATTTTTTATCGAAAGAAATTTAATGTCAGATAGTTGGTGTAAATGTTCGGCGTTATTTAGATAAGATATTTCCCGGACGATAAATTGGTAGACAAGGTAGAATTGAATGGCTTCCACGTTCACCCGATCTCAATCCTAAAGATTATTTTTATTAGAGATACTTGAAAAATTCAGTTTACAAAACTTGCATAGCTAAGGCAGTGAATTATCGATGAATCTCGAATAGTTTCTAGACAATTATGGAGAAATGTTGTAGACGCATTCTACCATTGATTAGAGTGCTGTCAACTCACAAATGGAGCACATTTTGAACACTTAATAACGTAACTATTATGTTAAGAAATATTCTAAACTATCAATTGTTACGTTTTAATGTATTTGAAAATAGTTAGTATTAAAAAATTTATTGAAACAATTTAAGCGTTGCCAGACTTCTTTTTTATGTATTTAAGACCTTCCAGACTTCATAAAATTATAAGTGTTACATATGGTTGAACTCGTATTTAATATGAGATTCCAATAATGACTGAATATAAAGGGTGATGCATTTGAAAAACCAAAGTTACTAGTAATATAAGAGAAACTGAAAATCTGGCAACATTGCAAATACCAAATATGGAATCTCCGTATCCCAAAATAGGCGTATCTCAAATTTTGTATAATTATGTCTAGTAATTTACGAGATAATTAGCCGTTTCCAGACTTTTGGGCCACTCTGTATATCAAAACCCTAATTAGCAAACCTCTTAACTTCCTATTTTGGTGAAAACCACTTTTTAATAGCAAGAAAAGAAATCAATTCTCTACAAACTGACAACTCTTCGAACTCCAAAAAAAATTATTCTGTGTTAATATTAAAAAATCAACTCACCTTTTAACTCCAGTCTTCCATTTTCATGTTGGCAAAACTTCTAATTTCCAGTTACCATGTTGTTATTCCATGAGAAGCATCTAGGCTGATTGTTCTTTTATTGTTTTTGTATTTTGATGTTATTTAAGTGCTTTTTTGAACTTTAAATATGGAAAAGTAGGTACAAACAATTTAATTTTTTAGCCCAATTGTACCATGCAAAAGTAGTAAGTTTATAATAATGATTTAATAAAAGCATGGAGATACGATATTTGCTAAAATTCTATAGGTTATGTCAGCTCTTTAAGTAACTGGAGATAAGAGTTTTGTAAAATAATTTCAATTAAGTAAAATATTGTGAATAAATAAATTTGTAGATATAAAGGAGCCTATGTAAATGTCTACAGTTTATTTCGGAGGTACAGTTGAGGTTCTCCAAACTCAATTGTACTAAATTTGGTTCGTATATTTTCAGAACCTCGAGTAATCAATGAATCAATTATATGCAATGGATAAAACCTTACATAAATTGGAAGACCCAACTCTAAATATTGGCAACAAAAGAGTTGAGCGGTCAGAGAATTACGAATATAATACACCTAATTAAACTGAACCTTGTATTGATATTATTAATAATATTGACATTTTTAATTGATAATTGGGAACGTAAAATTCATTCTTCGAATGATATATGGCCCTTACAGAGACAGCGTGACAAACGAATGGAGGGGCAGATACAATAACGAGCTAGAGTCTCTATTCGGAAAAGAAAATCTAGTCAGATATATATCTAGGCCAATAGACTCAGATGGGCAGGGCATGTGATACGCAGTAACGACAATCACCTTATAAACAATGTGTTCTCGGAAAGGCCAGATGGAAGGATATGGAGCAAGGATACAAAAAGCTGTAGATAAAGCAGACTCAATTTGTGTAGTCCTAAATCTTCAGTATCTCCTTTTTACTATAAAATGATGTTTGTCCACAACTTTACAATTTATAACATAAACACCAAGGAAGAATTCTATCAAAGTATTTGCTAAATTTTTTTTTTCGTATTTTGACAGGAAAAATTCTTTTATAGATTTATTTGAAAGATATTGTTCTAAAGCTGTTTTCTTGTGGCATTTTAAATTAATTACTATTTAACTGGGAATAAGCCACAATTAAAGGTTAAAATACGTTTATTGACGTTTCAATTTCCACTTCGGAAATCGTTCTCGAGAGACAACGGCCACATATTGGCCACTATATAAAAAATATAAAATAATGATAGTTAAAAGAAATAATTAATAAGACTTACAATCAGTTTAATTTAACTATCTAGATGACCGGTTTCGCTTTCTACAAAAGCATCTTCAGGTCTATCGATACAAAGTTAATTAAATGCTGAAATAACAAAACCCATATTAGGTTGTTGTCTTATAAAGATAAACAAAGACAAATGATATAAATTACGGTAATTAGGTCAATATTACATGTCTGTGGTTTTTCAAAAAATGAATAAACTGTTTAAGCAGACAAAATAAGACCCACAAATTGATACAAAAATAGTCTATTGAATTGTAATAAATTAGTAAATAAACAAAACATTACTTGCATGAAAGTACTCTAATAATAAATGGTTAGAAGAACATAGTTCAAACTATCCTGTATTGCTGAATGGAGAACTTCAGTTTTTATCATTGTAATTGTTTGACAATAAACGGGAAAGTTTTTTGAGGAGATAGATTTTATCCAATTGGATGTAGGTACCGGCATGTAAGTAATGTTTTGTTGATTTACTAGTTTAGTACAATTCAATAGACAATTTTTATACCAATTTGTGGGTCGTACTTTGTCTGCTTAAACAGTTTATTCATTCTTTGAAAAACCACAGACATATAATATTGGCATAATTACCGTAATTTATATCATTTATTTTTGTTTATCTTTATAAGACAACATCCTAATATGGGTTTTATTATTTCAGCATTTAATTAACTTTGTATCGACAAACCTGAAGATGCTTTGCATATTGTAGAAGGCGAAACCTGTCGTCTAGATAGTTAAATTAAGCTGATCTAAGTAAGTAAGATTTGAATAAGTCCTATTTATCATTTCTTTTACCTGTTTGTAATGGACTCACACAAGCAACACATTATTGATTTTTAAAATATTAATAACATAACAATAATCATAACACTTCTTTACTTGGTTCTTGAATTATTATCTCACCTGATCAGTGCTACCTATAACTTGATTATTTAGAATTTATGTTTCAGCTAAACTATCAATTCAAATCTAAGCTCATTAAGTGAAACTGATCTAATAGAAGCTTTCTTTAAAGGTGTATTTAACTTTGGTTGTGATACCGTATGTTTTTAAGGCGCTGGATGAAGTTGAATGCAAGAATCTCGATGCCTTTGTTTTCTGGCTCTCTTAGAATTCCGAATATATCTGACTACCTTCCTTTATTTTCATATGTCACTTAAAATTAGTGTAAGTTATTGTAATCTTCTGCAAGTATATTCCGTGGGACGAATAACGAGCGCACAACACCACCTCTTCTTTTTCTAGGTTTGTGTCTCTTTGAAATTTCTTTTCTAATTGGAGCAGTCTCGCATATTCTTGCTGTTTTAAGTCCCCTAATAGGTTTGTATAAGAATTGAAGGATATTTTAACTTCACATCTTCCTTCGTTACCCCTTCCTTCTGTTATCATACTGGTACAAACTAGAATTTGGACTATTTTGTAGCCTTCTGAACTGTTGCAACTCTTGTCAAACTTTCAGCTCCGGATGTGTTTCCCAAGTGAGGTATTCTTCTTCTTCTTTAAGTTTCATCTTCTATCGAAGGTTGGAAATCTTCATGGCTATGCGGACTCTGTTGACTGCCGCTCTAAAAAGTTCTGCACTACTGCATTCAAACCATTCCCTTAAGTTCTTAAGCTAGGATATTCTTCGTCTTCCCACATTTCGCTTTCCTCGGATTTTGCCCTGCATAATAAGTTGTAATAATGCGTATTTTTGCCCTCTCATCACATGTCCCAAGTACTCAAGTTTTCGTCTTTTAATAGTTAATATTATTTCCGCCTCATTTCCTATCCTTCTAGTTACTTCCATGTTTGACATTCTTTGAATCCATGATATTCGTAGGATGCTTTTGTAACACCAAAATTCAAAGGCGGCCAACTTATTCAGATGAACTTGTTTTAGTGTCCAAGCTTCCAAACCATAAAGAAGAGTAGAGAACACGTAACATCGAAGCATTGTCAGGCGTAGTTCTAACCTTATAACCCGACAACAAAGAAACTTTTTAAGTTTAATAAATGATGTACGTGCTATTTCAATACGTGTCTTAATTTCTTTGGTTTGGTCTATATCTGATTTTATCCATGTTCCTAAGTATTTATAGTTATTAACACTCTCAATTGCAGTATCTTCAATAGTCAATTGGATATTTGCATGTGCAGATTTAGTCATGATCATGCATTTAGTTTTCTTTAAATTTATCTTCAGTCCGTACTCATGACAGCGTTCATTAAGGCGTTGCATTACGTTCTGTAAATCATTGTTGTTATCCGTAATTATTACTGTATCGTCTGCAAAACGTAAGTTATTCAAAACTTCTCCATTGATAGATATACCTTCTATTGAGTCTGAGAGCGCTTCTTGAAATACCGCTTCACTGTAGACATTGAAAAGTAGTGGGGACAGCACGCAACCCTGGCGGACTCCTCTCTGTATTTTGATATTTTTGGTGTACTGGCTGTCAACTCTTACCTTGGCAGTTTGATTCCAAGCGAGGTATGATCCTCCTTTATTATCATTCCTTTTTCTTTTTCTAGATTTGTAACGGGTTTTTACCACTTATATCGCATTTGACAAGTACTCACGTCTAAAGCTGTTCCAAAAATCTCTTTTTACTTTTTCCAACTGTCTCCTTTGTGGCATATTTGTGTATGTGCTCAACTCTTCCTCCCTATTTAGCGAAATTAGTTCTCTTCCAATTAAAAAGTCTCCTGGGGTTATTATTATTATGTTCTCCGTATCTTCCGTATCAGCGCATAAAGGTCAGTAATTCATACATGCCTCTATTTGAGTGTTGGCATGCACACATGCCATTATGCTCAGCTCTTCGTATGTTAATGAATTATCCAAAATTACTATTTTCAAGTAATATTTTATAATTTTAACAGCACTTTTTTATAAACCTCCAAAATGTGGCTCATACGCTGGTGTAAAGTGCCAATGTGTTTCTAATGTTGTTAAGGTGTCCGTTAATGATGTCTTCACTTTCTTATTATTTTGGAATGACAGCTTTGCTGCTTCTACAAAGTTTGTTCCCCAAGTTTTCTATATCGTTCTCGATCTTGCGCGGCATGTCATAATTCATCTGCTGATAAGTCAGTCCATTGACGAAGGTTTCGGAGCCAGAGTTTGTGCCATTGTTACTGTAAATATGACTGTACTGTCCCATTCTTGAAGTAAATCTCTTAAATGCAGGTACAATTGCATCCGTTTTCATATCGCTTACTGCTTCCAGATGTGCAGCTGTCGTGGCTAGGCATACAAATACTGTTATATATCCTTTATAGCTCTTGAACCCTCTTACTTTGGTTGCTCTTATTTTGATTGGTCCGGCGTAGTCTACACCAGTATTTGCAAGTGGATGAGCTTGGTTTACTGGCAATGTTTGGCAAAACTTGGTTTACTTACATAATTACAGTGTAAGAGGGGTTGAACTTTCCGTATAACTTGAAGACGATTTCTCAAATCAAAACACTTCTTCTTCTTCTTCTGGTTCCTATCCGTTTCAGATGTTGGAAATCATATCGGCAATCATAACCTTGCTCGCTGCAGCTCGAAACAGCTCCGTTGATGTTTTCTTAAACCATGTTCTTAAATTCCGGAGCCATGATATTCTCCTTCTACCGGGTCCTCGCTTACCTTTGACTTTACCTTGCAATATAGACTGTAGCAGGGAGTAACGGTGCTGATTTCTCATAACGTGTCCCAGATATTACAATTTTATGCGTTTGATCGTAAACACAATCTCTGGTTCCTTCTTCATTTTTCCTAGAACTTCCTTGTTCGTGATCCTTGCTGTCCATGATATTCTCAGCATTCTTCTATAAAGCCACATCTCAAATGCTTCAAGTTTTTTAATAGTGGTGTCTGTAAGCGTCCATGCCTCCGCCCCGTACAACAACACAGAGAAAACGTAGCATCTCAAATGTCTCATTATTGTATCAAGGGATTTGTTGTGACTTTTGAAGATGGCGCTCATTTTGTTAAAGACCGTTCTTGCCTTTCCTATGCGGCACTTTATTTCCTGTAAATTGCTCCACTGTTCGTTAATAATAGTTCCCAGGTAACAATACTGTTTTACTCGCTCTATCTACGTCCCATTAATGTATAGATGAGCCCCGTTTATATTCTCCTTGCTGATAATCATTTGTTTCGTTTTGTGGGTATTAATGTTTAGTCCGTACTGTTGACTGTACTCGTTTATTCTGTCCATTAGCCTCTGAAGTCCCTCTAAACTATCTGCTATCACCATGGTATCGTCGGCATATCTAACATTGTTTACTCTTTCACCATTTAGAAGGATGCCTTCATCTATTCCGTAAAGAGCCTCGTTAAAAATTTTCTCTGAGTACATATTAAATATCAACAGCGATAGGATACATCCCTGTCTAACTCCACGTAGTATTTTTATGTGATCTGTTTCTTCTCCGTTAATTTTTATGTATGCGGTCTGATTCCAGTAGAATTCTGAAATTATTCTGAGGTCTTTGTCATCCAGGTCTGCCTCTTTTAAAATGTTTATCATCTTTTGATGTTGAACTTTTGATGTTGAACTTGAATCAAAACACAGTAACTACAAGATCCATTACAAAACCCAGTAACTACTTAGCAGTTACTTGGTTTTGATATGGGCTTTGTTAGTTACTCTGTTTTACACTGGGAGGAGCCTCGGTCGACTGTCCGCTACTGTGTTTTGCTTATTTCGTAGTTTCCTTATTTTATGGTCCGATGTTAGTTTTAAAAATATCAGAAGGTAGAGCAAAACGCAGCAACTTCAAATTTATAAAAAACTCGATTTTGACAAAAATGACGGTTACTATGTTTTGCAATGGGAAAGCCGATATATTTAAAAGCGGTTTTTAAGAATTGTGTCCCTTCAAATAATGCTTTCGTATACGAAAACATGTTCTTCATTCCAAGAGAATTCAACACGGAAACTTAAGATTAAAACGGCACATGGTTCTGTACAACTTTTTGTTCCTAAACAATTTTAAATGCGAAATTACGAGATTAATGAATAGAGCACGACACTTTAAAAAACATTTATACGCTTAACGTTGATTAAAGCAAGCGTTTAAGAATCAATAAAAGTTTTACGTGAGAACCAGTAAAATAAAAAAACATTAAGTACTTCAGTTTAGTAGTATTTTAACACTAAACTTTGGTGGCGGTTCTAGTTAAGTATTTTTTTAATCAGTGATACCTCTACAGTTTCACATTTGATTTTAATGGGAGAACTTTTCCGCGATATCCAAGTGCAATCAAACTCAGAGTGAAAATAAGGAAGAGAAGAATAATTTATTTCAAGCTTGACAAGTTCCTTATCCCCATTGAATGCCTGTAGCCATTATGGCACCGTCGCGTCGTTCTTATTTTGAGCTACTCTAAATAATTTATTTAAGGAAAAACTCAATTATCTTACATTTTTAAGACAAAAATGTTTCCTTTCTAATGGTTGTTTAATAAGTTATGAGGTTTGATGGAATGGGGCATTACTACAACTGATGCCAGCTTAAATTTTTTATCATGTTGATTGCTTTTTCAGTATTGTTTAACACTTGAAAAATCAAGTATTGTGCAGTGATTAAATTTTTCTCTTTGAATTGCTGAGTGTGCGTGGTTGTACTAGCTTTGAAGGCAACTGAATCAATGATATCCAAAATAACCACAACAAAAAATCGTCAAAAAATATTGTATTGGATATAATCGTGGACACACTAGATATATCTCACTGAAAAGTGTAAGCAATAATTTGACTGAAGTATTTGGTTTCAGGAAGCTGTGTTTACAATAGTTGCCGCATTAGGTAGCAATGGATGAAAACAAATTCGAATGCGACTTTCTCAGCAACATTTCGTCCTCATCATTCTGCCTTTCTGACAGCAAGAGACGGTTTCACAATAGGAAGACAATCAGTAGGACGACCACGAAAACGATGGGATGACAACTTACTGGAGGCACATTGAAAAACAGACAGAGTCATGTCTATATACAAAGAAGAAGAAGAAGAAGAAGAAGAAGAAGAAGAAGAAGAAGAAGAAGTGTTAGGGAAAAATTTACAGGATTTTCCCTAATTTTTTTATAAAAGTGTACTACAATTTTTGGATTGTATTTTGTTTTCGAAAGAAACGGGGACATAGCTTTTATTAATATTGTTCTGAAGCTATTTTCTTGTGGCATTGTAAATTAATTACTATTAAACTGGGAATAAGCCACAATTAAAGATAAAAATACGTTTATTGACGTTTTAATTTCCACTTCGGAAATCGTTCTCAAAATACAAACAGTAAATTAAACAAATTTTGTTTTTTGTTACATAGTGAAAAATTCTTCTAATAATTTAATTTTATCTGACTCATTTATATTGACAATTCAGACAAACATGCATTTCAAAGTAGACGACTTTAAAATAAATAAATAAGTAAATTCAACATTTCAACAACATTCAAAACAACAAACACGTTAAGATCTATTTTGTCCAAAACCAAACCTAACAATGAACAAGAAAGGACAAAGAATTGCATTTATAAAATACCTTGTGAATGCGATCAGTTTTATTTAGGTGAATCATCAAGGCCAATAAATGTTAGAATAAGTGAACATCAATCTTATATTAAAAATAGAGAATTTGATAGATCTCAAATCTGTAAACACGCATGGGATAATGAACATAGGATTCAATGGAATAATTCAAATGTAGTCCTAAAAGAAACGGATCCAAATGCTCCAAAGAAGCGGCTCTAATTATGCTAAATGAGGCCAATTGTGTCGCAAATTTCTCGGCAGAATGTAGTAGGATCTGGTTACCATTATTGAAAGAGAAAGTTATTAATAAGAAAATACCAGTATTAGTAAGTCAGTAACATATAGAGGATACATCATTTATGTTTTTTAAATAACGTAACATATAAAATCAGAATTTTGATGTTTGTTGAAGGTAAACTAAATTCACGAACAAATACTTACAATGTCGGGATAGTATTATGAGGTTTTTTTTCCTGGTTTTTCCCTCGTAATTTACTATGGAATCACTAACAGGAGAATTTTACTGTCATCATGTCATGTGTTTTTTTTTAAAGACGAATTACATGCTATGATTTTTTTCTGACGGATATTCTCAAGTTAAAGTTGATTTCATGTAATCGAATGAACTATCTTATAAGTAAAGTCGTCCCAGGAGCGCAACTCAACAATATTAGCAATATCATTTTAAAGTCGTCTACTTTAAAATGCATAATGTTTGTCTGAATTGTCAATATAAATAAGTCAGATAAAATTAAATTATTAGAAGAATTTTTCACTGTGTAACAAAAACAAAATTTGTTTAATTTACTGTTTGTATTTTGAGAACGATTTCCGAAGTGGGAATTGAAACGTCAATAAACGTATTTTTGTCTTTAATTGTGGCTTATTCCCAGTTTAATAGTAATTAATAGCTTTCATTGGAAGAAACTTTGTCTAATGTTGTGTTAGTATGTCGGTTATTTCTATTAATGATGTAACGATTTGGTTAGTCACCTTCTGGTAAGAAACCAGTTATAAATTTGGAGTAATAATTTTTTCCAAACTTCACTTATTGATGTGAAGCTGTTTATATTGAAACTTATTTTGCCTAACTAGATTTTTTTGTCAGTTTAATTATCAATTGAGTTTTGGACTTAACTCTTTTATGTATTATTCTCTAACGTTTTATGTTTTTTATACATATCGTACCCTCGAAAGAAAAGTGTCACAAGTCAAAATTATCAAATTGTCCAGGAGAGTAAAAATAAAAACTTATAACATTTTCAATTAGCTACGTATTGTAATTTTAAGCCAAAACTGAGTCTTATAATACATATATTTGCTTTATTTGTTGTACTTTAGATTTAAAAGAACAATTTGCTCCCTGTAGTATACAAAACCTCCAAAATTACCCCTTTTTTGACTTGTGTCTTTTTGCTTTTGTTTTTTTTTTTCGATTTATTTTGATTTATGACAATATTGAATTATAACAATTACTTTACTTATTAAAAAAATAAATTTAACAGAAGCTATTTTTAGTCTAACGTTTATTATTGTAAAACTCGACTAACAGTGATATTCGCTAAACAATTAAAACAGTTTAGAAACACTCTCTAAAAGACTCTACTTATGTTTTACACTAACGGTATTTACTTAATTATATCTACTCTCAGAAACAACTACAATAATGCCCCTGGAAGATATATTACCTCTTATTCTAATATTATGACTGACCCGGCAAAATATTGTAATAGACTATAATAGAAGCTTTTATCGCAAGACCAACCAGCAATAGAAAAGGCATTGAATCGTAATGCACGAGCATCAAAGTGAATCCGTAGCGATATGCATCGGTAATTTTTGTTTATCACAGGGATGTGTCGTTCACAATGGATTGAGTATCAAATACAAATATTTAATTTAATCTTTTAAGAATGGCCAGGATAAGACTACTCAAAGCATAATTATTACTAATAAACGTTTAAGGAAATCTTACCTAATTTATTTTAATTATAAGTCAAATTACGCATTGGATAGTTACTCATATGATGAGTTTTCACTTAGCATAATGCATCTTTACTAAGCATAATGCATCTTATTTTTAAATTTTAAAAATTGTATGACACATTTTATATTTAGAAATATAAAACAGCATCTTCTTCTTCTTGTGGTGCCTATCCGTTACAGATGTTGGCTACTAGCATAGCAATTCTAACTTAATTGACCGCAGCTCAAAATAGTCCTCAAGTGGTCAAGGAACACCATTGTCGTAAGTTCTGGAGCCAAAATATTCTTCTTCTTCCTGGGCCGCTCTTTCCGTAGATCTATCCCTGTAATATAAGTTGCAGCAAGTTTTATATATGATCATTTCACATAATATGTCCAAGATATTCTAAATTGTGCTGTTTTACTGTGGATATAATTTCACACGTTTTATCCATCCGACGTAGAACCTCAATGTTGTTATTCGGTCCACACAGGAGATCCTCAATATTTCTCATGGATGCCTCGGTTAGTGTCCATGATTCAACCCCATAGAGCAGCACTGTAAACACGTAGCATCTCAATAAATGGATTTTCGTTTTTTAAAGTAGATCGTTGCTCTTTTTACTCCTTCGTCTCCCATGAGTTTTAGAAATTTTGAATGAAAGTTTTTGGGCCCTGGTGCTTTATCTGATTTGATTGCTTTATAATATACAATATCCAATCCTATATACAATATAGGACTCCACTGGGGTTGCTAGTCCTAGACGAAGTGTCTGTGAGGACTTGTTGATAGCAACTGACTATCAGTTGTAAGCCCTTAATATTTCAACTACTCAACTGCATTAAATACTTTTGATTACACAACTGAAAAAAAAACATATTTTATCTCCAACAATATTTATTCAGAATTTTTCTCCCAACTTGTCATCAATTGATGACTATAGGAATTTGTCTTTTGCACAACCTTAATATTATTTTTTTATGTTTTTTTTATTTTTTCAACAATACACTTTTCTTTTGTAGGTTTTCCTTAATTTATCTTACTTTAATGCGATTAAAAGTTTCTCCTGTGGGCTTTTTAGTAATATGAAATGTTATCAACTGAACTATCGTTTCACAAGTACTCGGACTCATTCGGTGACAGTTTTGAAATTGTGTAAGATGTGTCTTAAATTCGTGAACATATATACTAGCTTCATGTTCATTCAGTGCTTCAAATTGATGAATCCAATATCGTCTTAATTTTCTTTTCCTTTTTAAAATTTGCCAAAACATTATCACTTTGTCGTCATCATCAGACGACATTTTGGACAACTGATTTTTTATTGACCCCAGAGGGCTGGACACTCAAAACGAGGGATATAAACAGATTAGAAGCTTTCAAAATGTGGCTCTATCGTCGTATCCTAAAAATAGCATGGATAGTGAAAATCAAAAATACAGATATCCTTTGTCCCCAAAAAAGAATAAACCAAGAACGCCAACTTTTCGAAACCATCAAGAAAAGGAAAACGGCGTATCTAGGTCACATCATGCGAAATTAAAAATACCAGTTCCTCCAACTTATAATCGAGGGTAAAATTGAAGGCAAGAGAGGAATGGGACGCAAGAAAATGCCCTGGCTCAGAAACATAAGGAAATGGACAGGGATTAACGACATACAATCTCTGATACATATTGCAAGAAATAGAGAATTAATGGAAAATGTGATCGCAAACATCCATTAGTGGATTTGCATCTGAAGAAGAAGATTTTTTATTGCTTGAAAGAATTAAAAAAAATAATGAAAATCACTTATTTTAATAAACAAATTGATAAAAATATATATCTTATAACAAATATTTGTGAACAAAACACTGACTAAACGTAACTTGATCTCAGCTAGTTACCGATGTATTTTATAAATACTACTAATATATTTATTAAAATACTTCATACATAATATACCAAGTGGCCGCAAAATAGTTAAAATAAGTGTTCTGGTACGTACCCAAAAAATCTCTTCTGTGATCCTCTTACGTCTTTTAGCAATGGACCCATAAAATATTCCATAATGCCCACCTACGACAATTAAGCCGTTATACAGTAATTGCTGAATCCAATAGCAGCAAATGTAACCGTATTGTTTACCCATTTTATCGGTAAATATAAACGTTACCTGCTACTATTTCATTGTATACCCAATTTATTTAATTGCCCATTACAACTAACGGCCAATAACAGTCGACATTGTAACCGTAATTAAGAAAACTCTCCCGGGCCCTTATTTAGCAAAACAAAGAGTCCCAACAATGGCTGATCCGAGTTATGGACTTGTCCGAGCGATTTGCATGAGCTAATTGCTTAGGCAAAATATAAAAACTGTTGACCTAATTTCTCAGCAGGCCGTACGTTTTTGAAACCACTCGCATACATGTAGCGTGCTTTTTCCTTATACGTTAGACAAAGAGAAGATGTCACTCTCGGTAAGGAATGGATTGTTTAAATTTATTTGATTGCCCTACCGCAGTTTCTAATGCTTATGGTCTCAGTAAATAATAGATAGAGAACTCGGCAAGCAGGATTTACACAATGGTATGTGATAACGATTTTTTCACCGGAAATATATTATATGATCGGCGATTTTATGAGGAATTTATTGTATAAAAGTTAGTTGCTGAAAATTATAGCTCTCAATGTATTATTTTTATTTAATTAAGAACCTATTTATAAATTCCTGTCATTACATACAAGCGAGGTTCCTACAGCCTCTGCCGCTTCTCGCATTTCGACATCCATCGTTTTCTGTTCCTCCATTCATCTTCTTTAATGGCTCTATCTCTCATTATGTGCCAAACATTTTCTTACCAGACAACTAAAGGCCTTTCCTTTCTTCTTCTTTATTGTGGTATGTAATTTAAAGCTTTCTTTGGCCATCTGTCTTCATTCATTCGCTTCACGTGACCATACCACACTAGTTGTCTCGTTTCAATTCTGTCTACACTGGAATATATAGTATTTGTCCTCTTTCTAATATCTTTTTTCATATCTTTTTTGGATACACCACACGTTCTTCTTAATAAATCCATTTCTACTATTATTTCTATCTTTTTTCGTGATCTGCCAAATTACTGCCCCATAATCATAAACAATATAAACCTGCCGATACATCAAGATTCTAAGGATGCACGAAATATCCGTCTTCGTTCTACAAAAACCACCAATGAAAACAAGAATGATAGATGAGGAGTTCAACATCACGAATGCATGGTCCAAAGAATGGAACGCATGGCAAAATTACATGCCCTGCATTACCCACAAGCCACCAGGTTTTGATCTTCCACGTAATACATGGTCCACTCTAAATAAAATCCGAACCAGACATGGCAGATATGCGTACATGCTACATAAATAGGGAAAGAATCCGTCTCCTCAATGTGACTGTGAGGAGAACCAAACGATCGACCGCATTATTGAAGAGTGTTCCTCAAGATCCTATAATGGTAGCCCTGAAGACTTCCTGTTTGCAACTTCAGAGTCAATTGATTATACTAATACACTTGATGCTTGTTTGTAACTATTTAAAGTTTGTCATACACCTATATTACTAGTGTTTGTAATTTTGTTCTAAATGTGTTGTAATTGCCATACGATAAATAAATAAACTGCCCCATAAGTCATAATAGGCTCTATCAAGGTTCGGTAGATTTTCAATTTCGTTTCTTGTCTAATATCTTTAGCCCATAGTAGAAAATTTAGAATGTTCACCCATTTTTTTCTGCTGCGTTCTGTTTGTGATGTGTCTTTTGGTAATGCCTTCTTTAGATATTATAGATCCGAGATATTTATATTCATTGCATGTTTTTGTAATTTTAATTTCTAACTCTGAATATTCTTCACCATCTTCTATTTAAAGATACTCTGTCTCTGACATAATCTTATTAAGGCTCCATTTTTCATATTGAATCTTTAGTTTTCTAAAAATGTAGTAAATGTAGTCCACGTCTTTCTCATCATTAGCTACGACTACTTGATCATCTGCGAAAAATAAAGTTTTTCGACATTAACCATCGCCTATGTCTGCTCCCATTCCGGATTATTTGTTTTCTGCACTGCTCTAACGATGATTGAATATATATATTTTAAATAAGGTTGGAGATAGACAACATCCTTGTTTAAGCTCCTTTGTTATTGGAAGTAATTCAGATACAAAGTTTCCTTCTTTAACGGCACTTTTTGCATTTTTGTATATATTTGCTATAGCATCCACATACTCTCTACTGAGTACTCCCTAATTTCGTTAATGTTTAAAACAGTTTTTTTAAAGGTAGCATATCGTATGCCTTGTCTTAATCTACAAACAATAGGTGCGTAGATAGATTCCTTGCCTTCCGTTTTTCGATTACCTGCTGCAGAACACATACCATGATATCCATTTTGTTCTTCTATGTCTGCGTTTTCTGATTTTATTCTTCCTTTTATTATTTGACCGTACAACCTCTCCACTGAGCTGATAACAGTTATTCCCCTATAATTATTAAGCTGATGTGTCCAACATTTTATATCATCAGGGATATTTTGTTATTTTAAGCATTTGTTAAATAGTTGAACCAACATCTTATGAAATATTTTTGGTCCATACTGTTTGAGAAAGTATGCGCGCATTCATTTCATATTTTTACAGTTAATATTTTTTCTGTTACGGTACTGTAATATGACCTAATTTGGGTGCTGTATTTCAATCTTTTAAAATATATTATTTCCTGTTAGTTCGTAAAACTCAAACTGGCTCTCATTTATCATGTTCACGTACGCAGAATTGGGCTTTTTCTTTGTATTCTATGTCAAAAAAGATTGAAACAAGTGGTGGATTTATGGCACTTGCATCTGTTGACCACCCAACGATCAGAGGGCGGTTTTGCCCTGGTAGCGATCTCAAGACGGACACTTTTGCCACTTCTTCGTCACGAGTGAACGAAAACACATTGATTGGTCTTGTGCTGAGTCTCGGCGACGCGGCGTCCCTCGTCCCGGGCGTCGGTACCACCGACCAACTCTACAGCTTGGTACGAATTCATCAATCAAATCAGAGGTGAGGCTATTCTTGTATAAAACATTAATAATGAGTAAACCAGTTTAGTTCTAATTTATTTCTACTTTTACAATTTATAATTACTATTTTCACCAATTTTATGTATCAACAATATCACATTTTTTCGTTATAATTATTTATTCAATATAATTTAAATAAGCGACTTCTCAAGTTTAATTACTAAACACATACTTTACCAACTCAATTGGGATTTCTTCAGGTCCTGCTGCTTACCGTTTTTCGATCTTTTGAGGGCATCGCTTAACTCTTTGGTTGTTATCTCAATTATTTGTGTATGTTCGACTATTTCTTCCATTTCGATCTCTTGGAATTTATATCTATCCTCGGTTAGTAAGACCCCCTAATGGTGTTTCCACTGTTTCAGATCTATTAACTGTAAGTTGGATTTTTCCTTTTCTTTTCTCCGGAGAGACTTTATCTTTTTCCACGATTGACCAATAATTGTAATTGTCATTACATACAGGTTTTTTTAAAACTAACCAGAAATCCCATTATAAGCAATACTAGATCCATAACGTTCTATCTTGGGTTATATTAATATAAATCCTGTTCGCCGAAATGACTTGACTAAGAGTATCTATCACAATAATTCTTTGATCTTCCTCTCCTATCGTTTCTGTGAAGTTACAATTTAACAAATGTTCATATCAAGTGATAATACTTTCAGTTCCAATTATTCTTCAATCATCTTAATATATGCTTCTATATTTTGGAATAAATTTGTTCCACTCTTAATATCATGGTCTCTTCTATGTCCGTTCATAATCATATGTTTTATTACTATTCTCATCCATCCAAGTATTGCCATTTCCTTCTTAATCCAGTACCGTCTTCACTAATAAAGGTCGGCTATAATCATTGTAAATTCGTCTCTACTTTTTGCTTTTCTTAAGATCGTGTGTGTGTTGAACCCGGTCCAATCGCGAATGTTTTTCAGTCAGTATATTTGACGTCTACCAGGATCATCTTTTTTTTCTTCGATTTTACCCTTCATAATGCTGCAAAAACTCGTACTTATCATTTCTAAGTATGTACCCCAAATATGCTGTCTTTCACATTTTAATGGTGGTCTCTATCTCTTCCCATTCTGTGTAACACAATTTCGTTTGTAATGATCGGTCCATGATGTCTTCAAAATTCTCCTAACAAGCCACATCTTAAAAGCTTCCAGTGTTCTCATTAAATCTACATTAACGGGCTTTGATATCGTAAAGAAGAATAGAGTGGATATAACATTTTACCATCCGATATTGGATTTGCAGATTAAGTCTTTGGTTACTCAGACATTTCCTTATCTTCAAAAATGCTGTTCTTGATTGCTCTATTTTTGAGCGATTTTTTAATTTTGGATTGAGACCTTCCGTAATCTAGACTCCAAGTATTTCAGTTTGTCCACTAGCTCAATCAATATCTTTATTTTTTATCTGGATTCTTGTAATGACTTTGCCCCTCTTTCTGATAACCATGGATGTTGTTTTCTTTATGTTTACAGTTAAACCAAACTGTTCCCCAGTATCACAAATTGTGTTTAAAAACGTCTGCAGGTCTGTCTCATCTTCAGCGATAATGACTGTATCGTCAGCATAACGGATGTTATTATATTTTCACTATTTATCTTTATCCCTTCTGTACAGTTTTCAACTCACTTCTCTGCTATCTGTTGCGGATTCGTGCTTTTTCCATCCTCCAAGAGATTTCTCACTATGTTAATGTCATTTTTGTCGTGTCCTTTTCTCTTTAGATATTCCATGAGAAGGTTATGTTTAACTTTGTCGAAAGCTTTCTCATTGTCTATAAACGCAACGAAAAGATCTTTTTATTGTTATTGACATTTTTGGGCAAGAGTTGTAAAACTATACAGAGCTTCTAGTGTTTCAAAGCCGTTACGAAAGCAAACTGTCTATTACTCATATTCGCTTTGCACTTTCTGAGATGTGTGACATTGAGGTCATGAATCTATAGTCATTACAGTGTTTCGGGTTTTTGGTTTTTGGTAACTGAACAATGGTCTATAAAAGCCATTCTGTAGGTATCTCACTAGATTTGTATATGTTGTTAAAAAGTTATTGCACTTTAATTGTCTTTGTCTGTAGGTTTAATCAGCTCGATATGAACTTCATCTGGTCCAGGGACTCTGCCAGATTTTGAGTTGTTTATAGCATGTTGGACTTCAGATGTTAATATTATTCGAGCTTCCTCGTTATTAAGTTGTATTGGTTCCGTTCTTGTGTCCATGAAAAAATCTTCAATGTAGTCCATACCTGTTTTATTTCAATTAGGTTATTAATAGGTTTATTATTTTTGTCAATTAATCGGTTAGGTGTATTCGGTCGTGATTTTCCAGATAATTCTTTTACTTTTTTATGTATATTATAATGATCACGCTTTTTCTGCAATTCTTCCACTTTTATGCATATTTCCATCATTCGCTGTTTCTTAGCCTCTTTTATTTTATTCCTTATTAATTTAAGTTTTTCTCTGTACTAATTTGGGTTTTTGTTTCTATATTTTTTTCCTTTGTTCCATGATTTTCAGTATATTTTGAGTCATCCAAAGTGTTTTTCATTTCTGATGTTAATTTCTTCATTTCTTGATTAATACAAGTTAAAATTTCTGCACGGATTTTATTTATCTTAAGTAACTTAGTATTCAACTTGGAACCTTTTGAATTTTGTTATCTTTTTTACCCTTAGCTTCCTTTTTGAGACGAGAAGGTTATGGCCTGAGGGACCACCTGCTCCAGAAAAAATTCTTAACGCTTACAATGGAATTTCAAGTTCTTAGATTTATTAGAGTCGTTCTGATTTCTAATGCAATTTTGTTCATTATCTTGTGGTGACCTCCAGGTATACAGTCTACTAATGAAGTATAATGTCTATAAATAAGGACAAAACCAAAGAAATACAGATAATAAAATAAAAGCAGCTAAAGGCTTAAGGACTCACGCAAAGAAGAATTTTTTGATCTAGAATATAAAAATGTTCTCCATGCAAGCTCTTATATTTCTAAATTGTTTGTAACTGATGTTTAGAATGTAACTTTCTGCTTAGAATCTCTACGAGCCGACGACTAGACACCACCGCTTTTAACCCAACTTCTTCTCACGCTTTACTAGTGCGACCACAACGAACAGATCGATTTGTTGTTCTCAATCATGAGATTAAAATAGATCGGAAGATTATTTCTGTTACCTACAACCAACATACACTACTATGATTCAATTATTACCATCGTCGATGGACTAAGATAAAGATTAAAGTTTGATTTATGATTGGCTTTTATTTATATCGTTTAGCGGATACCGTGGGCGAAAAGTAATGGTGACAGCAACAATCAGAATTACTGAATAACTACAAACTATTTGCTATGTTTCCGTAAAATATGATCTGGGTGGAGCATCTTCGCGATTCTTCTTCTGGTTTTGTGAGTTAGGTGGAGCAAAAACTGCAAATTAATGTAATCGCAATAAGAAAACTACAAGTTGCGTGGGTAGTAGCTGTTTGTTAAAGCAACAGTAAAATACGTTGTTTAAATTATCGATGTTAAAACAGAACAATGTGATAAAAGGCACCAATAATTGTCATAGTGTTTGTTTGTGATTCATTTGATAAATTATGGATAAAAACAAAATTGTTAGCTGTTAATACTAGCTATTTTTGATGTTCATACACATAGGTATTCATAAATACACTTGGGCACAGAAGTCAATCATAGACTATATAATAATCAATCAGTAATCAAAATTTAAGTGCCAAGACTGCAGAGTAAAAAGAGGATCTAACTGTGGGACAGATGACTGTTTTCTTTTAGCTAATCTTTTGTGCCTCTTTAAACAATACTACAAACAGAACACCGAACGTGAGAGAAACCATACTACACAGTACAAAACGGAAAGATATAAATTGCACTTTTTATTTCAATCAAGTACTAAACACCTTTTTCAATCTAGATTAAAAAAGGAACTAAATGAGGTAAAAAGAAAAATGGATGTAGAATAAGAATACAAGAACCTCAAAACGATAATAAAAAAATGGTTATGAAGTATTAGTAA
Organism: Diabrotica balteata; assembly: GCA_918026665.1. Classification (NCBI taxonomy): domain Eukaryota; kingdom Metazoa; phylum Arthropoda; class Insecta; order Coleoptera; family Chrysomelidae; genus Diabrotica; species Diabrotica balteata. The sequence goes on along the minus strand of OU898281.1, from coordinate 155,293,781 downwards.
CAGAGAACAACGACAAAAAACACCACGAACCACCATGGATGACAAAAAATGTAAACGAAATGATACAAGAAAAAACAAAATATATAAGACATGGCTAACAAATAAAACAGCTAGCAATAGAGTAACATATCGAAGGAAAAACGGAGAACTACGCAATTAAATAAAAGAAGCAAAAAAAAAATTTCTGGGAAAAAAAATTCAAGTTAAAAATTTAATTGGTGGTTCTTAGACTACGGAAGGATAGAGAACTATAACTACTCTAAAGAAAAACACGTTCTTGGGGAAAAACACTCATACTTATATCCTTAAGCAAGATTCAAGATTATTCATGTCATTGTTTCCATTGTTATAACACTCCTAACCACAGAATTTTTTTGATACATTATTACAATTTTTTATGCTTAAATCTGGTCTACTATAAAGATTTTTAGAGGCTTTTATGAATGTGTGACTGATGTTAGTTCCTTAAAGTAACTTCTGGAGCATTTTTGCTGGAACTATGCCATACTCCGTATAAAATCTTTCAGCCCTAAAACTTGACTGCACATCTTCTTAGTTGTTTTCTCTAAACAACTTTACTCTTATCTGTAAACTTGATATTCAAGTTTAGTTGGATCTCGCAGAACATCATATCACTGGCATTGACTAAGAGAACTAGTTTCTAATAAGCCTCTATTCTGATGAGCCATCTTCCATCTTCTGTCGTCATTGTCTCATTGTCATCCAGTACGTACATTTTTGCGCTGTTGTACCGATTTTTTTTATTATAAAACGGTCCATGTTCATTTTTTTGCTCTTGTAGCATTTTTAATTTCATTGATTCTTTGAAGTATATTGAAGTCCCCTCGTATACGAAATATTAAAATCACCTTATATATTTTTGATAGATCTAAAAATATTTCGTACGTATTTAAACCCAAATATCTTTTTATTTCTTTCTTAGGTCGGCCAAGTTGAAATAAACCATTTTAGAGTTGTTTATTTATTTTAACTTCCTCGGCAAATTCTTGTTTTATTAGAAGCCGCAATTTTAATGCGTCGCAAAAGGATATGTACGTCGTTTCGTGGTGTCTTGTTATGTCAGCGTTTGTATGTATGCGTTCAATTTTAATAGAATTACTTCACCATCGTTGGAGCCGCGGTGAAAAGCGGTCAACGTTATGTCCGAATTTGACTTCAAATTCGAAATGTTCCTCGTTGTTTGTGTTTTTTTATGAAGACGTTTGTTCGTCCTTTTTTATGAAGAAAATGTGTAGCAGTGTGAAGTTAATGGTTCAGTAAATGTTTGAGTGAGGAATGGAAGAATCGTCGATTCCATCCTCGTTTTGTTTCTCCCTGGTTATCATCCAAGGCTTTTGGCAGTATGGAGACAGATTTGTTCGAGATATGAAGATATGGAGATAGATAGTTGTGTTGATTGCACAGAGAGTAGAGCCCTCAGTTCCAGTTATGGTGTCGGATATTCCAGTGGCGTCTGGTTCCACAAATTCTAGTGTATTTTGTAAGTGAAAATCCAGGTAACTTTTTGATCAAATTTTAAAGTAAAGACAGACAATTTGTTTTAAATTAAATAATTGCTTTCGTTGACATTTAAAATTGTAAATTTTAGATTTTGAGTTGAGCTGTCAATTTGTGTGTTTAGTTTTTTTTTAAATTTAATGTTAACTTATGACAGCTCGTTTTTTATTATTTTTTTGGTTATTAGTTTGTTTTATTTTTAAACAAGGGTAACCTCCATATAAATAGTTTTATGTACTATCTCCAACTCCTGGAGTTTGTAAGCGGATGACGCGTAAGTTTTTGTATTTTGTATTTCTCCATTTTGTAACTGTTTGTGGTGACACATAAATAAATGTTAAATTACGTTGTCTTAACATTTTATTTATTTTTTTGAGCTAACCCTTTTTTGATTTTTTTTTAAAAAGATATGTCTTTGTTGTTGTATAATTATTTCCTAGTTACAACTAGTGGTTGTAATAGGCACAATTAGGCACCTCAAGTGGCGCCCTATATTAAATTCCTTGAGGTGTTTCTTGTTTATTTTTATTTTGTTTATCCCAAGGGCCCTTTATTTCATTTTTTTGTAGTTCCCCCATTCCAATGCCCTTATCTCTTACTTATCCACGACCCCAGCTCTCCTACGAAACCCTGAGTGCCGTTCGCATCAGTAGCGATTATTTTGCTTGCCCTATCTCCACCCCCAATAGTTTTCCCCCCAATTTTCTATCTCCCGTATTAATGCCCCCTGTGGTAGGCAAAATATTGTCCTTACACTCTTAGTTAGTATTTCTTTTTAAAATAATTATTTTTACCTTATGTTAGCTATTTTTTATAGTAATTATACTTTTGTTTTATAGATATAAGTTTAATTTTACTTCAGTTATATTTTTATGATCATTGAGATGAGTCTGAACATTGTGTCTCACCGAGGCGCCAATGAATTTTTAATAATATTGTCTAAATTACATAATCGCGTTTTATAGTCTGTAAGAATTACAAAACATAAACACACCATCTTTTTCGCGAGCAGAGCGCAAATGGATTTAAAAAGCATTTTAAGTGGCACCAGACTCGGACATAAGCATACAATGACGCAATCTTTTATTGAGAACCACCGTTAAATTGGATTTTTAAAAGGAGAATTGGCACGTTTTAAGAAGATCGTGAATGTATAGTTTTGTGTCTTCTGTAATGCAATGAGCCTAATTGTTTTAAGTTTTAAATAAGACCACTAACTTTTATTTATTATTTTAGGTTTTATTTAATAAAGTTAATAGGTTGTACCAAAATTTATATTATTTATATTTTTTTTATCCAAATTTTGTTTATCACGTAACAAAACTATTTATCAAGCTTTTTGCTTTTAGTATACAGTGGAAGACGTGTTATAGCAGATGAAAAAACTCTGGAAACTCGATTATGATAATAAATAAAAAATAGTAGAGACAATTATAATTTGTTTGGAAAATGGCGAATGTAGTGATAATCAGAGCTCGGATTTAAAGGCGACAAAAATTGAAGAAAAAGGCGCCTGTATGGGTAAATATTTTTATAAAAAATGGCAAAAATTTTAGCATGTAGGTAATATCAACAATACAACAACAACAATAACAACAACAAGAGCTAGGATAGAAATAGCAAGAAATGCGTTTGTAAAAATGAAAACAATTCTCTGCAACAAAGGCCTTAGATTAGAACTGAGAATAAGAGCACTGAGATGCTACGTGTTTTCGATACTGCAATATGGACTTGAAAGCTGGACATTGAAGCAAGAACACATAAATAAGTTACATGCCTTTAAAATGTGGTGTTACAGGGGGATGCTTAGAATAGCATGGACACAGAAGAAAACTAACACGGAAGTATTGCGAGAAATGTGCAAAGAATGCGAAATAATAAACACAATAAAAATAAGAAAGTTACAGTATCTGGGACACGTAATGAGGGGACAGTGATACGAACTGCTAAGGCTGATAATACAGGGAAAGATAAGAGAAGGAAGGGGTATAGGAAGAAGGAGAGTGTCATAGTTGAAGAGTTTAAGGGACTGATTTAAATGCGGTTCCATAGAACTCTTTAGAGCAGCATTAGATAAAGTAAATATGGTGATAATGATATCCAACCTCCGGATAGGGAGACGGCACTTAAAGAAGAAGAATATCAACAAGCTTGTTGTAGGTGCCCAAAATAAAAGTTTTCAGTAAAGACCAAAAACTGTTTTAGTTTAAAAATGATAAATCAAATAATTCTTAAAATTTTTATTATTAAACTATGGTTCAATACTATTGTCATACAAATTTAAAGTCTAGTGAAGTAAAATAGCTTATGCTTTAATACCAGTAGTACCCCAGGGAAAATCATAAGAAACCAAATTGATTTTATCAACATAAACAAAAGGTTTAGAAATTCTATCACCTCAACAAAAATATATCCAGGGCCAAAATCGTTCCTTTGAAGAACGATTTCCGAAGTGGAAATTGAAACGTCAATAAACGTATTTTTATCTTTAATTGTGGCTTATTCCCAGTTAAATAGTAATTAATTTAAAATGCCACAAGAAAATAGCTTCAGAACAATATAGGTGTATACTTGTTAGCAACCAACTTTAACCTGCTCGGTAAGGTTAAAAGTTTTTCTTTTTAAACCTTATGTCTTTTGGTAAAATGTTTTTTAGTCATTATTATTTTTTCAAAATGCATAGATATCTTGTCGAAACGTCAAAAAAAATTAATAAGAATGTCTTAGTATCATGCACATTCTTTTTTCTAAATGTAAGCTTAAGAAATTCTGCTAATGTGTGTGTATTTGGTATGATGTAATAGTGTCTATCGGTTCACCCGTTATATAGTATTACCCCTTTAGTTACAGTCAGGTACATGAACTTCAATGTTTATTATTCTGAATAGCTCGGGAGATACAATTTTATTATTAAGACCAACCATTAGTCTTGATCAGGCGTTATTTCTCGTGGTGATGTAGCTAAAATATAATGCACTTAATTGGGACTATTTAGATACAGACCATGCTGTGCCTGCGCAGTGCAACAGAAGTTGCATCGGTCATTTTTAACGAGCCAATATTTATCATTTTCTTCCTTATCCGCAAGCAACAGGTTCAAATCGGTGCAACAAAAGAGCGAAATTTTATAAGAGCTATGTACACACAAACAAAGTTATAGTAAAAACAGTGTGAATCAATCCTAAAAGCTAAAAATTAATATTAATTATTCCTTCCACTATTACATTAAATAGAGTTGTTAATAGTGGGTCTCTTTGTCTTAATCCTTCCTTTGTTTTAAAATTATTTGATTTATGTCCCTTTTATGCTATTTCGTTTGTGAAGCTATCCATAGCAATCTTTACCATCCTCACGATTTTACTCAGTAGGCTAATTTATTTCATTAGTGCGTATATCTGTTGCCGCTTTAATGTATCGTAGGCCTGTTTAAAGTCGACAAACAGCACGTATACTGCCATTTTATGTTCGTAGCACGTAGTCTGGATTTCTTTTAACTCAAATATTTGATCTGTCGTCGACCTATTACTTCTGTATCCTGTCTGATATGCACCCAATATCTTTTCCGTGTATTGATTTAGCTTTATTCTTATGATGTTTGTCAATATTTTGTACACTTCCTCTATAATTTTCACAACTCATTTTGTCACATTTTTAATGTATATGGCATATCCTTGCCGTGGCCCATTGTCCTGACATTCTTTCTGTTTCCCATATACTTTTTATCAGGCTATGTATCTCCTTGTGTAGTCTTTTTCCTCCTGCCTTTATCATTTTCGCTAATAGTTCTGTTATTCCTGGGCTTTTATGGTTTCTCAATCCTCTTATTTCATTTTCTATTTCTTCCCTCGTAAGTGTTTTTATTAGGTACTATATGATCATTTTTAATTTCCTGGACTGTTTTCCTTTCTTTTTCGTTTTTGTTTAGAAGTTGTGTAAAGTAAATTTGCCAATTTCTTATTATTTTCCCAGGTTTATTTATTATTATTCGTTTCTCATTTTTTTATATATGGGTTATGTTTCTGATATCCCTCTTTCCATCTTTCTGGTTCCTGGGTCCTGGTAAAAGGATCTTATTTCTTTTTTTGGAATTTGTTTTCTGTCACTTTAAATTTTTTTTTGTTGTATTTTCTTTTTTTATTTCTGCATGTTCTGCTCATAATTTTCCTCAATTCTCTATATTCTTGTGTGCTAATGTCACTATTATTTCTTAAGTTTATTCTTATTCTTCTAATTTCTGCTGCTATTTTTTGACATTCCTCGTCATATCATTTGTTTTATTTTATTTTTCTATTACCTTTAATTAATGTTTCTTCGCTGGTGTTTAAAACTGCTTTTTTATGCTTTTCCACTTTTCTTCCAGGTCTAGTGTTTCTGGTTCTTCGTTTAGTCTGCTGGATATTCGTTGTTCGTACTTCTTCTATGTCGTATTATCATTAAGTATTGCTATGTTGAATTGGTTTTTAATTTCTGTGTCCCTTTGATTGTCTTTCTTTATATTATCATTTATTTTATAACCCGCTCTTAAAAGCAAAAACTGATTTGAGTCACATTCCGCTCCTCTAATGCTTTTTTTATTTATTATATTATGGGCGTGCTTCTTCCCTATTAATATGATTTAATTTATTCCTTTTATCCGGAGAAATTCACGTTTCTTTATGTATATCTTTTCTACGTTGGTGTGTGCTTTTTATTACCATTTGTCTCTTTGTTGCAAAACCTATAATTCTTTGACCGTTATCATTTGATACATCGTGTTTACTGTAATTTCCTGGTATATTTTCATATATAACATCTTTTCTAACTTTAGCCATTGATTATAAACCACTACCTGGTAGTGGTTTATAATCAATGCTTTAGCATTGCAGTCTTCCATTACTATTTGGATATCAAATGCTGGTATAGTCATATTCTCTCTCTAGTTGCTTATAGTATGCATCTTTGTCTTCTTCGGTAGCGTCTTCTATTGATGCATGAACATTTATTACACTTATGTTTCGTTGCTTCTCTTTTAACCTGATTATGCAAATTTTACTTGATATATGAAAAAGGTTAATCCAATTTAATAGTAAAATAAAGGTAGAAGGTATCGATACCTTCTACCCATTGGTCTTATGGTTAAATCAGCAAATTTACTAAGACGTAAATTGAAGCTGGAAGGTCATATAATAAAACACGTAATGAAGTTGAAATATCTAGGCATCATATTATCTAGCTAGAGAAAGGTCAAAACAGAAGTGGAAGGTCAAGCGATTAAAGCAAACAGAGACGCAAGTTGCTTTAATGAAACAATATGGAGAGAATGAAATGTTAGAAAAAAAATGAAAAGCAGAATTTACAAATTAGTCATTGGACCAATAATGACATATGTGGCAGAAACACGATGGTAGAATTAATTAGCGGACATTTATTTGTCCACTACTGAACGTAGGCCCATAAAATTTTAAACCTATTTCTATATTGGGCTTCTTGCATCTAGTTTGTGTTGACGCGCTTGATATCATCCGTCCATCTAGTCGGCGGTCGTCCTCTGCTTCGATATGCCTTGGTTGTCATTCCAGAATCTTTCTGGTCCATGTATCATCCGTTAATCTGGCAACATGTCATATATGGTCAGATCTAAGAACAATGGGATACTCACTGACCCAACTATTATGGACGACCGTTCAAGATGGAGGCAAGTTATGCAGTCAGCCAAGACCCACCTCGGGTTGTAGTGCTACGAGAAGAAGAAGACCTGACACAGAGGTGACAAAAAGGATATTAGAAACAGCAGAGATAAAAACACTTTAGAGAATAAACATTTTTGATAAAACCCTATGCGACAAAGCTAGAAGTACAGATATACAATGTAGATGCAAGGTGGAGAACATCAAGGTAAACGATCAGTAGAAATACCTCAAATACGATGGAAAAACAACTAACTGAAGGTACATTGAGAAACAGACAGAGCTATGTCTACATAAAAAAAGAAGATATCTCGATAGTGTATTTTTTGAACGATTTCTGGTATTGCTGCACGTGAATTGTGTTCAAGATTTGTACGATCACGTTTACATTCAGCAAACCATCTTTGTACTGTACTAAAATATCCTCTGCTTTTTAACCTATCAAACATAGAAATTCATTGACTGCGCGATACTTCATTTTTTCCATTGTACAAAATACTGTCTCTTGTCGATACTAAATTCTTTGTAAACAAAGAATGATTTTACAGGTTGAAATAAAGCTTCACATGTAAAGCGTGTACCAACATAACAAAAAAATTTAAGATAATAAGCGATGCCTTCTCTTATTGAACTGCAAAACATAAAGTTTCTTAACATAAGTATTTTTTTTTCTTTCTGTATTTTCAATTGGTTCTACTGTAATTGGTTCTACTTGCCATTAACGTTAATGCCATAGGTTGACCAATTTGTAGTTTTGAAGACGTCTTCTAGCGCTAGGTTGAAAAGCTTTGGCGATATTACGTCTCCTTGTCTTACTCCTCTCTTAATGGAGATGGGATTTATATTTTTGTCTAGTTGTACTATTATAGTTGCATTTTCATATATATTATGTATTAGTTGCCTATATCTCGAGTCTATTCTACAATTATTAATAGCTTGTTCTATGGCCCACATCTCGATACTATCAAACGCCTTTTCATAGTCGACGAAGGCAAGAAATACGGGTAGTTGGTATTTATTTGCCTTCTCTATCAATGTTCTAATTGTCAGCAGATGGTCTGATGTACTATATCCTTTGCGGAAGCCAGCCTGTTCAACCGTTTGTTAATTATCCATTTTGTAGGTTAACCGGTTATTAATAATTCTCCTATATAGTTTGTATACTTGACTGAGTAACGATATAGGTCTATTATTCTGTACATTTGTCCCCTTTTTTGTGTAAGAGTATTACTAGACTCTCGTTCCAGTCTTTAGGGATCTGGCTATTATGAAGACATCTATTAAATAGCTCTGTTAGTACAGGGATTGTTAATGTCTTGCTTGTTTTCAAGAGCTCGGCAATTACACCGTCGTGTCCTGGAGCTTTATTATTTTTTAGTTCTTTTAAAGCTGTTTCTATTTCGTATCCCTTTATATTTGCTAGTACTTCTGATCCCACGTTTTTCATTTTTCTTTTGACGTTTTCCTTTGTTGTTTCATCAGGCTGGCTTTGCGAGCTGTACAATGATGTGTAGAAGTTTTCGACAATATTTGTTATTTTATATTTGTTCTTCTCTACCTTATTGTTGACGTCTTTAATTTTGATGATTTTTTGAACTCCCAGTGCGGGTCTTAGACATTTTAAGCCTCTGTTGTTTTCAATGACTCGCTCTATTAAGTTCTTATTCCATTTTTGTATTTCGCGTTTTAGTTCTTTTCTAATTGTTTTATTAAGTTCTCTATATTATTGAGTATGGCGTTTGTTTTGCGCTAGTAGTTGTCTTCTTTTCGTCATTAGCTGTTTAGTTTCAGTGCTTATTTTGTTTTCTTTAGTCCTTATTTTCTTTGCGACCTGTAGTCCTGCTGCGAGAAGGTTTTTATTTAGGTTTTTATTCATCCCGTCAATTTGATCTTGATTATGTGAAGGATCAGATTCGAACTTATCCGCTAAGACTTCTCGAAATTGCTCTTTATTTGTTCTTAGTTTAAAGGCATCTATTCTCGTTGTTTTTTTTTTAAATCATTTTTCTTTCTTCTTTCATGTTAATATTTATTTTTGTTCTGACTATACGATGGTCACTTCCCGTTGTTACGTTGTTTATTGTTGTGACGTCTTCAAATATTCCTTTGTTGTTTGAGAGAAAATAGTCTATTTCATTTTTGGTAGTTCCGTTAGGTGTGACCCATTTCCACTTTCTGTTAGGTTTTTATTTTTATTTTTATGTATGTTATGAATAACTTCTACAAAAAGAAACCAAAAAGAAAAAGAAAAAAAGGAAACCATTGATGGGGTACAATTAACTTAATGAAAATATCGGATATATCTTTTCGTAAATGAGATTTAAACCTTATTGTTATATCTAGCTTCTTCGGAACCCAGCTATCCTAAGCACACAATTATTATAAATAATATCTTTACACACAAAAAATTAATCGCTTTATTACTAACCCTCGTCATCACATCGTACTGAAGCAAACAATTCCTTATAATAATAGAGAATTATAGAGTAAAAGATTTATAGTGTATTATGTAACAGCTCGTAAAGTAGTTACAAACTTATTTTATCAGTTCGAAACATCTGCAATCAAATTAAATTACAGAAAGATATTTTATAATAAGCTTGTGTGGTATCTGTTATGCATTAAAAGCAACAGTTATACAGGGATCGTCTAGAAAATTATAAATTCACTGTTTGAGTTCGTTTTCTTCTATCGGATATATTTTGTGTTCTATGTTTATCTCTCTCATACAGATTTAATTATTGATGAATTCGATGATTTGGTATGCTACAAAAATTTATATTTGTAGGCCGAAATAGGCACAACGTTCTGAATTCCATTAAAATAACGATTTTATATATCCAAATATCATCCTTTGACCAAGATATATATCTTGGTCAAACTATAAAACTTAACAAAGAGAACCAAACAGCAGAGATCAAGAGACGAGTTAGACTGGCATGGGCGGCATTTGGCAAACTAAGCTACATTCTTAAAAACAAAAGATATCCACAGGATCTTAGGACCAAAGTATACAATCAATGCGTACTCCCTGTTCTTACTTATGGTTCCCAAACGTGGACATCTACAAAAGCAAACATGGACAAAATCATAAAAACCCAAAGAGCAATGGAAAGACAAATGTTGCACATAAGACTAATGGATAAGAAGAGAAACGAGTGGATAAGAGAGAAAACAAAAGTGAGGGATGTTAAACAAGAAGTTGCAAAATTAAAATGGAGATTTGCCGGACACAATATAGATAATAAGACAAAAAGAAGACAGATGGAAGAAAATTCTTATAAGTTGGAGACCGTGGGAATATAAACGAAGCAAAAAAAGGCCCCAAATGAGATGGGCAGATGATATCAAGAAGCACGTGGGCTCTAGGTGGATGACTGTAGCGACAGAAAGAGAAGAATGGAAAAGGATTGGGGAGCCCTATGTCCAAAGATGGACCGAAGGCTAATTAGATAAAACAATTTTAATATATTTGTCTGGCGTTTATTCCACCAGATAATTCAATGTATTCATATAAAAAAAAAGCTTTTCTTGCTGTACCGTTCGAGTCAACTTTGCAGATGTACTGTTCGGGTCAATATGACCCAACTATGGTTCACGGCCCTTAATCGAAATAAATCAACCTAATAGAACTAAACAAAACAGGAAGCCCTTTTACAAGCAAACGTAGGAATCGTAATTAATGGAGAGATTGTAAATAATATTCGATACGCGGACGACACTGTACTAGTTGCAAGAACAGTAGAAGAATTACAAAGATTACTTACAGACATAAATATTGCTTGCAACAATTATGGTATAAATATCAATATTAAAAAAACCAAGTATATGGTCTTCAGTAAAAACATGACACAACCAGCGTATATTAGTATAAACGGCACTCAAGTTGAAAAAGTATCAAGTTACAAATACTTGGGAACTTTAATAAACGAAACTGGAGACCAAAACGGTGAAATAAAATGACGTATCGAAATTGCCAGGGCCACCTTCATAAAGATGAGAAAATTCTTCTGCAACAGCAATATAAGCATCCCTCTACGATTAAGAATGCTGAGAGGCTATGTATTTAACACGCTATTATACGGTGTAGAGGCCTGGACTCTCAAACAGAACAACATGAAAAATATTGAAAGTTTCGAGATGTGGTGCTACCGTCGAATGCTGAAGATTAGTTGGGTTAAAAGAATAACCAACTGTGAAGTAATACAAAGAATAGGAAAAGACCCAGAGATTTTGTTAACGCTAAAGCGAAGAAAACTCGAATATTTTGGTCACCTGATGAGAGGACATAAATACGCATTACTTCAAAATATAATGAAGGGAAAAATAGAAGGAAAACGGAATCCAGGCCGTAGAAGAATGTCATGGTTGCGGAATTTGAGAGAGTGGTTTGGCTGCACCACTAATGAACTCTTTAGGTCAGTGGCACCAAAAGAAGTGGCACAAAAAAAAGAGAAGAACAAAAATAAAAGGCATTTTTTTCTTTCCCAGAAAAGCCTAAAACCTAAAAATTTAATTTAGTTTAGAACAGGGACATTAATAAGAAAAATGGGTTTGACAAATTATATTTATGATATATACAACATAAAATAATAGTCTTATTATTGTCTTTAGAGCAAAATGTACAGCGCGCTCGTTTAGCAGGCGGTGTTGGATTGTCCATAGACGGTTAACTAGCATTTCTATCTTCTATTCTCGCTTCTGTTCGTGTTTTTTTACCAGTTCTTGTGAGTCTTTCATCAAGCAGCCAATCGTGTCCACTGCTGGACATAGGCCTCCCTCAGTTCTTTCCAGTGTTCTCTACACTGGGCCGCTTGTGAGTCTTTAGTTCTTGGTAAATTTTTCCTGGAAAGGATAAGTGGTTTCACCAGTGTTTTTCACCAATTCCTCAAGAAAAATTCACCGTTTTGTAAGTTTTTTGGTGTTTTATTCTGGATTTATTCTGCCGTCCTTAGATTTATGCAGATTTTAATAAACAGGGCTGAGCCACCATATATTTATTTATGGATTCCGGAAATGTTTAATTGTGTTGTAGTTCTTTTTGATATCATTAAATAAGTTTATTTTTTTTTTGCTTTTAAGCAAGGTATATTGTAGCGAAGATGTTTAATAAACATTTGGCGCACCAATTAAATTCGAGGACAAAAACGCTCATTGTCGGAGAGAGAGTTGGGGGAGTTCCGTTGAAATATATAGAAACTGTATCATATCTTAAATTCAAGCACAATCAGATAATATAAAATTATAATTTATTATTGGACACCACCCCTGGTTTATCCTCGAAGGGGACGAGCAAAGAAAGGAATTAAGATTTATAGAAAGTATACAAGAAAACTGTACTTTATTATTTCTTAGTAGTGAACAAAAAGAAAACAGTAAAAGTTAGGTCATCCCAAAAGGATCATCCCAAAAGGATACCAAACAACAGGAGTTGTTATCAACAGGTCCTCATAGACACTTCGTCTCAGGACCATTTTACTCATGTAGAGTCATACGCCGCCATGTTACCTATCCAACGGTAACTTAACCATCACAAATTATAAATACTAATAATGTAAAACAACTTCAAATTTTAATCATTTAAAGGGTTTTTACCCATATATTTTGGTGGCTACTAGCATGTACAACCGTTTGCACTGATGATGGATTGTTTAATCCGAAAACGTTTTGCAATGTGTTTGTGATAGCCCGTTTGGGGCATTTTTATATACCTTTTATATAAGATTTTAAACAAAATTTTTTTTGTTATATATGGTATACAGCCAGCTACAGGAACTTAGTTTCCTCGTGGCATTTTATTTTGTTGTATTTTTTTTAAACTGAGTACAATATTTTTTTCAATAATTTTTATAGTAAAAACAGTGTGTCCCATTTATTTCGGCAGGATCACGTCTAGAGTGATTTTCAACTCTTGAAATGAGAAAACGTGCATTTTTATACCGGGCGAAAAAGTACGACTTTACGCCTCCAAAATTAGAGCGTAAAGTGCGGACTTTATGCCCGATATGCTAAGGTGAAATAAGAAAAATATGAAGATCTAAAAAAAGTAACAGGTTAAAGTAACAATAATACGGAAACATTATTAAAAATACCTTTTTTAATTTTGTTCGTCATTTCAAAATTCGACCTAGCAGGTGGTAAACGAATATCCAGTAGTTTGCTGGACATAATGGTACTTGAAAAATAACTTTTTTTGTTATGCTGCATTCAACATGACATGACAAAGCTGAGTTAAAGGATACAAAAATTACTAGGACTGTAATAAAGCAGTAAAAACCTAGCAGAACAGTTTGGTATTTCAAAAATATATATTTTTTAATTCCGCTCTCTTGGGTATTAAGCTAGCGGAATCGCTCCCATTAGATTAGGTTTGAGGGTGAAAAATTACTGGGTTGGTAATAAAATAATAAAAAATGGGTAAATTTGTATGCCATAGGCAAAAAGCCTTTTTTGAATTTTGAGTCAGAAGAATCGATCCAATTAAGGGTGTTTTAGGAGTGAAAAATTATTAGGACGATACCAAATTAGTAAAAGGTGGATGAAAAACTATGGCGTAGGTTAAATTAGATTCCGCTCATTTGTCCACGACAACTTATGGGTCCTTAGTTTATTGAAAATTTAAGATAATATAAATATTAAACGTAAGTAGTAATAGTAACTTGATAATCAATCCAACCATCTTATATAGTATGTTTTTGTTATAGGACGCCTTAAAGGTAATATTTTACGACTGTGTATTTGTAATAGTCACTGTTTTTCTATTGAATGGGCTGTTACATATTGTTTACTCAGAAATTTGCTTTTGGACAGTTTTATGTATAATTTATTCTTGTGTTTTTTCTATTTTCTTCCGATAAAAAAAATCAAACTATTCTGCTAGAAAATATTTGGCTATCAATTGTTCTTTTGGCTTAATCTTCAAGGTTTTGCCATGTTGTCCAAGTTAAGACAATTTTACAATCTCGAAATTTCTGTAATTTTTAAAATTTGATATTTGTGATATTTATGATAAAAAATGAATGGATTGGTATATTTAAGCATTTGCACAATATTTTTAACTACTTTCCTTTTAGATCCCATAACTGCGATAGCATCTTGCCAAACGTGTGGAAAAACATTCAAGAACGTTAACAGTCTACCATACGTAGGTCATATTGACCCGAATGTACTATGGGAAACAATTTAATTTTTATCAAAAAAATTAGGAAGTTGATTGTTTATCTCTTATACAGTTGAAAGATCTCATATTAGGTAATAAAGTCACCAAGCATCAAAACGTTACGCTGCGTAACATTTTGAAGAATAGCAAATATTTTTTTCTGGGTTAAATAGACCCGAACATGACAGCAGGATTAAACTAAAGAAATTATGTCTAACGGCATAAGACATCGCACGATTATAAGAATCCACGGCTCCAACTATAAAATAGATTTATGAAAATTACTTGAATAGCGCTCATGTTGAATGTGTTTAGAGAACTTTATTCCTTCTTAAAAATAACAGTTAAAATATAATCACGAAATAGCTGTTCTAGCGTTTATATTAAGCAGCTAACAAATGACCGACTCAGAAAAAATCGAAGGCGAACCGTCGACAAATTCCAGGATGGATATCTTTCCACGAACTTACCAACGATTTATTCAAAATCGGTTAGATATTTCAATAAGAAGGATCGTTTAAAGACAAACCATAAATACCGCAACTCTTTGCTAGATAACCAATGTGTGATTCTGGTTGTTTGTGTATCTTGTCTCGCTTGTCTGTGTCTTTCGAAGTGAGAACAGAGACAGTTCTAGATGACGATACGCCTATGATACTCCTACTAAGAAGAAGTGTCTTCGTGAACTGGTTGTTTTAAACTAAATGCTGTAAATTATATTTAGTATAAATGATATGAAGCAAACTAATTTTAAATTAGAATAAAAAAGTTACTAATGGTATTCAGGTTTGGAGAAAAAATTTACTTTGAAATTGTCAATTTTTAAATTCTTTATTTTAACGTCTCATTAAATGAACCATTAACGTCCCATTAAATAAAAAAATATTTTATAAATATAAATTTTTGTTTTCTATTGTTACATTGTATATTTACATTCGACTCTAAATACAGATTAATAAGTACAGTGACAGTTGTCTTAGTATTATTACAGTAGGTCTTCTGGCCATACTCTCTTCATTCAGATATATTATATATTGATATGCAGGGATCGCAAATTGATTTACAGATCGCCGTAAAAGCTATTTTTGTTACTACGGGAAACAAAGTTTTGCATGATTGCAAAAACCATAATCCACTCGCGGACAAGATTACTCTGGTAACAGAGCTGTTTCCAACCTGATTTTGGCATGAGGTAGAGTAAGACGTCGAGGATGCAGGACGGATTGTTCCCTTTATCCTATAGGAACTTGCTGTTGTCAGTGGGGACCTTAGCGCCGAAAATGCTCCCGGGCCACATGCGATACTGCCTGTGTAACGAGTCCGTCACTTCAATAATCCTTTAAACATTTTTAAATAAAATATTAAAATCCCCATCCTCTTAATGATTTTCTTAATTTTGAATTTCTAAGTTGGTGTTAAACAGCGACACCTGCGGCGCTGTAGGGCGACATGATTACCCGGCTAGCAATTAGCGCTCATTCTGGTTTTAAATTTTTGGAAGACAAGTTCGTTTAACTAAAAAGCGGTAGGCGGCACGAGAAGGCTAAATTTGTTTTGAGAATATTAATTTTTTTGGGGAAGGAAGAATATGGAAAGATTTTAGTTGCTTCGTAGTGTATACCCTTTGATTTATAGTCACTTCTAGCCGGTAAGTTGATTCAATTATAAATAAAAAGAGTAGAAACCATCAGCCATTTTAACTTCTATAATATCGTCATTTTCCCTTCGATAATGTAATATCTATCTGTCATTTCTCACATTATTTCATTAAGAATTATTCTGGATTTAGATATAGTAATGTTATGAAATCATATCATTTTTCTATTTTATTTCCCAGCCTTAAAAACATATAATTATCCATCTTTACATTATCTACATTACCTACACATTATCGACAAAATCAATACAGCTTTTTCTTTGATACAGTTGCTACCCAGCATCCTTTTTGTGATATTTTTCAAGTTATTTCATTTGTTAATAAAACTTTGTGTTTTTCCCTTCTTTTTATTAAGCGTAAGGAGGAACTGTAACACAATTGTTCTTTTTAGCCTACCTAAGAAGTTAAATCCACAGTTGAGGATTTTTTCATTTATTTTTTTTGGGATTTATTAAAAGAAAAAAAAGAATTACGTTTTGAATTTGCACATCTGCCCGTCACTCTTAGCTGTTCCATCAGAGGTCCAGATCTCTCTAAGACTACCCGCGGACCACTTCAGGGAACCAGCCACAAAGACCTTCCTTATTTATAGTGTGGAACATTATTCTATTTTATATTGTTTTATTCATTAATTGTTAATAATTTGTTTTATATATTTTTTTTCAATCTTAAATCAAACTATTTCATTTCATAATAAAGACCCGTCATTTTTTTATTAATTATAAATAACATAAGCATTAAAATTGTCCACTAGAGGTCGACGTTTTAAATCCTCCCTTTTAACTCAGTTGTACGGTTTTATGTGTACACATTTAATCAGAGAGTTATTTATTAAGATTTTATTATTATTACATATTTAAACCTTTGGACATTTATTCCTTCAGGATATTGCCCTCATTACTTTATTACAACATTTAGTTGAAAGCCAAAGAGTTACATCTCTGAGGCAAGTAAATTACCTTTTTAGGTCAAATCATTAAAATTTTTCCTACATCTTATTATTTGTAAATTTAGATCATCAAGAATCAGTTGTGTATAACCAGGGAATTTATTTTTTGTATATAATTAACTAGATTAAATGTACATAATTGGTGGTGGGTATTTTAGGGTAAATTTAGTCTGTATATATTTGGATAGGGATTCACTTTTTGGTGAAAACTAAATATTTCAATTAATGCCTGTATCCTTTTTTTTATTTCAGCATATAGCTTTATAAGATACCTTGGAAAGTTTATGTTAATACTTTCCTGGCGCCCACTCATATTGTGAAGCAACTTCTATAATCACTTATATTTACCTTAGTTATATACCTATAGATTGTTTATTACGTTGTCATTCATTTTCTTATTCTACGGTGTCTGTAGGGCATGCAAATTGGCCGAATCCTCATTTGAGTGTCAAGTAGTCACTCTCCGGCACCTTCTGCTAGCCAGCTTTAAATTATACGTTATCCTATACATTACCCCAAATACTTGTGATACATTACACACTTTTATTACATTGGCGTCCTAAACTTAGCAGTCTACACATTTTTTGTTACACCTGAAGCGGTTAAGCACCTGGAACGTTTGAAGCCTGACTGGCTTTTGGGCCACATGAATGCACTGCTTATCTGTCAGATTTTTTCAGCGTCTTAAAAACTCTCAAAGTTGATGTTGATCCCCAAATAGAGTAAAAAATCGGCCGATTTGCCTTCTTTCGTGCCTCGGAAAGTTGTACTAGAGATTGTTGAGAGCAAGAATCAAAGAGGTGATCGAGAGATCTGGAGGGCTGTCCCCAGACCAGTATGGTTTTGCCGCAGGCAAAAGTACGACTGAGTGTGTGTTGGCGGTGTTTAGGGCCTTGGACGGAAGCAACAGCAAGTGGGCTGCTTTGCTTCTCTTCGACGTCAGGAATGCCTTCAACAGCATAAAGTGGTCCCACGTGATGAGCTCCTTAAGTGGACCGGAACTGTCCAAAATATCTGAGCAACATCGTTACGGACTACCTGTCGAAGCGAAAGCTCGTGGTTGAGGGTCCAGTCGTAGTCGACATTACGGCCGATGTCCTCCAGCGGTCCAGCGTTGGTTTGACTCTGTGAAATCTTATACAAAAACAAATAAACAGATACTTGAAAATTGAATCTATTTATTCTCCTCTTCAATACATAGCTGCAATAAAAAGAGCAAGGAAAACGGATACTCCTTTTACAGTACATAGTTTTACGTTTAATTTTTTTTTATAATATTAAGTGATAACAATATAATTGGAGGTACAATTTTAATGTTGATGAAGGAAAAAATATTAAAGTCTTAAAGTTCATAAAATAACAGCCCTTTTCGTTTTTCTATAAAACATCTTACAAGGATGAATTGAAAGAATTTTCTGTTCGAAACAAGAGAAAGATGTTAGAAAAGATAAAGATATCTATCCAAAATGCGTATTTGGAGCCATATGAGCTAAGTGATGCTTTGTGATTCTCGAATAAAACTCGAAATTCGACTACGTTTATCAAAATTCGACGTCCGGTCGACTCTTCTATATGCAGTTGAAATGTGGACCCTTAAAACATCAACCGTAAATAAATTGGAGGCCTTTGAAATGTGGATCTACCGAAGAATACTCATAATTTCATGGACATCAAAGAAGTGCTGCATAGAATAGGCAAGGAAAGAGAACTTTTTAACACAGTAAAAGTTAGAAAAACATCATACCTAGACCACATACTGAGAAATAATAAGTACCAATATGCAGAACTTATAGTAAAAGGTAAAATCGAGGGAAAGAGAGGCCTAGGAAGGAAAAGACTATCGTGGCTCAGAAACATCCGACAATGGACAGGGCTAAATTTTGAACAGCTAATAAGAACAGCTGAAGATACAGAAGAGTTAAAAATTGTAGTAGCCAACCTCCATTGAGGAGAGGGCACTTTAAGAAGAAGAAGAAGATGCTTATAATTATAAACATCACTTAGCTTGGAACCAATTTAGGTTAGAACCAACTTAAGTGGTTCTAATATTATAGTGGACAAAAAATTCCTTATTTTAATTAAATAAAATTTATTCGTAAACATCTCTTTAAAAAATCAAGCTTTAAATCATCCAGGAATCAGTGTTAACATGTCCCAGCAACAAAAAAAAATTGGAAATTGTATCCTTTTCGTCAGAAATTATAGAGCGGCTGATTTTATCCTTACATGTCTGCTCTAAAAGATATATAGAAAGTGTTCTTACCAGTTTTTAGGACAAAAAAACTTCGTCTGGTTATACACTTCATTCAACTAGTTCAATAATTGAGTTCTGTGGTAAAACAAGACCTAGTATCTAAGTAATTTGAATTTAAATGGGCAATAATACTTTAATCACATTAGAGAGCAAATTCTGTCGAGCCATCAAAGTATCTATATATGGCTGCAGATAAACCACTCAAAAATTGACGATTCTATTATTATTCAACCTTTCGATTAAACTGCTGACTCTTTCCAATAAGTAACAATAAGTGGGTTTGTTTAAAAAGGAAGTAGCAGTGATTGTGAGGTCTAAAGATTACAGATTAGATTATATATTGCCAGCCGCATTTAATATATTGAATATGTTCCATATTGCATCGTTTCATGTACTTTATTCATTCAGGTTATTCTCGGAATTTATAGAAATGTGGACAAAAACTATGATAAAGACTCGCTGTACGAATTCAAATCATTCATCTATTTCCCGTAGATAATAGTGATGTATCGATATTTTGTTCAAAAATGGAGTGTCTACGAATACTTATATTATTAAAGTTTGTTTTTGTAACAGTCATCTAGGAGAAGAGGACATATTAGTACCAACTCAAATAGATAACATAAAAAAATTTTTCATGATAAAATTTTTAAATACATTAATCTGCAACTTAAACCTTAAGTACCATGGCGGGGTCAAAATCGACCCCCCGCGTTTTTAATGCCAAGTTTCGCTACCGAAACATAGATCTACGAAAATTAGTAGACTCTAAAACACATTCTTTGCTAAATGGTTTTATATATACTGGAAAAGATACATGCAGAGCAAATCCAAAAAAGTTATCCATCCCCACTCTAGATGTTTTGACACTTATTCCACCAATTTCTGGTAAAAATAGAAACCTAACAGCAGATAATTGGTTTTCGTCCATTGAGCTCATAAAAGAACTGAGAAGCCATAAAATTTCATATGTTGGAACTCTAAAAAGAAATAAAAGAGGGGTTCCTGCTGGAAAGAAGATTGTTTCTATCCACATTAGGTCAAGAACTTATTAAGGCCCATTTAACTCGTAGAGCTCAGCAAACTTGTTTACCGAGAGAAATTTGTAGTGCCATTTTTAAAGTTTCTGGAATTCAGGAACCAATGTCTGCCACAAATCCAGAGCCACAACGACGAAAAAAGAGGGGAAGGTGTAAAATATGTCCATATTCCAAAAACCAAAAGAAAGAAACTCATCGTGCGATAAATGTCGAGATTTTATTTGCAAAAATCATTCCCGCATACAGACGTTATGCATAAGCTATGTTAAATCATGCTTGTCATTTTTAAGACATGAAATCTAAATCGATTTTTCTTATTTTAGGTAGGAGCTATGATACCTAGATTTCACCACTGGATATAAAAAAACTGCACATTTATATAATAATGTTTACATAATGCACATTTATAAAATAATAATTTATATAAATGTAAATGTAGCTGTAAACAAAATAATTTAAAATAAAATAGGTTAAAAAAGAATGTTTTTTGATAAAAAAAACAATGGGGATTCAAATTTGACCCTGCCATGGTACAAATGTTACTATTTTTGGCCATGGTAGTTAAGGGTTCACCAAAAAGGTAAGTATATGTTTGTATAGTACAACAAAAGCTACTTCAAAATCCATTTATGTTAAATAGTTTTTGAAATAATACGAACTGTAAACGTAAGATTATTTTCTACAAGATTTTTGAGATAACAACTGGAGAGATAAGCAGTGCTTTTAGAAGATCGACAAACGATAAAGCAGTAGTACCTTTACCAACCCAATTGAGTTGGTAAAGCATGGATCAAAAATATTCGTTGTCTCGTTTCAATTCTGTCTACACTAGAATATACAGTATTTGTCCTCCTTCTAATATCTCCATTTCTAATAATCTCTTTTAGATACACCACACGCTTTGCTTAGAAAATTTATTTCTACTATTTCTATTCTTTTTCTATCTTTTTTCATGATCTACTAAACTTCTGCCCCATTAGTCATGATAGGCTCCACCAAGATTAGACAAATTGTCAATTTCGTTTCTTATCTAATATGTTTTCTTTTCTTGCTGCTTTCTGTTTTAGATGTCTCTTTTGGTGGTACCTTTTTTAGATCTTATAGACCTGAGATATTTATATTCATTGCATGTATTTGTATTTCTATTTTCTTCCTCTGGATCTTTTTCATCATATCCTATTTTAAGTTACTCTGTCGTTGGCATATTTATATTGGGGCCCCATTTTTCATATTTTTTCTTTAGTTTTCTAAACATTTAGTCTATATCTTTATCATCATTCGCGACGATTACCTGATCATCTGCGAAAAATAAAGTTGTTAGACATTTACCACCGCCTATGTCCATTTCCATTCCGAATACTTGTTTCCTCCACTGCTCCAGCGATGAATAAATATATATTTTAAATAAGGTCAGAGATAGACAATATGATTGTTTAAGCCCTTCTTAAAGAAGTTAGAAGTTAAGGAAGTTTCCTTCTTTAGCGACACTTGCATTTTTGTATTTATTTGTGATAGCATCCACATACTCTCTACTACCTACTTTCGTCAATGGTTGAAACAGTTTTTTTCAAATGTATCGTATGGTATGCCTTCTCTAAATCTATAAACAATAAGTGGGTAGATAGATTTCTTGCCTTACAACAGACCGTACAACCTTCACACTTTTGATCTTCATACATTTTGATCATACAAGGGCCTACAGTCTGACCTCGACGACCTTCAGCAATTTTCGCCTATAATATATAAAATTTTGTGTTTATTAAAATTGTGTAAGATGTCTTGGATCTGATCGTACAACTTCTCGACTTCACCCGAATAATATATTACACTTCCGTCCTTTTTACATGATCCTGACTCTGGCCAATCCAATTTCGCTGATTCCCAGTAGGTCTATTTTCATTCTTTTGATTTCTGAGTGGCCTCTTGGTATAAATATGTTTTTTCTCTCCTGCCGAATCTTAGCCTCCGCTTTTCTCTTAGTAACGGTTTGCAATTGCAGTGTCAATTCTATGGTGATTTCCCTGGGGGTGCTCAGGTATTAAAATATGAATTATAATATATTGAGATAATAATACATATGGCAGAAATTAGCATAGTAATATTATGATTTTTAATTGATAAACTTAAATAATGATTAAAAAAATAATTTGTAAGTTATAGACTGGAGAAAATTATAAAAAATAATTATATGAGGGTATTTTTTGGAATTTAGCATAAGAATGAGTTTAAATAGTTTTTTTTATTTTATTTTATTAATAAATATATTTAAATGAGCCCTGTGCATAGGCAACCAAATATACTGTATTATGACAAATGTGAAATGGGTTATTTATTAGTTTGAGATGTTTAAATTTACATATAATTAATAATTACGGATGTAAAATAGGGTTTTGTACTGATTTAGGATGTTTAGTTTATATATAATTGTATATTCTGATCCGAAAGCCTAAATGTCCATAACCTTCTCACTATAAGGGTAGAGAGTTTTCTGGAAAACGTCAATATAAGGCAGTTAACGCTATTTTCATAGTAGAAGATTCCAAAACTTTCATATATTGATGAAATGATGAGTTTCGAACATGGTTTATTGCTAGATTATTCTGGAACCATGAAAAGATATAAATAAGATGTAATTTTCAGCAAGCATTCATTATTAAGTCAGTTACGATTATTATTAAGTCAGTTACAGTTGATTCATGAAGTTAGTAAAGTTAGTATAAGAGTAAATTAGATAATTACAGTGACAGTATGAAGTTAGTTAATTAAGAAGATAAACAGTAGACTGTTCCACAGTTAAGTAGAGAATTTATTAAGAAGTTAGTCAGTCAATAAATAGTACAAGCAGATAATATACCGTGGTCAGTATTAAAGTAATAATTATATAGTTTAAGCAGATAGTATACAGTGTATTTAAAAGTATATTATATGAAGATTAGAAGGATTTAAAATTATAATATCTATATGGTAATTGGAGAGTATAAAAAAGAATATTTTGCCCATTTCTAAATGCTGTTATGAAGAAAAATATTTAAATTGTTGGAAGTTGATAATTAACACATTTTGATATATTTGGAAAAAGTAATTTGACATAAACAAGGATAACCGAGGCTGATAAGAAGATATTGAGTGATGATTGAACCTTTTATATTGGTAAACAGTTTGATTTAGGCATTCAGTGATAGAAAGGTACCAAATTTTGTTAATATAATTTAATTATTGTAAGAATTTTCAAATTTAAGATAGGTTGTTCTAAATTTATATTGTCTATATTAGATATATATGTGTGTTTCATAATAGTTATAATCAAAATAATTTAAACAGTACTTACAAACTAATTCTTTGAGAACCGCGTAAAAAACCCTATACTCATATATTTTATTTTAAAACACTCATTGCTCACACACAAACAAAACATCATAGCAATATATATTGCTCTATAGAAGAAGATATATTCATTAAGTTGACTTAGGATATATATTTGCTCAACCTGATCTTCACAGATACTAACGGTTTGTGATTTATTGTTAACAAACACTAGTACACCACCGTCACTCAACTTTGCACTGATTCTCTGGAATCTATCATATCTGTAGATACTAAAACAGTGAAAAAATTCACAAGCATATTTCATAATGTTATTACCATTCAAGTATTTTTATCATTCAAGTTACTCTCTTCTAAAATAATTATTTTGTACAAGCAGCAGGAATTCCTTTTTATGATCTCGTAAATCTTTGTATACTGAATCTGTTGATCTTCTTTTGGAACTATTCAATACCATATGTAGAACAGTTATAATACCTAAAGAATGGCTTCAATAAGCATTCACACTGCTTCCCAAAAAAGCCAATGCAAAGAAGTGCAACGAACATCCGACCATAGCTATAATTGGTCATGTCTTGAAATTGTTTTTAAAAGTAATTCACAATAGAATACATAAGAAATTAGATGAAGGCATAAGTAATACACAAATGGGATTTAGGAAAGGACATGAAACACGAGATGCACTGTTTGCAACATAAATGTTCTTTCACAGAGATGCTTTCATTGATTTTGAGAAGAGTGCACATTGACAGAGTGCAGCATAATAGGCTTAAAGAAATTTTATTAAACAAAAACATAGACAGGGCAGACATTAGGATCATATGTAACCTCTATTGGAATCAAACCGCAAAAGTGAAAGTTGAAAATGAACTGACCGAGGGTATCCAGATTCGCCGTGGGGTTTGCCAAGGGTGTATTTTATTACAATTGTTATTCAATTTATACAGTGAAGCCATCTCAGAATAAGCGCTTGCCGAGATCAGTGAAGGCCTTATAATAAACGGTTAGCCACTTAATAACATAAGATATGCTGACGACACCGTCCTTCTGGCAGGAACACTAGAAGAACTGCAACACCTTGATGAACAACTAAATGTATATTGCAACGATTATGGACTAAAAATAAATTTGAACAAAACCAAGTTCATCGTATTTACAAAAGCACAAAACATCAAAGTTCAGCAAGTACTAGATAATACAGAAATTGAACAAATATCTTCGTACAAATACCTTGGAGCATAGATCACAGAAGATACTGATCAGTCAAAAGAAATAAGATGCCGCATTGAAATTGCACGATCAACTTTTAATAGAATGAGAAAACTTTTTGTAATCGCGATGTCAATATATCGCTCCGAATAAGAATGCTCCGATGTTATATTTTCTCTTCCCTTTTGTATGGGGTTGAAGCTTAGACACTTAAAAAATCCAACATTAAAACTTAGAAGCATTCGAAATATGGTGTTACCGACGTATTTTAAAAATATCATGGATGGATCGCAAAACAAACGAACAAGTTCTCGAACAATTAGGAAAACAATGCGAAGTTTTAAATTCCATAAAAATCAGGAAATTGAAATACTTGGGGCACATCATGAGAGGTGAAAAATACGAATTACTAAGGAATATAATGCAGGGTAAAATCAAAGGCAGAAGAAGCGTAGGAAGAAGTAAAATCTCATGGCTACGCAATCTCCGTGAATGGTTTGGATGCAATTCAATTGAACTATTCAGGTGCGTAACCAACAAAATTATAATTGCCAAAATGATTTCCAATCTCCGATAGGAGTGGAACTTGAAGAAGAAAAAGAAATCTTTGCGCGAATGACTCCAACGTTTTTATAAAAAACTGTTAATAGAAAGGATATTAGTTTTTTGTAGTTTAACTTTATAAATTGTAGCTAATGCATAAATTTTCATACACAATACAAGTTAGCTTTAAATAATAAACGCATGGGTTAATTATCTTTTTCACTTACTTAATTACTTACTTATTTACTACGAAAAAATTTTTAACACATTAAGCAAACCATAAAGCTGCAAAAACAGAGTCCAAGTTTGTTTTCTTAGAAAGTGCAAGCAACGCAGATGAGTCGACAGAAAGTAATAACAAAACACGAAAGTAGTTACTACAGTAATTTTCTGAAAATAATGTAGCAGATAAAAATGTTTAATGTCGTAATACGTTTATTAATAACAGACTGGCATATGCAGTACGTAATTGAAATTATGCAAGAAAGTAATTATTATTTTCAAAGTATTGACGTACATTTTAAACGGTAAGTGAGTTTTGATTTTTTAAGCTATGGTTGGAATGTGCTTCATTATTATTTATAATATTACAAAGCTCTAAAAGGTGCAATTACACAACACATAATTTAAGAAGTATGGCGGCTCTTTAATTTATTTCCTGAGATTAATTTGTATAGGTAGGTGGGATTTTCTGGTAAAATCTATCGAAACATATAATAAAAAATCCAGAAGGAAAATAAATTCCTGCAGCTGGCTATATACCGTGTATCACAAAAAGAGGTTTAAATATTTGTAAGTAGGTATATTTAACCCTTAACTACCATGGCCAAAAATAGTAACATTTGTACCATGGCAGGGTCAAATTTGACCCCCCATTGTTTTTTGTATCAAAAAATATTCTTTTTTTAACTTGTTTTATTTGAAATTAT
This sequence comes from Diabrotica balteata, assembly GCA_918026665.1. Lineage (NCBI taxonomy): Eukaryota > Metazoa > Arthropoda > Insecta > Coleoptera > Chrysomelidae > Diabrotica > Diabrotica balteata. Next base: position 155,267,533 of record OU898281.1, on the reverse strand, counting down.
TTTGTTTACAGCTACTTTTACATTTATATAAAAATAAACGAATTTGGTTAATTAGATATAACTTTATTTAAAAAAAAAACTTTTGTATTCAGTCAAATTAACATAGCTATACACTTTCTCGAATTATAAGAAAAATAATAACAATGTGCAGTTTTTTTATATCCAATGGTGAAATCTAGGTATCATAGCTCCTCTCTCTCTTCAATCCTGACCCCCCAGGGGGAGTGTAGTGGTCGACGTGATGTCGTGTATTGTCCGTCTCCAGAGATCTCTGTCTCTGGTCATTTCTTTTAATTCATGCATAGGTCTTTGGCATATTCCTCTAATTTGATCTATCCATCTTGTTGGGGATCTTCCTCGTGATCTTCGACCTTCTACCTTTCCTTGTATTATGAGTCTTTCCATGTTTTCTGTGTTTGCTCTCATAACATGCCCAAAATAGTTTAATTGTTGGAGATGGACTTTACTAGAGAGTCGTTGGTTAACTTTTAGCTCTCTTAAAATTGAATTATTTGTTCTGCGGTCGGTCCAAGGAATTCGTAACATTCGTCTCCAACAGAACATTTCAGTGGCGTCTATCTTTCTTCTCTCCGATTGTCTCAGAGTCCAAGATTCACATCCGTAGGTCAGTATTGGGAATATTGAGCAGTTGATCAACCTCATCTTTATCAATCTCTCAATCAATCACTTTATCATCTTTATCATAGCTCCTACCTAAGATAAAAAAATCGATTTAGATTTCGTATCTCAAAAATGACAAGCATGATTTTACCTTAATTTTCAACACAGCTTATGCATAACGTCTGTGTGCGGGAATGATTTTTGCTAATAAAATCTCACATTTATCGCACGATGAGCTTTCTTTCTTTTGGTTTTTGGAATATGGACCTATTTTACACTTTCCCCTCTTTTTTCGCCGTTGTGGCTCTGGATTTACGGCAGGCATTGGTTCCTGAAGTCCGGAAACTTTAAAAATGGTACTACGAATTTCTCTCGGTAAACAAGTTTGCTGAGCTCTACGAGTTAAATGGGCCTTAATAAGTTCTTGACCTAAAGTGGTTAGAAACAATCTTCTTTCCATTACTTGATTTTGCTGAACTCCATTAAAAATTACGTTAGCATTTAATCCTGCAATGTCCAAAATGCGAAACCATATTACTTGAGGCCATCTACGAGTTCTTCTGCCAGTTTTTATAGCAAGAACATTTCTTATCCAATGAATCCACCCCACCTTTTGTCTCGTTTTAAAAATTTATAATCTCTGGCTTTCCATTAATCATTGTATTGGAATGGCATGTTAACCTGTAAGTATAACCATTTTGCTTTTCTAATCTTATGTCTTTCTAAATGGTTCATACTTATTTTAGGATTTTAACCTGATGATGGAATTATTATTCCAAAAACGTTTGTTATTTTGATGTAGCCCTGCTAAGGGTTTTTTAAATATACCTACTTACAAAGATTTAAACCTCTTTTTATAATAAAAAATATTAAAATTTAAACTGGAATTCAGAGAAATGGGTTTTTATATAGGGAAGCTATTAACCAACCACACTGAAGGACCAAGTGTGATAGAGGACCAAGATGAACGCGTTTTGCTTGAAGTGGGAACAGAACTAGTTTAAATCAAATTATTGTGGTAAAAATAAGATGTTTATTTTAGTTATTTTACACACTCTCGATACGCTGTTTATTAGACCCTCAATGTCAAGATTTATTGTCAGTTCCATTGCTTCACTTATTAACTCTGTCTAGTATATTTTGTAAATCTTCCATTTTTTCTGCTATCAGAGCGGTATCGTCTGCATACCTGATATTGTTAATATTATTACCGTTTATCATTCAGGGTACAAGTTGAATGGTCATGAAGACATTGTAGTATACAGATGCGTTGGAATATTTTAAAATTATAGCATGCTGAAAATTACTTAAAACTATCTTATATCCGCAGGGTGGCGGATAGGAACTCCTTTGGAGTACTTTGGATTCTATTGGATAGCCTTATCAGAAAAAGTGAATCAATCCCTGCCCTCCGCAGATTCCAGGAGCTTCTTGACTCGGAAAGCTAACACCTGCACAGGGTCCCTTGTTCAGGGTCACGGATGAAGTCCAGAACGGCATCCAAGGCGACGAAGAAATACTTTCGGTACGGCGATGATGGCGGAGTTGACAACCCTTGATTTTAGGTATAGTATAAGATCACACCCCGCGGCGTCTGATCCAGAATGGGTGGCCGCAAACAGCGTCGGACCCAGAATGGGCGGCTAAAACAAACACTCACCAACACGTCTAGCCAGCGTGGTGTTTAAAGGCTAAATACCTTTCACGAAAATGTCAGTTGAAAACACGCAAATATCCCAGGCAAGTAGGAAATTATTTCCAGAATCTTGCACTGATAAATAATCGTTCTGACCCATGGATTCTGGGGGGACAAAAATTAACAAAGACAAGAAAAAGTTATCCGAATAAGACGACACTTTATATAGAAATACATAATGCTCGTTTCTTAGTATCTGATGAAAAACTTACTGAACTTGAGTCCGAACTAGAAAATATAAAGTGGGACATAGTCGGTCTCAGCGAAGTCAGAAAACCTGGCGAACACTTAATTAAACTAAAATCAGGACATAGTGTTTACCACGTAGATGACGACAATAATTCCTTTGGAGGAACCGGTTTTATTATACACAAGCGTCTCCAAACAAGTATAGTATCATTAAAGAAATTTTCCTCAAGAGTGATTTGTCTTACTCTTAAATTTAATACAAGATATAATATAAAAATAATCCACCAACAACAGACTATGATGAAGAAGAAGTGGATCTATTCTATGATGATATCGAAGCTGCTCTTAAAGACCATCAAGGACATTTTACTCTTATATGCGGTGATTTTAACGCCAAAACAGGAATGATATCCAACCCTACAGAAACACCACTGGGAAACTTTGGCTTGGATGGTAGAAATAAACGTGGCGAAATACTGTTAAGGTTTATGCTGCAACATGAACTATTCCAAATGAACAGTTTTTTCAAACAGAAACCACAGAGAAGATGGACATGGCAAAGTCCTTATGGAAAAACTCAAAACGAAATAGATTTTATTATTACGGACAAAAAACACACCGTTAAAGACATCACAGTTCTAGAAATCATAGAATAGTACGAGATGAAATAGAAATAAGCTTAAAGAAGGAGAGGTATATGATAATTAAAAAGAAGAACAAATCAAAACCATGGATGAAACCATCAGATGTAGATAGTTTTTAGCAATGTATTTCCGACACACTTAGTACCTAAGACCGCCCTACACGTTGGACTGACGATCTCAAGAAGATGTCAAGAAATTTGATGAGAGGTGCTCAAGACAGAGCAGAATAGACAAAAATGAGGGAGGCCCATGTCCAGCAATGGACGCAAAGGGCTGGTTGATGATGAATGCAAGACAAAGCATTGTTTCTTTTCACCCCGTTTGGAGGGTGAATAAAAAAACACTAGAAAAATATTGTACAATAATCAAATAGTTTTATTTTAATCTTTTCTAAAGTATAGTGTAAAATAAAAACTGGGCCTCACAGACCCCACCCGACTGTTTATGTAATTTGTATGTACCCGATTACTCAAGGGTTTAATAAACAACTAATAAATTACAAATAGAAAAAAAAAAGAAAAGAGAGGACACACGTGCAACTTAATGTTTTCATGTAAGTCGTATAAATTGAATGATGTAGCATGTGTAATGCTTCTCTGAATTGAGTATACCTGCATTACTTGTATTTAAATAATATAACACTTACCATATAAACGACTTTTGATATTAAATGTACGAGCATTCTGCAATCTCGTCATGTTGTCGCGAAGTAAGCGGCATGTTAATACAACCAACGGACGGCAAAAATCGCGAAACTTCACGAAAAAATCTCTTCTCGTTTACAGTATTCCTTCTGCATGTCCATTTTATTGTCATTGTCATCACTGAGTAATCTAGATTTGCTGATGTCAGACAAATTCCGAATCAGTTCTTTTCTGATCATCCATCACAAATTCCTCTGACATTGTACATGGAACCGTCACGTCTGTACAGCTTGTGCTCAATGTAGGCGCTGTCTACTATGCCGGTTCCGACGGTTTAGCTAATACAGGATTATTTTGTAATTTTTTGACTTTTGCTGTGTTCAGAATTATGATTAATAACATTTAATAAAATAGAATATAATAGAAATATGCTTTATTGTCACTGAAAATTATTGAACAATTTTATGGACAAAGCTAAAAAATAAATCAGTCAAATAGTACAAAAAATATAAAAGAAAAACAAATATATTAAACAAAAAACAGAACAATACAATTTAAAATTAGTAAACCATTGTATAACTTACATAATTTGTACAGACAACAACAAATGAAACAAATTGTAGCCACTGCTTGAGACACCCAAATATAATTATAAACATTACTAATTTTGTTTCTTTGTTATACATTAAGAAACTCGACAACTGAATAATATGGTCTTTCAGACATGTAGATTTTTGTCATCTTACGAAACTTAATGAAAGATGTTGCGGATTTAATTTCTCTTGGAAGGTGATTATAAAGTATTTTGCACTATATAGAATAGAATTCTTTACTAGCTGAGTGGACGGGATCGGTAAATAAACGTTAAAATCCGAATTTAGAATGGAGTAGCCATGATCAGGTCTATCGGGAAAAATGTTTAGATGCTTTCGAATCAAACAAACCGTTTCCAAAATAAATAAAGAGAGAAGCGTCAAAATTCCGTGATTTTTTAGTAGGTCTTGCAATGAGTTGTTTGTTTGAGACCAAATAGATAACGAATTGCTCTTTTTTACAACTTAAAAATAGTATCAAATTGAGCCGCTATACTAGAACCCCAAAATGGAAGCCCATATTGAAGATGGGACTCGAACAATGAGAAATATGCCATTTTGACAAAAGATAAATTTAGTTCCTTCGAAACAGATCTTATTGCAAAGCAAGCTGAGGCTAGTTTCGTCCTTAAGGAGTCAGTATGCAAGGACCATTTAAGATTACTGTCGATAAGAATACCTAGAAATTTTACGGAATGAACGATACTACTTTGACTCTCATTCAAAAGCAAGGGTTGAATGACTCCTTTATAAGATAATGCTACTGTCTTATCCACGTTAAAGCTAAGTAAATTGGAGTCTGACTAAGCCTTCATTATAAGCAAGTCAGTTGTTATAATTGAATGAAGCGTTGAAATATTAGAGTTGCCCCAAGTATTACTGGTATCATCAGCAAATAGAAAAATTTGTCCTTTAATTTTCAAGTATGTGATGTTATTAATAAATAGTAAAAAATGAATGGGACCTAATACTGAACCTTGCAGTCCTCCACACTCAATATCCTTATAACTAGAGTCGGTGTCTTTTATTCTAACCAATTGTTTCCTACCTACCAAGTAAGTTTTGAACCAATGTAAAGACACACTCCGAATTCCATAGAATGTTAATTTCTTTAATAGAATGTCGTGATTTACGCAGTCAAAGGCTTTGAAATAGTCGCAGAAAACGGTGGCGGAGGAGAGGTTACTATTTAATGATAAATATACCTTATGTAACATAGAAAACATGGCATCACTAGTACATTTATTAGACAAGAAGCCGAACTGATTTTGCGATAAAATATTATGTTTAAGGAGAAAGGGCATAAGTCGAACTTTTATAAGCCTTTCAATAATTTTTGATAGTGCTGGTAAGAAGGCAATAGGTCTATAGTTGCAGGCATCAGATTTTTCTCCACCTTTATGAAGAGGAATAACGATGTTAGTCTTTAGGCAGGTAACGAATATACCTTTCTCAAAGGAATTATTTACTAGCGAGACCATGACCTCCAAACCATTATGCGGAAGATTTGAGAAAATTTTAATAGATAATCCATCTGTACTACAGGACGATGTGCTTTTTATACTACGAATTGTTCGAATGAGTTCAGTCTTATCAACTGGTCTTAAAAAGAAGGTATCAGCAATTTTTTTTGAATTAGGGAGATAGGGAACTGAATCTTGTTGTGGGGAAATAGTTGAGGTTATATTTTTACTCACATTAACAAAGTAATCATTTAGATTTTCGGGGTTAGGAAAAGAAAAGGTTTGATTCGCTGTACTGGTCTACAGTTTTTTCTTCTTCATCGTCAAGTAGAAGAGCAATTGCACATAATTTTTGTCGTGAAAAGCGAGAACACATCTTAATCGCACTAAACTGAAACGTTCTATGTATAAAAATGTGAACGCGCAGTCCGATTGCTGAATTGGAAACGCTACCTGCCGGAAACTATACGTACTTGATAATATGCTGCGACCTTATTAACAAAAACTTTGTGTAGAACGATTGCTGTTAGTTAAAATCATCTAAACGGGTCCAAAGAAGAAAAAAACGATATCGCTAGTAAGGCATAAAATAAAATTAAAAAAAAATAAATCAGTTTTTGTCTAAAAACGAAAAAATGTATAAAAATCTGAGTGTTTGGTAAATCTTGCACTCCAGTTTATTTCGTCAAGAGCAATATATTTCCGTAAGCGTAATATCAGCCGACTTTCTTTTACTTGGTGTATGTGTATATCTGGCTATGCAGTTCACCGGATCAAGATCATTTGATCATGCATTATTCAACCGACTTTGATGTTTGTTACTATTATACTTCTCTTCGCTTTTACGGCAGCATGCATGAAAATATATTTCTGATATAATATGCTGCATTGCGTACTTGTACTATAAAGTGGTTGAGTGCCTTAAACCCTGATTCAAGAGATGAGATAAATAAGAAATCAACGGACTGACCTCTCGCAGTATGTTGATAAAAAAATTTGTATTTTGAAAATAATTTCCGATCTAGAAATGGAAACATCAAAATAAAGGTATTTTTAACTGAGGAGCCTAGAAGCCAAGGGATAAAAGTGACTAAAAATTGATAATGAGATAAAGAAGGTTTAAGTTTAACTCTCTTTTAAAATTATCAGTAATTGTTTTATATAATTGATGGATTCGACCGTTACTTGATGGAAATTCATTTTATGTAACAATAAAACACTGAAAACTTCGTTTTCAAACTTCCACAAAATTTATTTTAAATCTTATCACTAAAGCTGTTTCGGCTGATTGCTTTTCTCAAGTGATCTATTTTTGGCTTGGGTTTACAAATTTATAGTCTCTAATGAAAAAGGTTGAGGTGGGGAGAACTGTTTGTCTCAAGTTGGTCATTCAGAATTATATCTGTGTTTTTTAACTTGTTGATTTCCATAGATTCTAACAAAGATAACTTAAGGCCTTTATTTTGAATGTGGAGAATTTTAAATTTGTCATTAAAAGAATGATTATGATCTAGAAAGTAAAGTGCGTATGTCGAATCTGTTTTTCTATTCTTGAAAGCCCTTTTATGTTCTGCTATTCGTTTATCAAAGTTTCTACCAGTTTGACCGATGTAAGTTTTTGAGCAGTCGCTACATTGAAGTTTGTTTGTTTGTTTGTTTGAAGTTTGCTTAGGTTGTTATTTGTTCGGAAAGCTGGTGTTATTCCTTTCTTTTTGTTTTCTTTTCTTTTTTACATATCTGCTCGATTACATATACAGGCAAAATAACAACAAAAATTGCCAAACACATAAAAAAGAAAGGAATAACACCACCTTTCCGAACAAATAACAACTTAGGCAAATATATTAAAAATAACAAGAGTCAAAATAAAAAAACACTAAATAGTGGTGTGTACAAACTTCAATGTGGCGACTGCCCAAAAACTTACATCGGTCAAACTGGTAGAAACATTGATAAACGAATAGCAGAACATAAAAGGGCTTTCAAGAATAGAAAAACAGATTCGACAGACGCACTTCACCTTCTAGATCATAATCTTTCTTTTATTGATAAATTTACAATTCTTCACATTCAAAATAAAGGCCTTAAGCTATCTGTGTTAGAATCTATGGAAATCAACAAATTAAAAAACACAGATATAATTCTGAATAACCAACTTGAGACAAACAGTTCTCCCCTCCTCAACATTTTTCATTAGAGACTATAAATTTGTAAACCCAAGCCAAAAATCGATCACTTGAGAAAGGCAATCAGCCGAAACAGCTGTAGTGATAAGATTTAAAATAAATTTTGTGGAAGTTTGAAAACAAAGTTTTCAGTGCTTTAATTGTTTTATATACATACATAAAACACTTTTTAAAATAACTTAGGAGTGTAGAATAAGCTGTAGAATAAGTTTCAGATCTCTTTTAGATCTTTTTGCTCTTATTTTACAATCCTTCATGAGGTCATAAGAGTGATCACTTATACTCCTTGGCTTCCAAAAAAAGAACCAGATATTGACTGAACCCTTTGGGTTTGTCCCAAAGGGTTCAGTTGTATATGAAAATTTAGATTGAGTAAAAAATACAATTGTGCTAAAAATAATGTAATTTAATACAAAATTATTAACGGAATGAATTACAAAATTGTTTAAATCAGTTTAATATTAACATTTCTGAACAAAAATGTTTCCTGGCTCTTCTAGGCATCTGGGGGAACCATAGTATTCTGGTTAACTTTGACAGAAACATTCTTAGGCCCATTAGTGTATTTTAAGGCGATGAAAAGGTCGTGGTAGATAGGGGAACGTATGGTAAAAGTGACTATAAGTTGTCAAATTGAAATTTTTTGATTTTTTGCTTGTCTCCTGTTTCTGCTAATAACGGGAGTTCGTTAAGAGGTCGACCAGCTTTTGAGGACTTTATGTACAGATGGTAAAAGGTAGGAAGTTTGACGCTTTTTGTGTAAAACAGTGTGTAGGGATATGCTTTCTTAAAATGAATACGCTGCATTTTACTGATACCTGGTACATTTTTCCTAAAGTAAGGTTCTAGTGAGTCTAAAGACACAAAGTCATAATTTTCCATAGGCGTCACCATGAACTTCCTACTATAATTTACTTCATTAGGCGATGCAGGGCATATAAACAACGATAAATTTAAGAGATAATTTTTTCTTTTCTCAACTATCAGTATTTATTGCATAGTATATAAATTATTGTTATCACTGAATACATAGTAAGTGGAAAAATAATCCGATTTATAAAATGAGTGAATATTTTATGCACAAATGCAAGTAATAGTTCTTTAAAAATATTTGAAAACTAACCGAAATGACCATCTTTATTTTGTTATCATTAACTCTTTTTCATTTATTATTATAGCATGTTTGAACGGAGTTCTATGGAGTAAAGAAATATCAAAGAAAAGAAAATGGAACATCTATGAGACAATGGTTAAAACTAGCCTACTTTATGGAGCTGAGACATGGAGAATAACCGAGAAATATAAGAAAAAGGTCGAAGCCACGGAAATGGATGCCATCAGAAGATCGATGAGAATATCAAGAGCCGACAGAATACGGAATGAAGTAATAAAACAACAAATGGGTATAGAGGGCACTATAGTTGAGGATATTGAGAGAAAACAGCTCATATGGTATGGACATGTGAGCCGAATGGGGGACGAAAGATTGCCTAAAAAAACGATGATGTGGTAACCCCCAGAGAAAAGGAAACGAGGAAGACCACCACAGAGCTGGAACCTGGGAGTTAGGAAAGCGATTAGCGCTCGAAATCTGGACGAAGACCTAACTCAAGACCGAATACAGTGGCGGTTGGGAGTCGGACAACGTCGTAAGACGTTATAAAACCGAATGTATATATATATATATATATATATATATATATATATATATATATATAACTCTTTTTCAATTTTTGCTGTTGCATCTCTTTCTGAATCAACACCATTATTAGTAATATTCTGTAGTGTGTCACATTTATCACACGTATTGGTGTAAGGTAGCTTGAGTGAAAGGTTAAAATTCGTACAGAAAATATACCTATAGTAACTCTCCTTCGCAGGGTTTACGTTTATTTCCATACACAGTTCTACATACAAAGTGCAGATTTTTTTCGTTGTCAGGTCCACGCTCAAATACTTCACATTTCGAGATCTAATCCTAGAGTATTGGCTACTGTACTTTGGAAGCGACTTTAAGTCTTTCTCTTTGATTAAGTAAAAGGTTTCATCTGTTGTTTTATTCGACGGAGCTTTACAATCTCTTTGGTCCTTGTGAGAAATCGAGTTTGTGCTGGTCATTTTTTTCATTATAACATTAGTAATTTGTTTATTACTGACATCAATAGTTTTCATAAAAAATCCTTACATACTCTATACCCTTCTAATGTGTAAGTACAGCTTGTTCTCTGTACATAGCTCGCATTAGGTTTTTTTCTTGCAGAATATTAAAGGCTAATGCAAGAACATAAAAAAATTTGAAGGTACCAGCTTCCAAGCCCCCAATAACTGTCAAAAATAGATTGGCATTTGTCATTAGGGATATTTGTGTTATAACCGTATCTACAGTTATGGTTAAACTCCTCCATACGCTTTGCTCGATGCACTGTTTTTTTTTTCGGTCAGTATAAAGGTGCCCTTCAATTCTTGCCTGCTTTGCACGTATCCGTGCCTAATTGTCTGAACTTCTCAGCCTCTTCTTACTGGGGTGATTGTTATGTTCTTTCCATGGTCCTGGCTTAGGTAGTTCAGGTTTTACTTCGGATTCACTGTCACTGTCACTATATTGATGCTGGTATGTAGAATCTGCATCTAAGTCGTCTGAAAAAATAAGACATGCGCTAGATTTATCTAAGAATAATCTGATTCATAGCCTTTATAAACACAAACTATTGGGTTTACAGAATTGGCACTTACTGCTAAAGAGGTTATGTTGAGACTCCTGTTATTCTAGATCTACAATACTTGCGATGCCCATTTCGATTAAGATAGCAAAACTTTGGTTACTTTACCTTAAAAGGTGTTAACTATCGTAGAATAATATGGAAAAAGTTTGAATTAAAAGATACGACAGCAACAGTGTCGATAACATTCAACAAATGGCGCTTGTACCTCTTGGCTTCTCAGGAAACCAGCTGATATTAGAGGTAGTACTTATAACATTCGCTAGATTGCAGCACTGTACAGTGAAACGCTCGTATCCCTTTGCCACAACAATATTTGACTCCATAGCAATTACTAAGTTTACTTTTCCACTCCATTTTGTTTAAAATTGCACTTATAGCCCTTGGCTTCTAGACTACTCAACTGAAATTGTGGTTAAGTAGCAATAAAATAATAAATAATATTTAAAATTCCACAAGAAAATAGCTTCAGCGCAATTTATAAATCTATCTATGTGTACTATAATAATTTTAATGACAAAGCTTATTGTAGTGCCCCCATATTATCTAATGCTAAACTAATCTCAAAAATTATATATCTCAGTGTTGATTACATTAAGCAAATAAATGAAACTACTTTTTTCCCATGGATTATATCTTAGCTAACCGAACAAACATAAAAAATATTCTCATAATTCCAGTTCACTTTTAAAAGTGACGTTGTAGATCGAATCCGTTACTTTTTTGTGTACGAGTATATGGACCACCACAATGAAGTCGTTTGTTAAATTATGCGGCCAGCCACAATAATCAATTTTTCAATTGGTTGATATGAATTTCTGATGGGATTAGTCAAAAATACAATGTAGATGATTTTGTTGCGGTTGACCGTGCAACATTGTTGCAAATTTTTTATTCCCATACGCAAACAGGCCTTATACGAGGTTTTATATTAAAACCTTTTAGCAATTCAAGAGTATTCACAAATATTTAAAAAGAATCAGTTTTCAACTTAATAAATTTTTTATTATAGTTCTTAAGTATATAGGTACAGAAAGAATTAAAGACATTACATTACTTTGCAAAAACCGCAAAAACCTAACACATTCAGAAAATTCTCTCCAATTATTAACCCGTCTGAACATGCATAAAAAGATGAAACTAGTTCTACGTGGAAGAAGAATAAACTGAAATTAAAAAAATAATTTAAGTATAGAAAAGTTACATGTCTACACGTGCACGATAGAAATGACCGGGTCGTTATTTACAATTTTTAACTAACATGATTTTTCAACAAATTTAGTTGTATTTAATAGTAACATCAATGAAAATAGATAATACACAACACATTTGTTTGAAATTTATTGCATATATTCCTTTTATGTATGAATGATTCGAAAATGTTTCTAGAAGATTCGACGAGAAATTTGAAAATGTTTCTCAAATGATTGGGGCAACTTCTAGAAAAAACGACGAGAAACTCATAAATGTTTCTAGAGAACAGTTGGAAAACTAGAACGGGTCGACACCAAGGGGCAACTGCCGACCTCGAGAAACACATTCTCCAATTTATAGCTTGTACATCAAGGGTCGTATAAATAATAAATGTAGATCGTTTTCGGTAGGGACAGGTACAATAAGAACTATTGTATGTCCAGAAGTTGTAGCGAATATTTTGCCTTTAACATAGGGGATTGAAAATTTGGGACAAAAATTATTGGGGTGGAGAAAGGCAAGAAAAACAAATCGAAACTTATGCGAACGGTGCACGGAGTTTATTTTGAGAAACTTAATCGTGGATAAGTGAATGGCAAGAAGGTTAGATCGGAGCAACTACCAAATGAAACAAAGAGGTACTTACATGAATGTCCTAGACAAATGGGTAAAAAAGACAGGAAGGTCCTCTAGCTATTTGAAATGGGACGCCGCCCTGCTTCGAGGAAACTTTCTGCTGGATAAAAGAAAAGGTTTTCCGTCCTGGGTTTCACTAAATTACTTTAAATTTTCTGGGGTTAGAAACTGGAATTTAAACTCTCTGCCACTCGAACAAATACTGCATTTCACTGCGAATTGTATTCTGAAACGGCATCTTAAAGACAAGACAATTTAAGGCTGAAGTTGGCACTTGACACAAACTTTGGAAATCTGCTTCTTAAAAAACTGGAACAAATACAACTGGACACAATGTCAACATGTGGTTATGTTACAAAGTTGTTGTAAGCGACACAAATCTCTTAGATACTTACAAATATGGAAACAGTGATTACTCTTTCAAAACTGACAAATTACATAGAGTATAATAGACAATTTCCAACAATTCTGCGGGGTTCTTGACCGACTAAACTAAAACACGTCTGTCTCCCAATCGCCAACATCTTAAACCTAACTTTCGACCTTAGATCCATCTCTGTACCCGCTTCTTATGCTACACTTTTCCTCTCTAACCCATTGTCGCAGCGAATTAACCCAAAAATCTTGTCAAACACGCTATTTGACGTCGAATCATTCCACGCTTTTAAATTGTAGAACTGAACGTACAAATAAATAAAACCAAATTTAAAGTCGCAGTTACAACTGGAATTTGGAATGTTTTCCTTAACATCACGATGTAAACAGAGAATTGAGAAAATATTTAAACTTGACCCAGGGGCGTACTAAAAAATTTTTTATTACTTGAATGCTAGATAGTTTTTAAGAAATTTTCTGCATGCTACAAAATACAAGGCCATCTTAAATTATCGCCTACAACTTGTGAGCTAATTAATACATATAGCAGGCTAAGATGTCAGTATCCGTTGGCCAGACCACAGTGAAATACAGAGTATTATTTGAAGAGATCTCCAACAAGTTTGTATTGGGGTTAGATTTACTAAGAAAAGTTGGGGCTGTATTGAATGTAAAAAGAATTTTTATGCACAAGATTGGAAAGAGTGAAGGTTGTTCCTTCACTTGGTCGGATCGTAACACCAATATAAGTCGACCATAGGCTCTATAACGATGAGACAGAAATCAAAACTAAGTGCCAAGACTGCAGAGTAAAAAGAGGATCTAACTGTGGGACAGATCACTACTTTTTTTTAGCTAATCTTTTGTGCCCCTTTAAACAATACTACAAACAGAACACCGAAAGTGAGAGAAACAATACTATACAGTACAAAACGGAGAGATATAAATTGCAACTTTTATTTCAACCAAGTATTAAACATCATTTTTAATCTAGATTACAAAAGAAACTAAGTGAGATAGAAAGAAATATGGATGTAGAACAAGAATACAACAACCTCAAACTGATAATAAAAAAATTGCTTATGAAGTATTAGGAACAAAGAACAACGACAAAAAACACCACGAACCACCATGGATGACAGAAAACGTAAAAGAAATGATACAAGGATAACACAAAATAAATACGAATTGTCTAACAAATAAAATACCTACCAACAGAACAACATATCAAAGGTAAAATGGAGAAGTACGCAATCAAATAAAAAAAGCAAAACACAATTTCTGGGAACAAAAATCTCTTCAAGTTGAAAATTTAATTGGTGGTTCTCATACTAGGGAAGGATGGAGAACTATCATTAATCTAAAGAAAATCACCCATAAGTCCTTAAGAAACTTATTTCCTATACAAAAGTGGGAAAATCGCTATCAAAATTTACTCCAAAAGTCCAGATTGGAATATATGAGAAAGGAATACAGTATGGAGAGACAAACAAATAGTAATATTAATATTACTATGAAGTCCGTACTGCGTTAATTAAAATGAAAAATGGGCGATCTCTAGGACCTGTCAATACAGTTGTAAACTTAAAGCAGGAGGTCCACTTCTTATAGATCGAATAAATTTTCTAATGAATCTCTTTATGGTTGAATGAATCAGTTCTTTGTTATGGCTCTGAAGTATGCACAATTAGTGCAGACCTGAAGAGAAAATTGTTGGCAGTTGAAATGAATTATTTGAGAAGAAGTGCTAGAACATTAAGGCTAAAAAGAAAGAGCAACGAATCTATAAGAAATAACATGAATGCTACAGAAACGGTCATTGACAGAATAGAAAGAAGAGGTTCAAAATGGTTTAAACACCTATTGAGAATGTCTGACAAACGATAGCCCCCAAAAAATTTACAGATGGAAGCCCCCTAGAAGAAGAAAAAGAGGTAGACCTCGACGCTCATGGAATAAAGGAATTGGACCGGGAGGATTGGTGGAGGAGAACAGGAATACGGCAATAGCCTTCTCCAAAATGTATTGTACGTACAAGTTGGATCCTGTAATATATATATATATATTATATATATATATATATATATATATATATATATATATATATATATATATATATTATATATATATAAATATATAAGATTGGACGAAACTGTACTCAAAATCATTTTAGTCATGATCGGGGAAACAATTCAATTTTACAGGTTCAAATGATGAATTGTTTCCAAAAATGTGAGCCCATCTTTAACAGGTAAAAAGTAAATGAATTTATTTTCCTAACTAGTACACATTCTATGACTATTGATCCACTTGGACAATCATTATACCGAGAAAAGTAACAAGAAAATTTATTAACAAAGAAAACTTTTCAATTTGCTTATACGTTAAGCTATAATAATGCATATGTCATATGCGTATTTCAAATTAATGGTTTAAAGATATTCTTTTGACTATAATATCTCTCTCTGTTGTGTGAATGCTTAAACTTGCTTGCAAAGCTTTCAAATAAATAGCAAATTTATTGAAAAAAATAAAAAAAATTGAAGCCTAATATAACATGGATTTGTTACAACCTTTTGTTTTTATTAACACCTGCGCGGTGTTTGTATACTGCTATCTGGTCACAAATGACCAATTATCAGTTATTTTCTGACCTAACATAATAACAGCAAATACTTAAATCTAAGGGCTTACCCTATTGCTTACTCTTATTTTATCTATTAACTAATGCACTACAACTAGCATGCAATAACTTCACAGCACTATGCTCTGCTTTTTACACTAAACTGTTACACATTTACACTAGCTCAAATGGTTTTGTCCTTATGAGTCTTCTCTTTAGTTCAGTGTTGTCAAGAAGCTGGATTGCCTCGACATTCACATGACTATGCAGCCTCTGCTCGTTACTTGCTGCTGTTCTCTTGATTATTTCGATCACAGTTTCCATACCCAGGTCCTGGTGGAGGTTGCTGTTACGGATATACCAAGGAGCATCAACAATGTTTTTCAGTACTTTATTTTGAAATCTCTGGATAATAAGTAGATTACTAGCTTTGGTACAGCCCCAGAGTTGGCACCCATATACCCATACTGGCCTCAGTACTTGCTTGTAGATGGATAATTTATTATGAATTGACAATGTTGAATTTTTTCCAATCAGCCAATACAATTTCTTATATCTAATATCAAGCTCCCCTCTTTTCTTTTTGACATGGACTTTCCAGCGCAGCTTCGCGTCTAGGGTGATGCCCAAGTATTTTGCTGATGTTGCATAAGGAATTCAGGTATCATTTGTTCTAACTGGGAAATTTTCTATTTTTTTATTTGTAAAGTTAATGTGTGCAGATTTAGTCTCATTTAATTTTATTCGCCATTTTCTGGTCCAGTTATGTATTTTATTTACTGATAGTTGCAATTTATCAGTCGCTTCTTCACTAGTATCTTCTATCGCTAGTATGGCTGTATCATCCGCTAAGGTGGCAATAGTATTTTGTTCTAGCTCTGGAATGTCACACGTACACAATAGGTACAGGACCGGACCTAAGACACTTCCTTGTGGCACGCCAGCTTTGATCTCCCTTAAGTCGGTGTAGACTTCTTCTTGTGTTACTCTGAAATATCTATTCGAAATGTATGATTTCAAGATTTCTGAATACTGTTTAGGCATGAACGTTCTTAGTTTATAGTTTAAACCGTCATGCCAGACTTTATCAAACGCCTGTGCTACATCCAAGAAGATTGTAGAGCAGACTTTATTTTCTTCTAATGTTTTTTCTATTATATTCTTTATTCTGTGAACTTGATCTATAGTGGAATGTTGATTTCTGAAACCAAATTGATGATTTGGTATAAAAATTTTTCTTTCTATTATTGGTTTTAATCTTTTTAATAGAAGTTTTTCAAATAGTTTTGACATCACCGGAAGGAGGGATATTGGTCGATAGGATGTCACTCCATTGGGAGATTTACCTGGTTTGGCGATCATAATTACTACGGCTACTTTCCAGAGCCTGGGAACATATCTCAATCTAAAAGCAGCATTTATTAGGTGTGTCAGCTTAACTATGGCTTTTCTTGGTAGATTTTTTAATAATTCTCCTGTTATGAGATCATATCCTGGAGCTTTCTAAGGATTTATATTCTCTTTTATCTCTGTTGATACTTCTCTAAGTGATGTCAATGTTATTCTTTCGTCAGTTTGGAATGGTTCTTCCCATCTCAGTTCTTCACTATTATTGTCGTTGGGTTTGAACGTGCTTTTTAAATGATCTGCAAATAGTTCTGCTTTCTGTTCGTTACTTCTAGCCCAGTTGCCGTTTTCCAACTTGATAGGAGGGGAATGAATAATTGGTCTCTTCAATCTTTTTCTTGCCTCCCATAAATAATAATCTGTGTTCTGGTCAGCTGTTAAATTACTTAAAAAATAATTAATTGTTGAATTTTTTATATTCTGTATCTCCCTTTTTAGTTTTTATGTAGCATTATTTAGACTAGTTTTATCTCCTGGAGCTCTGTATTGCTGCCATTTTTTTCTTAACTTCCTTTTTTCTACTATGAGTTCTCTGATTTTTTTTGGATAGTTGTTCCCTTTTGTTCTAGAAGTTATTGTGAGTATTTTCCCAAGCTGACTATTGGATATTTTTTATAAAAACTTCTAATTCGTCATCATGTTACAACCTGGCGTGGTTGTTTATATAAGCTTTAATTTTAATCTATTAAAGCTATGCAAAGTCTAATGGATTGTTCGATGCAACGAAGAAATGTAGTAAAAGGCATATCGCACCGTGTACTTAATTTAATCAAATTTTTGCAAATAATCCTCGAAGTCGCTTTCCAACAACAGAAACAGATAACATCTGTTGAATTCATGATATTAGAAATGTAAATAGGTTTTATTGCATCTCCCAACAACACGATTTGCTAAAATTTAACATTACATTATGCAATTCTAAATTGCTATTCAATGTTTTAAGGTGACTGCGATAAAGTTTATATAACTGTTACCTGGTACTTAATTTAAATTATTTTCTTCGTTGTCACGCCTGCAGACTCTCTATTATCTTATCAAAACTCTGAAATATACATAATATGAACTATTATCAAACATTTTTTCTGAAAACTGATATATTGTATAACTTTTGCTTATCATGATCTACTTGTTAATGTATTTTACATCTAAATACAGTTGTCACAAACTCCTTTCATATATTCATTTTAATTTAACATAAATGACCAACAACTCATACCAAAATTTAACCCTTTCAATCCTGATTTGTTTATTTTAAAATTTGATATATTTGTCTGTAGTTTGTTGTTCTAGAGCATTTAAAAGAACTAAGAATGTATTTAAAAAAATTTATTTTAAACTTTTTTTTGGTTAAAAATGCATGGGATTATATATCCCAACAGTATTTTTGTATGGGATATATAATCCCAACAGTATACATGAACAGTAAATGTTTATACATGATATGGGGTAAAACAATCGTTACATAACGGAACATAACACATTTTACAAATAAATTTGGTACGTTTATCTTTCTTATGTTGTGTACACCTTATACACCTCAAGCGACTGGATTTTCCTAATATAGGTAAATGGTCGCCAACATTACTCATCACTGTGGCTGACATGCTTCGACGGCCAACATGTTTGGTTTTTCTTCTTCTTTGGAGTCCTTGTCGGCCAGTACTGATAAGAATCTCAGCTAAGTCAACCAGATAATTTAGAAAGGGTATTTTCTTATTTCTGGTATGTTATTCAGTATATAGAATATATGAATTGTATACTGCCATCATTAGAACTTTGTAGTAAACCTTCTTCCACCATTTTTGGGATTTTCTATTGAGATCGGACACAGATGTCATTTGATCGCATCTATCTACACCTCCCATGTAACGGTTATAGAATTCAATCGATACAGGACAACAAATGTTGGCTTTTGTACCATCTTTCAGTTTTCTACACACAGTTGTTTCTTCTGGCTTATGGCAGTTAGTTAGTACAATAAAATCTTTTGTGTCCTGCCATCGTATAGCTAATGTTCCAGTTTCATTACCTTTTACTTGCGATTCTCCTCAATTTAGCGTGCCATGAAATTTCGGTAAATTTTTTCGGGTACTCATGCATGTACCTACAGCAGGAAACATAATGGTATCCATAAGATGAACTGTTGTAAAAAATCTGTCGAAGCAAATTACAACATTTTCATTAGAAATTGTTGAAGATAACTGATTTATGACACGTTCTCCCAAAGTACCTGCCATCTTATTATCATTTTTGCCTGCATACACATTTATATCGTAAACATAGCCAGTTTCCGAATCGCATCTTGCCCATAACTTTATGCCACGTTTTATGGGTTTGAGGGGCATATACTCTTTCAATGTAGATCGCCCTTTGAATTTTGCCATAAACTCATCAATTACTTGATAGGTAAAATCACTTCTAGCTCTCATAAAAGTTGTCTTCAAGCAGGTTGTGGCAGGTTGATTGGGTTCGGCAAAATACAATTTTGATAATAGTAGTTGGGACCTATCCCTTAATATTGCACTACGAATACAATCGTTTCCAAGCGATTTATTATTAGACCAGTACATTGCGAAAGAAGGAACTCTATTATTATGCATAACTAACGTAACACCAGTAAGTAGCATCATTTCTTTTTGGCACGTTTTGACAAAAGTTTTCTTCTTTTTCTCTTCTAAAATTTCAAGCCTACGGTTTGTACACTGGGCCATATACATAAACAAACTTTTAGGAAATACTTTTAGAAAACAGTCTAATGTAGAACTGCCTCGATTCAATTGATCTGTAATAACTGGGGCTGTTCTGGCTGGTAGATCATATCTCGGAATAAAATTTTCTGCATTGACATCAGTCCAAACAGTGGAAAATTCTGAACTAGTTGGTGGCAAAGGTTGCATTACCTCGTCTGCATCTTGGATATCTTCATCATCGTCAGAGGATTCCTGATCTGAAATTTGAGCTGCATTCTCAGTTTCATTACCTATATTCACTTCACTTTCAAGTGAACTTGCCTCACTTAGTTCATCTGATGACAAAATGAAGTCCTTATCCACCATACTATCATCACTACTATAGTCTATACTTTCAATTTCATCAATGTTATTAGCATAGTAATCAAGTTTATCTTCGGTAAGTTTCTGTTTCTTTCGATCCATACTAAAAAGAGGAAGTTGTTTATACCTGTCGGGATAATATTTCCCAGCAAAAACACCTGTTGGGATATATAATCCCATTCAAGATTTATTGCCCATTACGATAAATTTCGTACTGAGCGGCAATATTAAATTATGTACTCACCTATCTTAATCTTTTACAATTAACAATCAGCAACCAAAATTATCCTTACGCTAACAGAAATATGTTATCAACACAGTTTTATATGATCGTACTCACAACGTGTTCATATTACACTAAATTTTAGGTTAAAATTTGATGCTGACGGTGGATACTCGATTTCACGTTATAAGAAATGCCACAGTCTACTGAAATATCCCGTCCCAACGCAGTTTTAAGCCAGTTTAAAACATTCAGAATTTTTCAATCATGTGTTGGGATATGAATATAAATATGGATAGGAAACCGTGCCGACGACACGGTGATCCTTGCCAGTACCATAGACGAATTACAACAAGTAATGGAGGAAAGACTTTATACAGTTAGTGAGAAATACGGCCTGAGCCTCAACTTCAAGAAGACAAAGTGGATGCTGATAAGCAAAAAGCAACAACCTGCTCGACAATTACGGATAAGTAACATATTAATTGACCATGTAGAATCTTATGTGTACCTTGGCACCAACGTAAATGCAAAATGGGAACAGACCATAGAAATTAAGGCGAGAATAGAACGAGCTAGAGGAGCATTTAGCAATATGAAAAAGCTCCTCATAAGCAAGGATTTGTCTCTTCCCCTAAAACTACGTATAGTTAAATGCTACATTTTTCCGATCTTGCTGTATGGCGTGGAGGCCTGGACGCTGACGGAGACGCTAACGAGAAAACTAGAAGCATACGAAATGTGGGTGTACCGACGCATTCTTCGTATGTCCTGGACCGAACATGTCACCAACATAGAGGTAATCCAAAGAATCGGAAAGGAAAAAGAAATCGTGAATACAATTAAACAAAGAAAGCTTGAATATCTAGGCCACATATTGAGACACGATAAGTACCGTCTGCTACAATTGATTGTCCAGGGAAAAATAGACAGTAACCGAGGGCCAGGCAGGAGAAGACATTCGTGGCTCCAAAATCTGCGGAAGTGGTTCGGGCTCACATCGGTCGAACTATTCAGAAGCGCCGCAAACAAGATCAAAATTGCCATGTTAATAGCCAACGTTCGCAACGGACAGGGCACTTGAAGAAGAAGTGTTGGGATATATATATCCCGACAGGAGTGAAAGTGAACACTTCAAGCGTTTACTTCATAATGGCTTCTTTAACAAATTTAAAATAAGTAGGTATCTAGGCCATAATATGGAATTATTGAGTCTCTTGTGTTTAAAATTATCTTTGCTAATATAATTCTTATGTACATCTTAGTGGGTGATCAAATTATTATGATCACTGCAAAAAACTTTGTATTTTAGTGTTAAATAAAGACTAAAACTGCATATAATCATCTAATGATGTGAGAGTAATATAAAAATATCAGAAACATGTTCTTTTAAAAAATTTTGAAATAATTTTTTTTTTGACGTTAAATAACAATTTTTTTTAATATTTCGTGTGCCCTCCTTTAGCTTTAATGGCAGCTTTGATCCTTCTTGGCATACTTTGAATGTTTTTCAGGCAGTCTTCTTTTATTTTATCATCTCTGTGCCAGGTGGCAATGAGTCTCTCAATTAACTATTGCTTAATATTGTTCTGAAGCTATTTTCTTGTGGCATTTTAAATTAATTACTATTTAACTGGGAATAAGCCACAATTAAAGATAAAAATACGTTTATTGACGTTTCAATTCGAAATTGAAACATCAATAAACGTATTTTTATCTTTAATTGTGGCTTATTCCCAGTTAAATAGTAATTAACTATTGCTTATTTGTGACAATTTATTAAGCAATCGCCCTTTTTATGAGCTTCTATAGATTTTCGATCGAGTTGAGGTATGGGGAATTATCTGGCCCCTGTAGTACTTTAATTTTCTTTTTTTCAGGTACGATTTTCCTGTTTTTGCCTTATGGTATGGTGCTGAATCGTGCACAAAGGTAAAATCTTCCGATTGGTCAAACCAGCCAACCAACAAACCAACTTTGGTTTTTTGGCATGGCGACATGATTTAAAATTCTGCTTTACAAGCTTTCTGTGGTCTGTCATGCCAGAAACTGGCATCCCAGCTTTACGAATAAGTCCCGTGAGGATTTTTCGTGGTTTTTTTCTGTTGTTTACCAAGATATCTCTCATTTTCCTCTCATCTCTGTGTGTGGTGACACGCTTTCGACCACATTTTTTGGGCACGTTGGTGAGTCAGCAGTTGGCACTGTTGAGCTATCTGAGAATGGGAAACTTTGTATTCTATATAAGTAATAACCATTATGATTTTATTCTCAATAATCAATATTTTTTGAAAAGTCTTTAAAATTAAAACGATATTACTTAATCTTTCAAAAACAAAATAAAAACAGACAATTTTAATACTAACCTAAAAGCGCAAATTCACCACAATGTGTATGTTGTGATATAATTTGACACAAATAACAGTTCTAGAGCTATCAAAATAGTTAGCTAAAAAGTTATTAGTAACAAAATATATTAACACACTTAAATTGTGTAGCAGTGTATATGATTTTAATATAAAGCTTCGTAACAAATGTGAAAAACTTAAAATTTTGTGACTGATCCTAATAATTTGACTGTACCTTCTTGTAATTTATAAACCAAACATTACTTTGACTGTAACTAAATCAATGTGTGAATTTATTGAAAAATGCAGCTGTGAAAGAAATAGTACATTGTTTACCGGGTAGGAAAAGCTTAACATTCCTGGACGACTGTGAAGATTGCTAAGTCGAGGCGCAAGCCGAGACTTAGCAACACAGAGTCCAGGAATGTGGCTTTTCCTACGAGGTAAACATACTATTTTTCCGCAAATCGTTTAAAATTCGACAGATATTGATTGATTTAAAAAAAAACGCGATAATTTTATTCCCAAATAAATGGTGCTTTGAAATTCCTAATAAAATTACTTGGGTTACTATGGAAACGTATTGAGGTTGAATTGTCAAACTTGACGCTTATAAATTTAATTGCTGGTGTTCTCGAAAGTAAAATGATAAGTGATGATG
Source organism: Diabrotica balteata (assembly GCA_918026665.1). Lineage (NCBI taxonomy): Eukaryota > Metazoa > Arthropoda > Insecta > Coleoptera > Chrysomelidae > Diabrotica > Diabrotica balteata. Next base: position 155,244,257 of record OU898281.1, on the reverse strand, counting down.
AAATTTCCATTGCTGATGTTTTCAAAATGACTTGATGTTTTCAAAATATAAATTAATTCCTTATAAGCAATGTGTTTTCTATCATTTATGTAGAACACTAACACCTGTACGGAAATATCATTTCCTTACAGTAAGGAAATGACATTTCCTTACAGTAAGGAAGTCCTGACTTTTTCTTCAAGAAATTTTGACAGGAATGTCAAAATTTCCTGGCGATTTGCGGAAAAACATATTAACACACTTAAATTGTGTAGCAGTATATATGATTTTATTATAAAACTTCGTAACAAATGTGAAAAACTTAAAATTTAGTGACTGATCATAATAATTTGATCACCTACTGTACCTTCTTGTAATTTATAAACCAAACATTACTTTGACTTTAACTTAATCAATGTGTAAATTTATTAAAAAATGTAGCTGTGAAAGAAAAAGATCTTATTAGTGAAATTCCTTATCTTTCACCAATAGGTACATCGGACCATGTAGTTCTTCAAGCTTAAACACAAGCTTAATTGGACATTATTGGTGCAGTCATTAAAAAAATATTTAAAGAATTTAGTAAAATAGATTATATTAAATTATATCAGTATTGATAAATCTTGGCATAAATTTCGAAAAATTATATATTAAAGAAATAGATACAACATGTTCTTAAAACACCCTTAGGACTTATCCCAGAAGCCGTTGAATTGACAATCGACTGATCGCAATAAGTAAGGGGTGTAGAAGCAAAACTCCACTTTGACAACTTTTTCAGGGAATTTTTTCATAAAATTCTAGCGTTTTAACAAAGTTTTTTTTTTGTTATTTATATTTATTTGTATATTGGCTTTACTTATTCACAAAATTAACCTAATCATTTCACTAAATTTTAAGTAATTAACAATTTAAGTTTAGAGATTTCTGGTTTTGCTTCAAACATTTGGAGTATTGTTCTGAAGCTATCTTCTTGTGGCATTTTAAAGTAATTACTATTTAAATGGGAATAAGCCACAATTAAAGGTTAAAGTACGCTTATTGACGTTTCAATTTCCACTTCGGAAAACGTTCGAGAACGATTTCCGAAAAAGCAGTAAACGCTTGTAATCAACGCTGATCAGTTAGAATACAAAAATTAAATATTTGGGTGTGCAGCGGAAGATAGGACAAAAAAGTACTTTTTTTAGTCTACCAAGCTTACTCAAATCTTTTTTGCATTATCAGGGTACTACAATAAACATAATTAGTACAAATTACAGAATAAGAATTATTTTGCATCTTACACTAATTAAAGTAAGTTGTCGTGATGTTCGCAAATAAAGATTTGCGAAAGCTTGGTAGACTAAAAAGAGTACTTCTTTGTCCTACCTTCCTCTGCACACCCACATATTTGAGTTTTATATATATATATATATATATATATATATATATTATATATATATATATATATATATATATCGAAAGAAATATACTGTATAGATCTGCAACTTCTGTTCACAACCAACTAACTTATTTAAGAAATATATTAAAAAGTCGAATTCTTGTTTAAATGTAAATGCATTTCCGTATTCTGCTATTACCCTCAAGATGCAGAAACTCGGTAATTGAATACTATTACTCAAAGCAATCCATATTTGTCTAAAACCTTGTTATATTCTTAGTAAAACATCGGTATATATGGATGCACCTTCAGCAAAGTATTGTTTTACTACGCTGACCACTGAAATGGAACTCCATTAAAATAGCGAAGAAGCAAAGAAGAATAACAAAGCTTTTTAAATGCAATATTTACAAACAAATAATGGATGTTATTTTAGTATTAAACAGAAGGTGCAATATTTTGAGTAAAAGTTATCGATTCAATTAGAATTTAAAAATTAATTTGTAAATTTTTACATATTTATTTTTTTGTACCAATTTGTGATGTTGATTAAAACTCATTTAAACATCGGAAAGGAGAAAAAAATATTTGAAATTTGTAACACTTTATTTACCTGATTACAAGGAGTCCTTAAACTTCTGTCTTGTGTCCAAATATATTGTATATATTGTATAATGTATAATATACATTTATTCTGAATTAGGTTGTGTATCTTGGTCAGGATCCAATTCCTCCAGGTCAGGATCATTGGCGACATCAATTTTCGTTTTCAGGTTTTGATAAAATGTATGGAATAGAAGATGTATTAAAGGCAATATAGACAAAAAGTCTTTTTTTTTTCTGTGGCTATCCTGCCAGATATGATTTCATCCGACAAGTGGCAAGTTGCTTTGTCTGTTACCATGTCATGCATCGTAAGTTTAAAGCTCCACAGCTGCCTTTTGTAGAAAGAAACTGAGGTAGTAAGGGAAGGGGTAGGCAGGCACTGTTGCAAGTCAAATTCATAATTGATTTTCTTTAGCAATTGCCTTGTCTCGACTTTTCTGCTCATAAGCAAATTGAGCCATGTTATGATGTTCGTCTCTTTCTGCTAGTAGTTGGGTTTTAATTTCTCCTAGCGACAACTTAATTTGTTATCAAAATTTTCACATTTGTGACATGTGTCCTGCTTTGGTTTTTTAAAAGCTAAAAATAGTTAGACAAACAAAAGATGCTCGTCTTTCCTTATACAAATCAAACATTTTCGAAATAATCAAATTGGACGGTAAAAATTTTTTATTAGTTCGATTTCGACAATATCTCGTAAGTGGGGAATGACAAAATATGGGACTTGCTATCTTGCAAATCTTTTAAGCTCCCTTTACTTAAAGGCGAGACCATACTTCGTTGGTCACCAATATAGAACCTTTTGGTTTACAATGATATATTTCAGCTCTTTTTTTTTAACATGCATGGAAAGACAAGACTTGAAATATTTTTGCACTGAAAAATCCGATTCTGTTGATAAAACAAATATATTCATCAAAATATAAAAAATAAAAAAAAAATAACTTAGACCGTTCTATTTTACACCGATTCAAATAAGATATATTTAGAAACTTATTACAGATGACTAAAAACACTAACTTTGATTTATTAACTAATTAAAACACATGTTTCTTAATCAAAGTCTAATAAAAAAATTCGCACTTAACAGTAAATTATAAATAAATTAATAATTTATTAATATAGTCATCATTTTTTCTATTAATTTTTTGCAATGCTATTTAACTTTAGTAAACGGGTCCCCTACATGCTGATAAGTTTTTCACTATAAATTGTTTCTCGTCAGTGCCGTGTTCCATAGATCGATATCATCGTATTTTAATTTTTTCCCAATGGGATTTAATTACTGGCTACCAGCCTTCGGTTTCGCAGCTACTAAGTCAAAATAAATTGGATTTTAATAGAGACCACTGATGTTGAAACCGATAAAAATGATTGTCTTAACTTTTACTGCAAATTAGTTTTAGACGTGTTGGAAATTTCGTATATTTTGTCGTCTTAATAATAGCTATCACCATATAGAGAACTGAGATTAGGAGGCGGAACTTGGCGCTACAGAAACAAATTACCTAAACATTTTGTATTTATTAAACGTTCAATCTACTACTAGATATATTATACTACAACTGTATTGAATAGTTTAGAAATATTTAGAATTATTTGACAGAGTGGACAGGAGTATGTGTCAAAATGTACGGGAAAAACTGTACAGGGTAAGGTATTTTCTGTTGTCCATAAACGCTGTGTCAAAAATGTTTTGCAAAAATAACTTTTGGCAAGATTAAAAGCGTTTATTTGACACTATTTATGATAATGGATCAAAAAAAAGAATAAGAGACTCTTCTAGCAGGTTGTATGGCATTAGGGGAGCCCCAGAAAGGTACAGAAAGATAGAAAATCACAAAATTGTGTGCTGTTCCTTTTTTGTTGAATTCTATCAAGTAGAAATGAAGCGTGTATAAGAATCTCTCTCTCTCTCTCTTCAATCCTGACGCCCCAAGTGGAGTGTAGTGGTCGACGTGATGTCGTGTATTGTTCGTCTCCAGAGATCTCTGTCTCTGGTCATTTCTTTTAATTCATACATAGGTCTTTGGCATATTCCTGTAATTTGATCTATTAATCTGGTTGGGGATCTTCCTCGTGATCTTCGGCCTTCTACCTTTCCTTGTATTATGAGTCTTTCCATGTTTTCTGTGTTTGCTCTCATAACATGCCCAAAATATTTTAATTGTTGGAGATGGACTTTACTAGAGGCAGATTACAGCTAGTCGTTGGCTAACTTTTAGCTCTTTTAAAATTGAATTATTTGTTCTACGGGTCGGTCCAAGGAATTTGTAACATTCGTCTCCAACAGAACATTTCAGTGGCGTCTATCTTTCTTCTCTCCGATTGTCTCAGAGTCCAAGATTCACATCCGTAGGTCAGTATTGGGAATATTAAGCAGTTGATCAACCTCATCTTTATCGCTCTTGAAATTTGACAGTCCTTCCATATTTTGGTCATTTTTGCTGTGACAACTTTTGCTAGATCACATCTACGTTTAATCTCTTCTTGTAATGACCCTGTGTTTGTGATTAATGATTCCAGATATAAGTATGGGCTAAATTGTGGTTATGTGTGGATGATTGTTGTGTAGTCTATCCACTATCATGATCTTTGTCTTTGATATGTTTAATTGCAGACCAAATATTTGACTTTCGTTTTCGATTAGTCGTATAAGTTCTATCAGCTCTGCTTGACTATTTGCAAGAAGGGCTGTGTCATCTGCGAAACGTAGGTTGTTTTGGTTATGACCATTTATTGAGATGCCCTTTTCCCATCCTTCAAGTGCTCTTCGCATAATATACTCCCCATATATGTTGAATAATTGTGGAGATAGTATACATCCTTGTCTGACACCCCGTTCTGGATGAAACTCGTTCTAAAGTGTGTCAAGTACTTTAACTGATCCAGTAGTGTGTTCATATAGTTCGGTTATAAATGTAATTAGATGTTGTAGTACGCCTACTTCTTTTAGTATTCGCCATAAGTGTCTCCACTTGACCCTGTCGAACTCTTTACGGTAATCTATAAAACAGATGTATAGTGGGATGTTGAATTCCCTAGATTTCTCGATTATCTGTCTTATATTCAGCAGGTGTTCTCGAGTGCCTCTACCTTTGGTAAATCCAGTTTGCTCTTGTGGAATTTCTATTTGAAGGAATGTTTTCAGTCTCTTATTGATTATATGTAGCATTATCTGCATATATGTGTAAGAATATTACAGAAAAAAAATTGTTGAGAAAACTCCACTTGATGAAAAACGTGGAGAACACGGAAGCCAAAGAAAAATTTCAGATGATGTTTATTCTATGGATTTAGAACATTTAAAATCTATTCCACGTACCAAGTCGTTACACACCTGGAAAAACAAACATATTGTACTTCGAAAACCCAGACCTAACGATTAAGAACATTTTGCAGCAGTTTCAAAATTTGTTTAACGACACTACTGGAAATAATATTGTCATTAGTGTGAAATCAAACTAATAGAAAAGAACTAGAATTATGAATGCCGTGTTTATTACCATCTTCACAAAAAGAGACTCGACGCATATTCCAAGCTAACAAATGATTACTTGAGAAAGGCAGCAGTTAATAGTGGCATTCTTGTCTTGTAATGTAATTACGCACAAAATCTACCGTTGCTAAAGCTCAGCAAACCTAACAGTTCTATAAAAGACTTTTATGGATGTACTTATTCAATATACACGTGCATAATCTATCTATCTAAGATGCTGTGCATATCTTTTGTTTTTAAGAATGTAGCTTAGTTTGCCAAATGTCGCCCAAGCCAGTCTAACTCGTCTTTTTATCTCTGCTGTTTGGTTTTCTTTGTTAAATTTTACAGTTTGACCCAGATATATATAATTCTGAACTTGTTCTATTTCATTTTATCCGATCCTCATTGTGATGTCTTCATCTGTATTTGTTATGATTTTAGTCTTGCTGTAATTCATATTAACCCTAGAAAGGTGGACTATTATTTACTGACAGTTATGGTGGAGTATCGTAATTTTTACATCTAACAAAAAATTGAAAAAAAAAAATACAAATGTAATTATAAACACTTTTATTACAAAAAATTAGAAAAAATCTAAGTCTTAGTAAGTGGTACACATATAAATAAAGTCGATATACACTACTCGTTTGCACACATTGTACATAATATATTACCTCGGTGTTCGCCACATATAGCGTGATGGCATTGGTTGCAATATGTGGTAGTCATGCGCCTCTTTTTACTCGGACAATGGAAACATGCCTTGGGTTTCTTTTTTTCAGATAACGGACGTTCAACTTCTTCGGAAATTTTGAGGACATCTTTAATATTTGGCTTAAGACTTCGACGTAAAGTTGGAATACACAATCGTTCTCTCAGCCAGGGTTCGGCGAGATGACGAGCCAATTCAACCATATATTCGTATCTGGATAAAACTTTTCGGTTTGCTTTTAATGTGTTTGGGGTGTAAATAACATACGAGTTAATACTTGCAATATTTATCATATTATAGAAGATACACAAAGACCATCTCCTCGTTTTACGACCCGCATTCATATTCGAACACATTTGATCAAATGTATCCACTCCGCCTTTTGTTTCATTATAATCAGTTATTATAGTGGGTTTGCCATTTATTTTGGAAACATCAGCACCTTCGTGAAGTGTTGAAAGAAGTTAAACTACCTTATTTTTCTTTGGCATCTATGATACCAATGTCTTTCTTTTATCAAAACAAAACATAGATGTATTGGGGACTCTGTTCTTTATATTGAACAATTCCGGTGGAATTTTTCTTTTATTTTTGCGAAGAGTTCCGATAATTGTCAGTTTGTACTGATCTTTTAATAACTCATCTGCTAAGCTAACTGATGTAAACCAGTTATCCATGGTAATATTTCTGTTACTACCATGAACTGATTTTGTAAGTTCCTTTACAAAATATGTACCCAACGGCAAACCATTTGTATTGGTTTTCTTGACTAAATAAGAAATAGCATCGATCATATATTTCGAAGAGCTGTCATACATCAGTACGATTTTGAGACCATACGAATTAGGTTTATCAGGTAAATACATTCGAAGAGGGCAATGTCCTCGAAATCCTACTAACTGTTCATCAATAGTCGGATAGAATGAAGGTGTATATGATTATCTGCAGGTGGTAATAAAAATGTCCCATATTTCGCGTATATGCGCAAAAGGATCATCTTACTGCCTTTCTGTTCGTGTTTCCTTTTCATCAAACCTAAGACAGTTTATGAGATATTTGAAACACTGACCACTCATGCAAGCCTGAAGAAATTTTCCTGATATATTACTGTCAAACATATATTTCACAGATGACTGCCTTTATTTGCTGCAGACTCTATCAAAATTGCCAATAAAGCTTGTAGCTCAGTTTTACTCATGTCAGAAATATTAGGAAGACTGGCATATTTTTTAGATTGTCTTGTAATTTCAGTATTTGAGTGTAACAGAGTAGGACATAATATATCCTCTGAAAAAAAAAGGAAAGAAATATTCTTCAACTTTTGTGTAGTTTTTGGCATTTCCTTTGGGACCAGCTATAAAATGAATAATATTTCTATTTGCCGTTCTTTTTGAAAATGAAGGTATTTTGTTTGACTACTTATTTGAGGAGAGCTTATTTAAGGAGACCACTTATTTGAGGCTTTTAGAGCCTTTCCATTTTACAATAAACTGAGAAACTCAGCTGATGTTCCAGGTACTTCTTCTGTAGATTTTTCGCTTTCCACCACTATTGCTTTTATATCTGCATCCATTAAATTTGCAGATGAACTGGATACACTGGATGGCTGGAAAATTTTGGAATTACCACTATTTTTAGAGTCATCTTCTTCATCTGAATCGTCCGATTTAAACTCCAACGCATCTTCTTCTAACTCCCAGTCACTTCCACTATCTTCAAAAGGTTTCCGCTCACTATCTTCACCATTCATTATACGCTGTATTTCATCGTTTATTTCACTTGCCGTTAAAGGTTTTCGTGATGACATAGTGCTACAATTAAATAAAATATTTACTACAAATATAAAAAAGAATTAGATAATGACTTACCAAAAACGTCACCGGCGTCCAAATAAACTTGACAGAAAAAAACTAACGTAGAAGGTGGACTTTCGTAAAATTGACGACGTGCCCTCAAAAAATCTAATACATAAATACAGTAGTGGTGAAACACACTCACCGCCTGTCAAATCAAGACTAAAGAAACAGCTACGTCAGCAGCTACCTGCAGCTACTGAGAAGTGTATGGGCAGAGGTTACGCGTTTGCACCCGAACTGCGACGAAAACCGAGGAGCGTCGTCAAATTTACGATAGTCCACCTTTCTAGGGTTAAGGCATATCTTTCCAGCTTCTACGTCTAGTTCTTTCATCATTTTAAACAATTCTTCTTTTTTATCGGTTATCAATACGATGTCAACCTTAGATGGTTCAAGCGTTGTCCACAAATTTTTATAACGTTTTTTTCCCATTCTAATCTTTTAAAAATATCTTCCAGAGACTGATTCAAAAGTTTTGGTGATATTGGTGGATATTGAGACAAGGTGTCACCTTGTCTCACGCCTCTTTTTATTTGTATTGATTTTGTTCCTTTATATACTTTAATTGTTGTTTTCTCTTCTTTTTATATATTGGCTATTAGTTCCGTATATCTGTGGTCAATTCTGCTGTTAATCAAAAAACTTTCTACTGCCCAATTTCGACACTGACGAAAGCCTTTTCAAAATCTATGAACGCTAATCCCTTTCTAAAACCAGCTTCTACTTTCCACTGGTATCCGTCAAATTTTGCCGTCACTCTATTGGTTAAAATTTTTGTTAGGAGTTTATACATTACATTGAGAAGTGTTATAGAACGGTAGTTTTTTTATATATCTGCTTTATCCCCTTTCTTGTGTAGGATAATGGTTATGGATTCCTTCCAGTTGTTTGGGATTTTTTTTTAATATCTTGTTAAAAAGGGAATGTAAATTATTAATTACCACTTTTCCACCATATTTCAGCATCTCTGCAGTTGTTCCATCTTTCCCAGACGATTTGTTGTGTTTCGTTTTTTTCAATGCCTTCTTAATTTCTGATTTGCTTATTTGTCGCTGTAGCTCTGAGTTGACATTTTTTTTATTTTAGCCCCAAGTTGGTTTTTAATTTCTTTTGGTGGTTCCTTTTTTGTTTTATATAATTTTGAGTAGAAATATTGGATTATTTTTATGATGTCATCTTTAATGTTTGTTTCTTTCATCGTATCGTTAGCCAGGAGAGCGTAATCGCCAGTTTGGCTTCCAACAATGCTAGTTCATTTAGCGTACCCAGGGTGCACGTGTAGTATTCTACTACGGACGCGAACTAGCTCTACACCCTAAGAACTTAAGACAAACACTCTTCCTACTTCAGAGTTTTCAAGATGATTCTCTCTGAACGAAATAAACGATGGCCTCAGTCAAATTAAAAAAGGCAAAGCGGCAGGTTTCGATGGAATGTGTCCTGAGTTCCTAATTCACTGTGGTCCAAAAACGCGACACTGGCTCAAAGACTTTTTTAGTGACATAATGAAGACATCTGTAATACCTCCAGAGTTCAAAAGAACCAAAGTTATTGCAATTTTAAAACCTGGAAAGGACGGTGAACTACCCGAAAACTACCGACCCATTGCCCTCCTCAGTTGCTGCTACAAACTACTAGAGCGACTTATATATAACAGGATATACCCCATCACCGACACTGTGATACCAGTCGAACAGGCCGGATTTAGAAGCGAGCGTAGCTGTAGTGATCAAGTACTGTCCTTAACGACATTTATTGAAGCCGGTTTCGAAAAACGGGAAAAAACAGCCGTAACGGTTATAGATCTGACGGCTGCATATGACACTGTGTGGAGAGAAGGCCTGATCTACAAGCTAATGAAGGTCATACCATGCCTGAAAACCTGCCAACTAATCAATAACCTCCTAACCAACAGATTGTTTCAAGTATATATAAACGATACAAAGAGCAATGTCAGAAAGCTAAATAATGGCCTCCCACAGGGTTCAGTGCTTGCTCCACTATTATTTAACATTTACACAGCCGATCTTCCAGAGACAAAATCAAAAAAATTTGCTTACGCAGATGACCTGGCTATCGAATTTCAAAACCAAGCCAAAGATGTTGGAGAAAGGGCGCTTACCGAAGACTTAAGGGTTCTCTGCGACTACTTTAAACAATGGCGACTTCGCCCTAATATAAACAAAACTGAGACAAGCCTCTTCCATCTCACAAATCAGCTTTCGGATGACACCCTTAGCATCACCTTCAATGGCGCGACTTTGAAACATAATAAGAACCCTAAATACCTGGGTGTAACGCTCGACAGATCACTGACGTTCAAAACCCATCTTACGAATGTAGCTGCCAAAGTGAGAACCCGTAACAACATAATAACAAAGCTTGCTGGAACGACATGGGGTGCCACTGCGGATACACTTCGAACCTCCTCACTGGCCCTGGTGTATTCTGTCGCTGAATACTGCGCACCGGTATGGCTAAATAGCGCTCATGTCAACAAGATTGATGTTCAACTAACTTACACTATGATAGTAATATCTGGTACTATTAAATCAACTGCACTAAGATGGCTTCCAATTCTGAGCAATATAGCACCTCCAGATATTCGACGAACGGCAGCACTTGTCAGAGAATATCAGAAAATCATGGCAAATAATCGTCTGCCAATTCACCAGTATATTCCGCACGCCGCACGAGACCAACAGAGACTGAAGTCCAGACGACCCCCTGTCCAATCCGTTCAGGGAATGGGTGATAGCTACAATAAGCAAGAGCAGTGGACGAAAAGATGGATGCCAACAACAGAGCCAGACGTCATCAAAATAACAAGTACGTCGATCGGCTTCACTGGATCAAACCTGCCACGCCCTATATGGACAAAATTAAATCGCATACGCACGTGTCATGGCAAATGTGCCGATTCTCTATACCGATGGGGTCATGCAGAAAGCCCACAATGTAATTGTGGATCCCCGAGACAGACTATCCAACACATCATGGCGGATTGCCCAATCCGCAGATACAGCGGAGACCTTCAAGATTTTGCAGAGTGTTCTCCTGGTGCAATTGAATGGCTGTGCAATTTGGACATTAATATTTAATATTTAACTTAGGTTACAATTAAAATTTGAACATAATTATTATCTAAATACTACTTTTATCGTATTGTAATTATCCATACGCTAAATAAAATAAAATAAATGTTTGTTTCTACTTCGTTTACACCTTTTATTTTGTTTATTTTAAATTTACCTAATTTAAGTCTTAATCATTTCATATTTTTGTTGTTTAGTATTACTTTTTCTATTTGTATTTCTTGTTCTTTTCTCTTATTACCTTTTATCATTCTGCTTATTGTTTTAATGATTTCTTCTTATTCTATAGATTTCCTTTTGCTTCTTCGTTCAGCTTCATTCTTTTATCCATAAGCTTTTTTCTTTTTTCTTTTCCTGATATAATCATCATTGCTGTGAGTATGTTGTCTATTTCGTCGATATCTTTATCATCACTGTCTAATTTTTGGGTAAGTTGTTCTTTTAATAGGTCTTTGTATATCTCTTTATATTGCCCTAGTTTGTTTCTATCTACTAGATTCCAGTTTCTAATTATGTTTCTTTTCATTTCATAGTTACCGTCAATACTAATTGGTGCTCTGATCATCCTGTGATCGCTACCTGTTGTGAATCTGTTAAGAACTGTTACATTTTAAATGATCTATCGTTCCGTGGACAGTACGTAGTCGATCTCATTTTTTGTGGATTCGTTAGGATTGATCCATGTCCATTTTCATTAGGGCTTCTCTTTGTAAAAGGAGTTCATTGCATATAGATGATTTTCTTCTAGGCAGTTCATCAAAGTAGCACCTCTATTCATTTCTCTGAACATAACCGAAATCTCCTCATTTAGTTTCTTCTTTGTTTAGTTTTCTACCCAGTTTGACATTGATATCTCCAATGATAATTGGAGACTCCAATCGTAATGCTTCACGTGCCTAATGATTGATCATCATATGTATATTCCCTTCTTCTTCTTCTTTTTGTGCCACTCCTATCGGAGATTGGAAATCATCAAGGCTATTCTGACCTTGTTTACGGCTGACCTAAAGAGTTCATTAGTGGTGCAGCCAAACCACTCTCTCAAATTCCGCAACCATGACATTCTTCTACGGCCTGGATTCCGTTTTCCTTCTATTTTTCCCTGCATTATATTTTGAAGTAATGCGTATTTATGTCCTCTCATCAGGTGACCAAAATATTCGAGTTTTCTTCGCTTTAGCGTTAACAAAATCTCTGGGTCTTTTCCTATTCTTCGTATTACTTCACAGTTTGTTATTCTTTCAACCCAACTAATCTTCAGCATTCGACGGTAGCACCACATCTCGAAACTTTCAATATTTTTCATGTTGTTCTGTTTGAGAGTCCAGTACCCGTATAATAGCGTGTTAAATACATAGCCTCTCAGCATTCTTAATCGTAGAGGGATGTTTATATTTCTGTTGCAGAAGAATTTTCTCATCTTTATGAAGGTGGCCCTGGCAATTTCGATACGTCTTTTTATTTCACTGTTTTGGTCTCCAGTTTCGTTTATTAAAGTTCCCAAGTATTTGTAACTTGATACTTTTTCAACTTGAGTGCCGTTTATACTAATATACGCTGGTTGTGTCATGTTTTTACTGAAGACCATATACTTGGTTTTTTTAATATTGATATTTCTACCATAATTGTTGCAAGCAATATTTATGTCTGTAAGTAATCTTTTGTAATTCTTCTACTGTTCTTGCAACTAGTACAGTGTCGTCCGCGTATCGAATATTATTTACAATCTTTCCATTAATTACGATTCCTCCGTTTGCTTGTAAAAGGGCTTCCTGACAGATGCTTTCACTATATACATTAAATAACAGAGGTGACAAAATGCAACCCTGTCGTACTCCTCTACGTATTTCTATTGCTTGTGATGTTTCAGTTTCTATTTTGATGTTAGCTTTCTGATTCCAATATAGATTGAGAATTATTCGCAGATCTTTATTATCTATGTCCTTCCTTTCAAGAATCTCTCTAAGCTTATCATGGCGTACTCTGTCAAACGCTTTTTCAAAATCGATAAAACACGTATGTATCTCCTGATTAACGTCTAGGCATCTTTGTGTGAGAACATTCAAACCGAAGAGAGCTTCTCGAGCACCAAGCCCTTTACTGAACCCCATCTGTGTATTACTAATATCTGACTCCAACTTTTGATAAACTCGGTTGTGGATGATTTTTAGAAATATCTTTAGTAGGTGGCTCATTAAAGATATTGTTCGATGTTCTGAACATTCTTTAGCATTAGATTTCTTTGGCAGTGTAACGAATGTAGACAACAGCCATTCTTGAGGTATAATGCCAGTATTGTATAATGTATTAAATAAGTGCAATATTATACCTATTGATTCATCATTCAAGAGCTTTAGCAATTCGGTAGGAACCTCATCCGGTCCATTTGCCTTCCCAGTTTTGGAATTTTTAAGTGCCATTTCTACTTCACATTTTAGAATTTCAGATCCCGTTTCGCCATATATCCGAACAATGTTATTTCTGTTGTCCTCAAATAATTCTCTTATGTATTCACTCCATCTATTAATTTTCTCTGTTAAATCTATAATAATCTTTCCATCTCTGTTCTTAAGCAAACTTATTTGACGTCTTCTTTGGGTTCCTGTAATTTCTCTTACTTTTTTATGTATATTGAACGTGTCATACTTTCTTTCATAGTTTTCCATTTCTACACATTGTTCTGTAATCCATTATTCTTTGGCATTTCTTATTCTTTGCTTTATGTTCTTATCAACCTCTTTGTATTTTTCTGCATTATTCTTCATTTTACGTCTTTCATCCATTAGTTCTAGAATGTCTGGTGTCATCCACACCTTATGTTTCTTTGCAGATTTGGTTAGGTGTTTCTTTCCCGTAGTTCTTATTATAGTATTTATATACTTAAGTTTTTCATCTATGTTGTCTGTTCTGCGGATTTGGCTTTCTGCTACACTGAGGCTGGTGTTTATTTCTTCTCGCACTGTTTGTCGTAGATGTTCAGTTTTAAGCTGGCTTAAGTCTAATGCTGGAATGATGGCTTTTCTTATTTTCTTTGGTCTAGCTTCTATCACAGATACTACTGGATTATGATCCGAACCGATATCAGCTCCAGGGAACGTTTTAGTAGATTTTACGGCATTACGGTATCTTTTTGTCACCAATATGTAATCTATTTGGTTTCTGACCTTCTATATTCCCTTATAGAATCTCAATGTAAAAAGGGAGCAAGTAGTGTTGCTTCATTTTTTGCTGATTTTTTAATGTATTTACAATAAATTATACCAGAATATACTAATACCAAACATATTGTTCTTTTATCAGATACAGCTGGAGGCCAAAATACAAATCAGACTTTGTTACGGTTTTGTTCTTAGATATTAAAACTATTTGTGTTGGAAAACTATTATGCTACAAAACTATAGTACATATTGAATAGTTTTTATTACTGTCTTGGATTACTTCTTTGTTTTTTCGTATTGTAGACAGCGGGTGGTACAACTTGCTCATTTTGCTCTATTTGTCATTTCCAAGTCGATTTTCTCGTCGTATGTAATTGAACGGTCCATTCAGTGTGAAACTTCCTGCTACAAGAAAGTTCTTTCAGAAGTTGTAATATGATAGAAGGATGTAATAAAAAACACAACTTTATTATGAACATTTTATATGAAAGCAAAATATATTACAGATCATTAGAAACAATATCTAAAGGTAACTAATTAAATACTTAAATAAATCCATAAATATAAATTTTCCTACATGACTTACAAATTCTTATTCAACAAAAGTAGTCTATTAATACTTTAACAACTATTTCTCGAATTTTGGTTTGTTCTTTAAGTATTAAAAATATGAAAGATTGGGATATACACACGTAACTCTAGATAAAAAATAAATGCAGCGGTAATAACCATTTTATATGTTTTTTTTGGCAGTAAGAGTTGAAAATTATGATATGAGAAGAACACAGTTTAATTTTGGCAGTGATATTGTGTTAGTATGGCAATGCTGTATTATCACAAAATGGATAATTAAAACAATATATTTCAGTTGGTTCTTGGTAAAGTATATAGACAAAAACAAAACAAATATAATATATTAATTTATATCAATATAGCACCTACATAAGTAATAGTGTGACAACTATTAATTTATAGACAGGAATTGGTTACTCTAGAATTACAGTTTTCTATGCACATTTCGAGATATTAACGTTTGAACTTTAATATATTTATAGTTCAGCTACTAACCGAAAGATGGGGTGCAGAAAACTGTAATAGAATATAAATATATTATATATAGTGTCTTGCATTGATATAATATATTAGTAAACTAGTAAATAATGTATCGATAAAGTCTAAAAACAATATTTTTGTAGGTTTCCAAGCAGTAAGGTAGTTTTAAGATATTGATGATTCAACTTTACTATATTGATATTTCTGCTAGTAGCCGAAAGATGTAGATGTAAAAAACTTAAATGGAAAATACAGAGACTAAACACATTATTGTTTTGTTGTAAGCTCGATTAAAGTTTGATATAATGATACACTATTAGATATATATCAACGACTAATTATACTGTAACTACGATTTTCTAGGGAAATGGGCTATTAAAGAATTCCAGATTTCTGAGCAGCAAGAGCTTGAGACATTGATTTTGTACACTTGACTGTGTTTATATTTCAACCAGTAGTCGACAGATGGGGCTGAACAGAACTGTACTGGAAAATAAGGGCCTAATTTAAAAACATCATCGTTTTATTCTCAGCTCGATTTAGGTTAGTAATAATTCCCGGTGTGAATCAAATAATATAAATACGGGGACAATCAAATCTACCAGTAGCAAAAAAAAATAGGGAAAAAATAGAGAACCTTGGGTTAGAGGCATTTACAGAAAGGACGATAAAAGAGATTACTTAAAATAATATTAAATAGACGAATAAGAGTTAGGAGAAAAATGCAAAAACGCAATTATGATTGATAAAGGACACTGAGAATGAACCAAAAATTAAATTTAAAAAGAATGCAAAATGACTAAAAAAGAAGTAACTTTTATTTTAAGGTCGGGTATAGATGTGTCAAAAAATTTAATTGTAAGAAATACAGTATTATCGACTAACTTGTATAACTTATTTTTATGCATCACTATTGTTTCTGTTTAAATACCTTACCAAAAATCCTGACTCGAAACATAATAATATCACTTTAATATCAGCAAACTGGAAAAATCTCCCAAATGTATACTTTTGCATTACTAAAAATAAAAACATTCTAATCTTCCGTCACAACTATTTTGACTTTGAGTGTTAGGGGTTTGTCGTACGATTCGGCTTCCAGAATGACTATCTGCGGTTTGCCGTGGATGATCAACTCAAATTCGCCGGGTTGTTTTAGTCGTTTTCGGAAATGTAGTGCCCAAACGCCGTGTTTCTTGATGAGTTCGAATTTCTTTTCTTCGTTACCTTTCACTATTTTGTAGATCATTTCAGTCTGAAAATTAAAATAGAAGGATTAGTATGTACTCGTTATATAATATAGCTTAGGTTGGCAGCACTAGCATTGAAGGAAAGAATGTTATCAGTCAGCCAACAGATTGAGTAGTTTACAAATAAAATTTAAAAGCTTATGTGTGTGTCTTTATGTATATGTTTACTATAAATATAATAATAATACACTTGAATTATTAATATTCAACGAATTTAAATCAGAAAACTTGACAACCTTATGGAGTTGATAGATGCCATTAAAAGAAGGAAATTACGAATTTCTTGCAGGGACGAGATAGAAAGGACAAAGGGCAAAAGAACTAAGTACAGTATACATATTATGGTATGTAGCGAGAAGTAACATAATTAATGGAGTTGATATAGTTCCTGATAATAAATGAAAGATAATATTGTAAAATGTATTGTATGAAATAGAAAAATTGCTCAAACTGTTTTATTTTATGCGTGTCTGAAGTCAATTATACCATTTAAACAATCTTTACTTGATCTTAATTTCTAAACTTCATTCACTTCGGAATAATAAAAAAAACTCACCTTAACAGCAGGTTGCAATTTTATAATTCTAGTTCTATGTCTTGTCTGAGATATATCTAATTTAATTTCCAAAGACTCTTCAACTTCATCGTGTTTATGCCTTCTGATCCTTCTCTTGGCTGGTTCCGTCTTGAAGAGTTCTGCAATGGTTTCGTTGTGTGATGCTCTAGCTAATCTTCGGCGTCTGGAAGATCGTCTATGCCTGCCGTTAATCTATAATAATAAAGGAAATATAGATAATAATTAAATATGAATATAGCGTTAAAAATAATTATGCCAATCAAACGATTTGTGTAAAGCGTTTATTTGTTCGGAGATTTTTTGTCAAAGTATAAAAAATATGTTTAAGTAAAATATCTTTAATTAGTAATTGAAAGATCTTAGAGTTCGTCATATCATTCATTCATTTCAGAATAGTAATTTATTATTATTGTCTTAATTTCTTAACACTGCAAATTACTGATCAAACTTTGCCATACTTGCAATAATTATATCAATGGTCCTTCGATCCGGATATATAATGGACGAAATTCAGGCTGCTAAAGAACATATGTTCTTTGGCACGCTCAAGATGATTTAAAACGTATAGAATGATATTAATCTCTGTTACTGTAAATTTATATTTTTAATAATTCAAACAATCAATTCTAATCTAAATTTAGCAAAAATTTAAAATCTTACTGATTTTTTAAGATTTTGAAGATGTGATTTAGTAGAAGTGGACTTCGCATTTTAAACGTTGTAAACTAACATGGAAATTTGTAGTAGATTTTAGTAAACTTTTAATGCCTAATTGACAAACTGTAAGTGATATAAATCTAAACAGACCATCATAATAATTTGATAATTTAATTATTTTAAAAAATCAACCCCAATAAACACCATTTTGGGTAAGTTCCAAGATTTTCAATAAGACAAAACTATACCAGGTTCGTTAGTGGTGTTTTATGTTGCCAAAATGTGTTAAGCTTATGTTAAACTAGTTCCTTATTCATTAGTGCTTAATGCTAACGTGGACGATCATATTTTGGTAAATTTTTCTATAAAAAAAGGCTGGTTGACTTCAAGTCAGTGCTATCTAACCGCAATTGTCTTTGGGAAGTCCTAATTCCTTTTAGAAACAAAAATAATTCATCTGTTTATATCTTATAGACCGAATATTCAGTAGAACTATTCTAAAGCTGTCACCACTAAAATAATTTGAGGTTAATAGTACTACACAACACATCAGACAGAGTAAGATTCAAAAATGTAATCCATCTTCTGTATAGTAGAGAGGTTCCCCTTAATATTATAAAAACTATCAAAAACATCTACCAAAACAACAAAATAAAAGTCAAAATAGATAGACACCTTACAGAACCTATAGAAATAGGCAGAGGAATAACACAAGAGGATTCATTGAGCCCTGTGCTCCTCAATCTGATCATGGATGAAATCAACAAAACCGTTAACAAAGAAAGAGGATACAGAATGAGAAACAAAGAAATTAAAATACACTATTACGGAGAAGACGCAATATTGATAACCCAAGATGAATACGAATTTTTAAAGTCAGTGTAAGACCAATAATGACATATGCCTGAGAAACAAGATCCGACAGAGCCACAATGCAAAGGTTACTGGAAACGGCAAAGATAAGAGAACTAAGAAGAATTACAGGAAATATGCTGGAAGATCGAAAGAAAATTAAAGACATTAAAAGAAAATGTAACGTACAGTGTATAAATGGATGGACGCAAAATAGCAAAAAAGAATTCAAGTATCAAGAAGAAGCAAAATTGCTTATAAGGACAAAGAAGGAGAAGCAAAAAACAACTTGTCGCTTTGCTTAAAAATTGAGTTTTGGATACACAACGAAATATTAGTTTCGGTGACCATTTCCTTGATTTTTGCAGGTGAATAATTCTTTTCGAAGTGGAAAAGGACCTAAAAGCATTAAGAGCCGCTTCCACCTCAGTTGGACCAACTTCATAAAAATCGTTAAATTCTAGAAAGATTTATCGTAGATCTTTAATCTTACTGGAAAGTCTTTCGGAAGGCAAAAAGAGTTTAACACTTATGTTGGTAAATCCGTCGTAAGATACTAGCTTAATTGTTTTTTAAGATATCCGGCTTTCTTAATATTGCTAGAAGATATCGACTTATTCGTTAACCTAACTCTTTCTAGTTCCAAAGCATCCAGATTTACCGATGGTTCGAAAGTATTTTTCTTAATGAAATTAATATTTAACTAGAAAGGATTCTTAGATTTGCAAATTTGGATGGCCTGCTTTTCTGTATGTATTTTAGTGTGTTCTACTTTATTTTTGTTGTTGCTCGAAATGGTTGCTCATATTTGGCTCAGATAAGGGCGTTGGTTTAAAATATGAGTATTCTATAGACCAAGTTAATTGAGGTTTTAGATTGTATACCTATTTTAAATAAAGAACCACTCATTGTGCCGGCATCTTTAAGGAGAGCATAACATTTAATATATTTCTTGATACCTATCATCTCGTTATTATAGTAAACCACTTATATAGGGATATATTAGGGTAAAAGATTGCTAATTACTACATAATGACATTTATCTTCTTTAATTTTTTTTCTTTAATACCCCTTTCTTGATCGGTACAATAGATAATTTGTTGGTAAATTTACTCATTTGATTAAATATTTCACTGATGTTTAAAGAGAGCCTTTCTAGCCCCGTTTTACTCTTAGTTGAATTTGGGTTTTGGACTTTAAACCTTGATGTTCTAAATCTGAACTCAGTGAACTCTGAACATTCGAAAAAACTGACGATATATTGAGAATATCTTTTTCCATTTACCTAATACCTAGATTTTAAAAGATTTTCAGGATTCAGCAGGCTAGGTATTTATTTTATGGATCTTTTCATTTTTTTTGTAGGATAATTAAGTTTGTCGTCATTTTTTTTATTTTATTTACTAATTTTTTGACCAAATCTTTAGGTTCTGAGATTTTCTGAATGAATGAATAAATGAATAATTGCTTGAAATGAAATATAATATATGTTATGTGAATTATAATACTGTTTTGTTCGCAAACTTAAACACATGTAATATTACTTAGCATACTTAAATATATCTTTACTTATAAAGAAGCCAAAATGTTTTAAAATACATGGATGAATAAATACTGTCCAAATTGTTCAAATAGGTTTGACTAGTTTGGATGTATTTAAACCACTGATCAAACTGATTCTTACTTTACAAGAGAAGCATCCTTCTGTAGTTATTAATTTATCCTTAGATCCTGAGTATTCATCCTCGATAGGATAAACAGGAACATCTCCTATGTCCTGACCATATCCCGAATAAACTGGTGTGATGGTTGATAGACAGTGTCCTTGACCAATACGTTGATATCCGTGGGGACAACCACAGGTGTATCCTGGTCCTCTGCTGTTACATCCAAAGGCACATGGTGCTCCAGAACAGCTGGGACTGACCTAAAAAATAAATTTAAACGATTTCAAATTTTGTATATAATTAATAAAATGAGAGAATAGGAATGGTAGCAGCCTAAGAAAACTAGAAAAATGATTTGCGCAACTTGCTTGCTCATATAAACGAGAATTTACTGATAAAACACCAGAAATTTTATATAATATGCAATATTTATATATATATAATAATCTACCTGTATGCATATATTGAGTCCCATATCAAATTGGTAACCTTCTGGACATCCACATCTATAGCTACCAGGAGTATTGAAACAGTTTCCACTACCTCCACATGGATTGTTTTGGCACTCATTTTCATCAACGCATTGATTAGAATAAGGATGTTGTGCATAGCCTTGAGGACAACCGCATCTATAAATAAAAATGGGTTTTTTTTTTAAATCTGCTGGTCGCCAAAAAAAAAAATTAAGTGGTTGCTAATTTTTTATAACAAAAGTTAAAAAAAATAAAAAATTAAAATATCTTAAAAGTGATTGAATTTTTACCTGTATCCTGCTACTAAGTTTTGACATCCTTCTTGACATTTGGTGTCATCTGCACATTCGTCAATATCCACGCAGAAAGTTCCACTTTGGTCCAACTTGAATCGCCTTGGGCAGATGCATTTAAAGCTTCCCAATGTATTTACGCACCTTCCTGGTTTAGGACAGACACCAGGTTCTTCGCATTCATTAATATCTAGAAGATAAAATACTTTATTAGAAGGGGAAAGTTGAGACAATAGATTTAGCTGGCTTCAATTGATGTTTGAGTTCATTTAATCTAGACAATTCTTTAAAGAAAACATAAATTATTAGTAAGTAACGCCTTAAATGAAGTCTTTGTAAGTCAAAGATGAATATATTTTTTCACCTTTAGTAAATAATAATTCTTTAGATAAACGGAAGACCATAAAGTACTTCAAGTTTCTCGTTTCTCAAAAGCTAAGGACTGATTATGTATCAATAATTTGCCTAGTACACTTTCAAACTTTTAAAAAAGTAGATCTACTATCTCTACTAAGGTTTTTTAAACACAACGCTCTAAAGGGTAAACGGAAAAATAAAGAATAGATCTCCAATGTGCAGGTTTCCAGCTAACATCAAAGCAATGCGTCGAATATCTGGTGAGGGTACACCAATATGGCAGATACAGGAAGCATATAAGGGTGGTAGCCCAAAAGGCAGCGAAAAGTGCGGCTGCAATGCAGAGGCTGGTGCCTAACATTGGGGGACCCCTACAGGACTGTATCTGCGGGGGCCTTGTGGACTATCATGGGTTGTTTTCTTTTGCATACTTAAGCAGTAGAAAGGTAGAAACGAGACATATCTATGAGAAAAGAGGGAATTTAACAGTAGCTACAAAAAAGAAAGAAAGGGAAAGATCAATAAATAGATGACAAGAAAAGTAAAACAACACAGAAGATGTTGTCCATAGACTAAGATTCTGATCCCGAGCATAATGGACTGGGTGAACTGTGGTCACAGGCGAATAAATAACTTCCTGATGCAAGTGCTCACATAACATGGGTGTTTTAGAGTTTATCTTCACAGGTTCAGAAAGAAAAATACAGACAAATGCCTATACTGTGAATATTACGACACTGTTGCTCAACAATGCTGAAGTGTAATAAATGGACAGTGGAGAGAAATAGAATGTATAGAAAAATACTTATGAACCCTGTGACTCTAAGAGGGATGATCGTGAAGATGACGGGAAGTAATAAGGGATGGAATAGTGTACGCAATTACGTCCGAACAGTCATTAAAAATAAAGAATAAGAGAAACACCAGCCTGACCAACGACAGAAGGTGGCCATCCCACCTTAGGAGTAGTATTAGGCAGGACATCCGTTTGCGGACCTTCGTCTAGGAGGAAATGGGCTTCGATGTACCCATCTACGAGGAATCCAACAGATGCTAGCTACCCCTGGGGATGGGTTAACCCTTTAAAAAAATATATTGATTGAGAAATATGGAGAAATATAACTACCAGCGTTTAGAGTAACAGGAAAAATGAGTGAAGAAATCCAGATAAGAGAACGGTAGTGGAAGTGGCTTGCTTAAGAAACCAGATGTTTAAATTAAAATTATCTAGGCGCAAGAAAGAGAGGTAGACTTTTAGATATCTCACTGAAAACGATCTATTTAAACACGAAGCATTGAAAAGAATTGGAATGAACCAAGAAACCTAGCTGAGAATAAAGACGAAATGCGGAATCTCCTGGATGTCCGATATTTATCAGAAACTTCGAGAAAATACAGCAAAAAATAGAAAATTCTTAGGTCTTGTAGAAATATGTGGCGAACA
This sequence comes from Diabrotica balteata, assembly GCA_918026665.1. Taxonomy (NCBI): domain Eukaryota; kingdom Metazoa; phylum Arthropoda; class Insecta; order Coleoptera; family Chrysomelidae; genus Diabrotica; species Diabrotica balteata. Next base: position 155,221,363 of record OU898281.1, on the reverse strand, counting down.
TGTTTGAAATTATTTTGTACGATAATGTCTAACAAATTGGACAAAAAACGATGAAGATCCTAGGTTAGGAAGGCCCTGATGATCCAACGCAGAAAAGTGTTATTACGTTTTAGCTAAGAATGTAAGTACTGAGGAGTAAGTAAATGATACTAGTAACGAAAAATTATAGGAAATAAATAGTTCTGAATATTTAAAATATAGATATCGAATAATCTGTAAAATAAAATTGATTTACCTTGGCAATTATCACCGACTTGGTTGTATCCATCGTCACAAGAACACTTATAACTTCCTTCTGTATTTATACAATTCTGTTGGCAAATATGTTGGCCTGTGGCGCATTCGTCCAAGTCTCTACAGGTCAGACCATCGGGATTAAGTAAGAATCCAGGTGGACACGAACAAGTGTAGCTACCTTCGGTGTTGTGGCAATTGTATTGGCAATGGGATGTGTTGGTATAGCATTCATTAATGTCTGTGAAAAATAAAAGAATAAAAATGATTAGATTTGATACCAATTATATAAATTGGGGACAATTAAGAAAGTACAAATATATTTTTATAAGGTACTACTTACCATAACAATAGAGTCCTGATGGATCTGGTCTATAGCCTTTATTGCAAATACATCTGTAGGATCCCAAAGTATTGATACATTCTCCATTTTTACACAAATCTGGGATGGTTTCACATTCGTTTACATCTAAAACAAACAAAAGTAGATACATAGTTAACAATCATTAATTTAGTTACAAAAATAATATTCCTACCTTTTCCGTCCACTAAGAATCCGCTATCTAAGCACAATTCCTGATATTGTGGTGTATATCTAGATGGACATAGGTCGCAGTGAGGACCCCATGCTTCTCCCATAGAGCAACAGCAGTCAGCCATTGTTGACAACTTTAATTCGTTGTAAGGAGCTCTGCATCTTCCGTTGATGAGTTGTCTATAGCACATGCCTTGTCTTCTGTCTGTAATTTACAATTAGATCGATTATAAGGAAGGCAGAAAATATGATTTGTATTATGCTACATATTTGGATTTGAAGAGATTCCGGCTTATAAAAAGAAGCACTTATAAAAAGTTTATTTTATAACATATATCGATTGAGCCTAAAAAAAATAACTCCTAATAAAGTTTCAATTTAAACGAAGATCCAATGTCCAATGTTAGTGTTACAGGATAATCATGACATATAGAAGTCTAAATTAGCTTTAAATTTTTCTAAGCATAACGCAGTACTGATGTTTTTATTTCTTTTTTAATAGTATCTCATATATTCAGCCTCTAAGCAGAAGTGTCTATGGCTCTATGAAAAAATATTATAATAATGACTGCGCATTATCATTAAAAATTCATCCTTCTTCTTCTTATCGAGCCATGTTCCAACGATGGTTGGCAATCACTTCTTTAAGCTTTCTCTGCTCTTGCAACATAAAATATCTGTTCGACACTGGTTTAGCCCAATCTTTGATATCCCTTATCCAAGATTTCTTTTTTCTTCCCAAGCCTTTTCTTCCCTCTACTCTCTCTTGCATGATGACGTGCAGAAGAGGGTATTTAATAATTGGAAGTATGCGACGCAGATACGATGTTTTTTTGCAGTCCAAGGAACTTTAAGAATACAATATCTCATCCAGGTAACTATTTTGAAATTCCAGAAGTTATCGACACTACTCTTTCAGTTGCTTTGAGTCCTAACAACTCTATCTACAGTCATTGCAATTTATCCTTTATAGGATTATTTTCACAGATTAGAATTTTCCTTACGATTTTGAGTCTGATCATAAAAATATCAATAAATTCATAATAAAGCAATAATCTGTCTTCAACTAATTTAAATAAGTGCATCTAAGATATTTGCTTAATCTAAGGGAATTAAAAACTTTGTTTTTTCGGAAATAGATTGTTCTCCACTTCCGTTCTCTATAGAATACTGCGAGATCTAATTGAAGAAGACTATAAAGAGAAAGAAGAAGAAGATCAAAGCGGCTTTAGAACAGGTAGATCTTGTACCGACAACGTATTTTGTCTAAAACAAGTCATAGAGAAGAGATTTGCTAGACATCTGGAAACCCATCTTACATTTGTGGACCTACAAAAAGCATATGATACAGTCCCAGTATCGAGACTGTGGAAGGTATTAGAACAAACGAACATCAATCACAACTATAAAACTTGCACTTAAAGAACTGTATGAAAATTCACAATCAAGAATTAAGATAGGTAAAAAACTCACAGATGCCTTCATAGTGAATAAGGGACTACTTCAGGGATGTCCTATCTCTCCTACACTATTCAAAATATATGTAGCAGCGGCACTTAAGAACTGGAAAAGAAAAATACACGGAATGGGTATAGAGATAGATGACAGATACCTGTTTACTGTTCAGTTTGCAGATGATCACGTCATAATGGCCAATGACAAAGACAACATGAAATATATGATTAGAAAGCTGATAGAAAGAGTATGAGGAATGGGGCTTGACAGTTAACGTAAATAAAACGAAATATCTATGTGTAGGCTCTCAGAGCGAAAATTTTGAGTTGGACAACGGTCAAGAAATTCTGCAATGTCAACAATATGAATATTTAGGTATCATATTCGACAATACAGGAACAGGTGTGAAAGAGATAGTTAAACGAATAGTGATAGCTAAAAAGATAATAGGATGTCTGAATGGCATCTTGTGGAGCAAGGAGATAACAAAAAGGAGAAAATTTAATATATACGGGACAATGGTTAAGAGCTGCCTATTGTATGGAGCAAAAACATGGAGAATTCCAGACAGACAAAAAAAGAAGGTAGAGGCAGTCGAAATGGACGCGATAAGAAAATCTATGCGAGTCTCACGAAGAGAAAGAATGAGGAATGACCATATAAAACAACGAATGGGAATAGAATTTAGCAGATATTCCAGTAACAAATTAACTGGAAGAGCAACAATTATCAAAAGCAAAAGCAGAAAAAACAAAAAATTAACCAGATAGTTGTATTCATAAACATACGTTATCTTAAATAAAAGAACTCTTTATCTAAAAAAGAGTTGGAAACCTTTCTGGGAAGAGACATACAACAATTCGGGCCCTAAAGAGCCGTAACGGCAATTTACATGTTCCACATATTGGTTGTATCAAAACTGCAATGATGCAGACCCATTTCATATGTGTCATAAGTGTTTCTAATGATTCAGTTGCTTTGTTATTGAGTGCTTCCAGTTTTTTGTTAAAAATTAATTTTTCTAATTCGTTTGTTTAACTTTTACACTTTACAAGCCCTTGTAGAATATTCTTTTGCAATAGGTGTGTTAATTATTTCACCAACAACCATTTTTATTATCACTTAAGATAATTATATGTTTTATTTGAAAAATAACAAGATCCAAAAACCAAAAATTGTTAAGGGAAAAATGTTTTGTATTTTTTTTGTGACAATTAGCCTCGGTTTCCTCTACATTGTGTACTTACCTACACATCTTTTTCCGTCTTGACTAGGTTCAAATCCTTCCTCACAGTCGCACCTAAAGCTACCTTGGAGATTGATGCATTTTCCATTATTACAAACGTCCTCATCTTCACATTCGTTTATATCGATACAGTCATCGGTTAGAGCCACTTGACTGTATCCTGCAGGACAGATACACATAAACGTACCAATCAGGTTCTTACACATAAATTTGCAGTTGTTGGCAGGAGTACTACATTCATCGACATCTGAAAATAAAAAAGAGTTAATTTAGTGCCTTAAATAAATTATTTTAGGGCTTTGAACGAGTTGAGTTAATGATCATCAATGCAATATATAGTTGAATATAGATTTCTATAATAAAAAAAAATTGTGGCACTTTATGACTGGTAAATTAGATTTTTACCAATCCAGAGAGCAGGGTTCCGTTAAAATTATGTTACCAATGCTTACCTCCATCTTCTTCTTCTTACGGTGCCTCATCCTTAAGAACGTTGGCCATTACATTTGCCCATTTAATCTTATTTGTAGCAGCCCTGAATAGTTCTATGGAGGTCACGTTCGTCCATTGCCGTAGGTTTTTAAGCCAAGAGTTGCGTCTTCTTCCTGGCCCTCTTTTACTATTGACTTTGATTTCGATTATAAGTTAGAGCAGTTCATACTTTTAATTTCTTATGATGTGACCAAAATATTGTGTTTACTATTCTTTTATTATAAGCATAAGCTCTCTTTCTTTATTCGTCCTCCTCAAGACTTCCACATTTGTCGTATGGCTCATGTAGGATATTCTGAGCATTTTACGGTAACATCAGCGTACGAATACTTGGATTCTTTTTTGTGATGCTTCTGTCATTGTTTAGGTTTTAACACCATAAAGCAAGGTGGAGAAAACATAGCACTTAAGTATTCTAGTTCTCAATGAGATGCCCAGCTGGCGGTTACATAGAACTTTTTGCATTTTATAAAACATTGTACGTGCTTTTTCCAGTCGTATTCTTATCACTAGTGAGTGGTCTTAAGTTTCATTAAGATTACTTCCAAGGCACGTTGTTCTTGTTACTCTTTCCAGATCTGTTCCGCCGACATTGACCTTCACCCTTCTGTTTTGGTGCTTGTTGATGACCATTGTTTTTGTCTTCTTTGTATTCAATTTCATTCCAAATTCTCTACATGCTGTCGTTACTCGATCCATTAAGCATTGCAGGGCTTTCGCAATATCTGCTAGTATGACAGTGTCATCAGCATATCGCAGGTTATTTATACATTGCCCGTTTATAATTATACCATCCGAGGTGCCTTCCAAAGCTTTCTGAAATATCTTCTTGAGTAAACATTGAACAGCAAAGGTGATAGGACACATCCCTGTCTTACTCCCTTCTCGATATTGATTTTCCCAGATGTTTCGCTTTTTATTCTGATTTTAGCCTTTTGTTCTTGGTAGAGGTTTGAAATGATTCTTAAGTCTTTATCGTCGATATTACATGACCTTAAAATATCTATTAGTTTATTATGTTTCACCAGGTCAAAAGCCTTCTGAAAGTCTATAAAACACATCTCTACATCTTTCAACTAGCACACGTATTGAAAAAAGTGCTTCTCTTCTTCCGAACCCAGTTTTAAAACCAAACTGAGTTTGACCAGTGTGTTCGTCTAGTTTATTGTATACTCTATTGTGTATTACTTGTAGGAAAAGCTTCAACATATGATTCATCAGGCTAATAATCCTATGGTCTTCACATTTCTTGTAGTTTCTCTTCTTTGGTAGTGGTATAAACACCGATATCAGCCAATCATTTGGTATTATGCCTGTTTCGTATATTTTGTTAAATATATCTTCCATTACTTCTATGTATTCGTCTAGTAATATCTTTACTATTTCAATTGGAATATTATCTTCCCCAACGGCTTTTCCGTTCTTTATCTGATTTGCCTCTTTGATAATTTCTTGCTTTGTGATATAAGGTCCAGTCGATGCCTCCTCCATGTAAATGTTCGTCCTCTCTCGGTCTTGAAACATCTCTTCCACGTATTCTCTGCATCTACCTATTTGATCTTCTATGTTCAGTAGCGGGTTCCCATGTTTGTTTTCGATGAAAGACGAAGGAGTTTGTTTAAATATTCCAGCGGCTTCTTTTACTTTTTTATGTAGATTGAAAGTGTCATGTCTTTGTGCCAACTCTTCAATTTCTTGGCATCTTTCACTTAGCCAGGTTTCTTTGGCTTGTTGGATCTTTATTCTGATATTCTTGTGTATTTGCTTGTATGTTGTTTCAATTTTACCTCTGTATTTTCTTCTTTCGTCCATCATGTTACTTACCTCCATACATACCATACATACACTTTTACAGATTTTTATAAAACGTTCTACACGATCGAATTAAACAGCCTTATAGAAGCAATGAATGACAGCAGGATTGACCACAGGTATATAACTTATTTACAATATTTACAAAAATGCCACTATAACTGTTAAGATACACGAAAAAACCCGACCAATAAAAATAAAACGTGGGAGGGATAATGCAAGGAGATATATTGTCACTAAAATTATTTATAACGGCATTAGAGTACCCCTCTAAGATGGTTAATTGGGACCACAGAGGAGTAACAATAGATGGCGGAAAGCTAAACCATCTTCGGTTCGCAGATCGCATTGTCCTTATTACAGACACTTTAGAAGAAGTCACAGATATGTTATTGAATTGGACTCTATACGTTCAAAGGTGGGCTCAGAATCAACTTGACCAAATTTAGGTTTATAACAAATACGGTCCTCAATAGCCATTTAACTATCCAAGATAAAGTGGTAGAACTGGTGAAGAAATATACATATTTGGGTTATAAAATAAGAATCAGCACGGACAGTCAAACATGCGAAATCCAAAGACCAAAGGCTCCAAATAGTACAAAATCGTAAAGAATGGTGGATTTTAAGGAGAATGAAGGCTGGGTAATGATGATTAATGATGACTGTTATTCCAAAAATACGACAAACAGTGGAGAAACCACTGCTCCTCCTTTTTTCGCGGAGGATCAGTCCGCATTTTCTCTTATCCATCACAACTTATTAATGGTGATGATATTCGCTTGATTTGTAGTCCATTTGATCATTTTTATTTTCTACTTTATTCCTACAGACAGAAAAATTTATCTTTTCTATATCAACCTTGACTTTATCTTCTCATCTGCATCGACATCTTTCTAGGATATTAAATTTGTTGGCTTCCATTTTATTGTTTATATTTATGAGTTCTTCTTTCCCTCTTCTTTAGGTATGATCAAGCCATATCAGCTTTTCGGGCTTTATATTGAGCCAGATATCTTCTTTATTCAGTTGGGTTCTCCAACACGCTTTATTCGAAAGCATTTCTGAGACCATTTTAAGGGCAAGACTTGAAACTTTCTATGTATTTTGTTTCCATAAATTGGAAAATTAATTTGTTCAGTCAACAATTATTAACCTTCTACTTTAATTGTTATTTCAGTTGTAACGAGAAAAAAATGATCAAAGGAAAAGAAAAAATAAAAAAAAAGTAAAAAAATTAATAAATCTCGAAAACGTACCTGTGCAATGTCTGCCATCAGGTGCTAAGGCATAACCATACGGACAGATACACCTGAAAGATCCTGGGACGTTATGGCATCTAAATGCACATTGATTACCTATTTCGTGACATTCGTTAACATCTTCACATACCTAAAATATATTAAAAAAATTAAAGTAATTTTAGTTATTGAGTAGAACCTCGCAGTAAACTTTTTGCTTTACTTTAAACTGGAATATTTAAGTAGGCTACAAGTATAGACTTAAATATTCTAAACCCAAGTTGTACTCACCTGTAATGGTCCTGGAGCAAATCCATCGCTGCAGTTACATTCAAATCCTCCCTCTACGTTACTGCAAGTGCCATTACCACAAACGTTTGGAGACGACACACACTCGTTGTCGTCAATACATTTTTTACCCGTGGAGTCTAACACGAAGCCAGTGGGACAATCACATCTAAAGGAACCATCAGTGTTAACACACTCACCTCCATCACATACGTTTGGCATCAGCTCGCATTCGTTAAGATCGCTGCCGGTGTCCATTCTGCCTGGACCTTCTGGACACATTTTCAAGAAATCGACTAAAAAAAAATAAAACAATTGTTAAAGATGTAATTTTAATTTTTTTAAAGTATGTTTAGAAATATAGTTCACATTATAATGTACTTACCGGAACCTTCTGGAGGACACCTTTCGCAGTATCTTCCCCAAGCTGCTCCTTTAGAACAACAGCATTCTTTGGCAGTAATACTCATACCTCTGGGCTCTGAACACTGACCACGGTTAAAAACGTCGTAACATTGCTCTTGTCTGACATCTATACATTTCATTGTTGCCTAAAAAGTGAATGATTATTATGAACCATTATCACTTAATTTTGGCACCTAAGAATTGGAAATATTTGACGTTCTTCTTTAATTTCATAATTTGATGTGTTTAAAGAAAAAACACAGTGTTCTAGTATAGTAAATTATTTAGCTATTTCAATTTTAAACCAGTATCATCTATTTTTTTTGTTTGGATAGTGGGTAGGAACTCCTTAGACAGTCCTATCAGGGAGAATGAATCATTCCCTGCCCTCCACATATTCCAGGTGTTTCTTAACCCGGAAAACTAGTACCTGCCTAGGGTCCCTTGTCCAGGGTCACGAATGAAGGCCACAACGACATTCAAGGCGGAGAAGGATACCTTCGGTACGGCGAGGATGGCGAAAGTGGCATCCCCTGATTTTAGGGTTAATATAAAATCAGTAGAGTCTAATCCAGAGTGGAGGGCTACGAACAGCGTCTGACCCAGAGTGGGCGGCTGAATATACACTCACCAACCTGTCTGACCAGCGTGGTGTTTTATGGTCAACACCTCGCTTCTCAAATGGCGAATACAAACCCGAACGGAACTGGTCCCCAGGTAGGTGTATGTATATGTATATGTAAAATGTATATCTCAACTTTCAATGTAAGATCTTTGTCTAAAGACGAGAAACTCTATGAATTAGAGGAAGAAGTTAAACACCTGCAATGGGACATAATCGGACTATCGGAGGTAAAAAGAAAAGGTTTAGATGGAGTTGGTTTTTTGATTTCGAAAAAATATGCTCATATAATTGAGGAATAGGTAGAAATAACCAAAAGAATCGCCTCATTAATTATAAATATCAGCGAAAAGGTCACTTTAAAAATTAAATCTAAATTTAAATTATTAAAATTAAAATGGAAATGGGCTGGGCATAATCAAAGATAGGATGGAAGATGGAATAAAGAAATTGGCCGCTGGAGACCATATACTGCAAAAAGGTCAAGAGATCGACCGCAAATGAGATGGAAAAATGACATTGAGCAAAGCGCAGGTCCAATGTGGAAAAGACAAACAGAAGACAGACAAATGGAGACAAATGGGAGAAGTCTATATTCAACACATGAATGGATTTTGGGCTATAGATAGATAGATAGATCATCTATTTTTAAATGTATAGTTAAAGGCATCACAAAAACATTAAAACTATCAATGTGAGGAAATTTTGTAGTTCTCATCATTCTATTCAACAATGTGTGCTCATCATAGCTTATTTTATGTGTACTATTATTAAATTTTTATGAGTTCTGAGATGCTTTCCTTAACTATCCATATGGAGCATAAAAGTTTAAGGTTGCCAATATTTCAGGATACTCAATAAAAATGTTACCTCTGTCAAACTTTTCACTCTCCTGTCTTAAAGCTTTTCTTATTTGTTTGTATTCATAATAATTTTGTAATTTATTCCTTACCTTAATATACTCAATTTAAAAGCAAAGAAAAGCCAACATTTTTTTGTGTCCTTTCTCGTATGTTAAACTGATGGTGTCAAGTACTGTTGAGCCAGTTCTACTATTACACGCTTTGAATAAAAATGTCGAAAAATTCGACACTAGAGGGTCTATGGAAATCAAAAGCAGTAGAAAGTTGTCCAAGGAGCCAAAGTGTTTGTGAAACACTGCATTACACCTATACTTAGAAATTTTGTAGTTAAGTATTGTAACGATTCAAAAATATTTTAATATTTCTTTTAGTTATTAATTATTTAGAATAATTTATTTAAAAAAAAAACAGTAACTTTTAAGCGACCCTGTATATTTTAATTATCTGTACAGTTCCTAATAATCAATTAACGTAAAAAAATTGGCTCCTTAAAGGCTCCTTAAATGGCTCCAAAAATAAGGCTTCTTAAATGTTATGTGTACTCAGTACTTCTGTACGGAGTAGAAACGTGGACGTTAAAGGTGGAAACTATCAAAACCTTAGGCTTTTGAGCTATGGTCATACAGAAGGATCTTGAAGATACCATGGACAGACAAAGTCACAAATGAAGAAGTAATGTATGAAAAGGTAATTTGTATTTATGATAAGGAATTTGATACCACGAGCAAGTCACCCCTCTGAGCTGAATATAAATGGGTCTCTTAGAAATATGGTAGTACTATACCTGCTATGTTCCTAATTCAGTAACTTTCACTAGAGTTATTCATCGTGATGACAAAGAGCCCCTATTTGCTTCTATTAACTTTTAACAATTTTTTACATCATTACTATTTACATTTATAATTATATACTAACTAAGACTATTAATCAACATAGATATATCAATATCTTTACCTGATCAAGTATAAATCCTTCTTGACATGTACAAAACGCTCCACCGTCTGTGTTTGTGCATATACCATTTTCGCATATTCCAACATTGACCACACATTCATCGATATCTTCGCAAATTCCAGTCACAGTGCTGAGTTCGTATCCTTCGGGGCAACTGCAAACGAATGATCCCATAACGTTTGTACATTTTCCAGGAGGTGGACAAGCTCCAGGAGTCTAGAAAAGTATAATTTGTACATGTAATATACTTTGTACGACATAATTTTTGTTATTTTAAGCAACACTTGTAGAAACATGAACATTGATTTGTAAGTTTTGGTCAAACAGAGTTTTTTTATTTACAAATTCGCCCTATCAACCCGAAGGTTATTAGCGAGAATCAGATTTACAATATTAAATATATTATATATTTAATAAAACAAAATTAATAGCTTTTAAATAGTTTAACATATTTGTGAATGAACAATTTGTACCAAGTGCTTTCTCATTTTTATTGAGATACCATAATTGATTCTTGCTGTGGAAAAAACTGGACAGTCTACAACAACATCTTTCACCTATAGTTTAACGTTACACTGCTCACATTTTGGTTCGGATTCTTTAGTAATTAAGAACTAGGTTAGAACTAGGTTTAGTAATTAAGAACTTAGATTAGGTCATACCAGTGCGTGGCACTGGTATGACCTAATCTAAGAGGAGTTATTATCACTTGATCCCTTCTTTTAGTGGGGAAACATCTCCATGGTTTAATGTCCGGTTTAATATTCCGAAGATTGGACACTCAAAATTCCCACCGGTTTTGCCAATCACTTAGGATCCGCGATTTGATAACACTTGAAATATCACTAGCTATCACGTATTTCACAATAATAGAGTCAGCTGAATTGACGGCTTCACGCGCATACTTATCTGCTTCTTCATTACCTCTAATACCATTATATGATGGGATCCAAATAAAGATTACCTCCTTATTACAATTTTCTATCTCTATCAGATTTTGTTTTATTTTTTCAAAAATATGACTCTCTGGGGTTATTCTTCCTATAGATTGTAGTGAGTTTAATGATTCAGACAAAATTATATATTTCTGATTTGGTGAGGATATAATATATGTAAGTGCCTCGTATATGGCATATAATTCTGCATTAAGAGTACTATAGTGTATTTTCAACTTATACTTTTGACACATATTAGAGGATACAACTGCTGCTCCCACGCCATCTGTTGATTTTGAAGCATCTGTATAAATTTGAGGAGAGAAATTTGTATACTTTGATAATAAGTTTTGCAGATTTTGATGTATCATACTATGGTTACTAGTGTGTTTGTCCAATGATGTTAGGGTAGTTGTTATTTTAGGTACTCCCAAAGTCCATGATGCAGCAGGTTCAAAAATAACGGGAAAGCAAGGAGGTAAGGTGGTGTTCAGAGATGAGAGATCTATTTTGATTCGGTGGTAGAAAGGTTTATGTAGACGTGATTTATTGGAGCAACGTGTTGATAATTGGTTAAGGTGATCATATTTGAAGGTATGGTTGTGAGGATTTGCATTTGATTTAATTGCGTAGGTTAACTTTAAGTACAATCTTCTGTAAAATAGTGATGGTTCAGCTGCTTCACTATACAGGCTTTCTATTGTTGTGGTTCTCTAAGCTCCCAAGACAATGCAGACTGCAGTATTCTGTATTAAATCTAAAATTTTAGGGGAAGACTCAGTAGCCGGTGAATATGCTATCGCGCCATAGTCTAATTTAGATCTGATTAGAGTTATGTAGAGAGAGAGCATAGTTTGTCTATCTGCCCCCAGTCTTTTTAGCTAGTAATTTAAGGATATTGTTACGATAATAAATGTTATGGCGTATAAAACTGTAAATATTTGATGACTAATTCTTTTTGAATTGATTCTCGTAATTTCTAGGTCAAAATCTACCTGACACACGAAGGGTTCCCCTTTACTATAAAAACAACAAATTAGAGCTTTCTGGAACCGCACCGATACCAGTTTTTAGATCATTGTCGCTCTGTCTACGTCGAGGGCATTGTATTTTCAACAACATTCTATTTACCAGCTGGTTTTGTATAAATAACGGAAGATTTTCATTGAGAAGTCAAAGAAGAAAAGAAACTCGTGGACATGGTTTAAAATGTACGAAAGTAATAAATAATTGTATAGTTATTTAATAAATTGATAATAAATTATCGTGAGTTTTAATAAATTAGAATGAAGACAAAAAATTAGAACTATAAAAATATAACAATAGTCTTGCTTGGCCGAACAGAGTTTAACAGGACTAAATGAAAGTTATTGAGGACTTTAACAAGTTTGCTATTGTATAACAGTTAAACAAACTGATCTTTGAAAAGAAATAGGAAAGAAAGATATAGAAAAATCACAAAAAATATAGCAATAATACTCTGATGAACACATAAACACAGCCTTTACTCTGTATTGAAGAAGAGAAAGGACTTGCTTAGATAGATATTTACGGTTATCGAAATTTCTTAAAACGTATTGTATTCATTAGATAAAGAAATTCAAATGTTCATGGTACTTATAGTTGTAAAACAAGTAAAAATTATTGGAAACCACAAAATAAAGATCACTTTAGACAAAAAATTTCAATTTTAAGTAAAACATGCATGTTTTGGTAAATCCTAATTATCTTCAGCATAAAGTATCAGCTAAATGGTACAAAATAAAAATATAGTTTATGTTTTTATTTTAGTTTAAAATAAAAATACTGTTAATAACATAAGATTAAACTTACTTCTTGGCATTCATCAATATCCCTACAGTTATGCTTGTCATGCGTCAAAACGTATCCAGAAGCACACTCGCAGTAGAAAGATCCTAAGGTGTTTCTGCATCTTCCATTTCTACATAAGAACGGCATCATATGGCACTCGTCTATATCTACACAGTCGTTGTTGTTACTTAGTTTAAATCCTGGATGGCAATGGCACTTGTAGTGGCCCACCATGTTAATACAACTGCCGTTGTTGCAAATGTTGGGATGGCGCTGGCATTCATCGATGTCCAAGCAAGTGTCCCTGTAATTATTAAAGAATTTTAAGTTACGATACGAGGTGTTCATCTTGTTCTTCTTCTTTGTATGTTAAGCCTTAAGGCTTGTTGTTTTCGGTCTTATTTATGAGTATTAGCGATGTTGACTGGTTGACTGTGGACAATGTGTTGCAATCAAATAACCAATTTGAACATGTCTATACCTGTCGATGCTTCCCTGAGCCAGAGATCAATAGTTGACGTTGATAGCTCAGTCCGTTTTTAGCAGATAGATGTAAAATAACAAGCAAGCTTAAGCTTCTTAATAAACTAGAGAAAACAGTTACACGAGCTCTCGGTTTGTTAAAAGTATACGAAGGTAAATGTTTATAATGTATGTAAATTTTGTACACAGGAAAAGGTTGATTATTAGGAGTTAAGTCGTGGACTCTCACAGGCCCTAGCAGCAACAAAAATTGAGGCTTTCGAAATGTGGCTTTATCGTCGAACCCTGAAGATATCCTACATCGACTATGCTAATAATCAGGAGGTTTTATTAGGAGTAAATAAAGAAAAAGAACTGTTTAAGACAAATAAGAATAACCGAAATCGAAACCCTTTGTCATATCTTGAGAAACAGCGAAAGATATGAGATGCTGCAAATAATTCTACAGGGAAAGGTATAAGGAAAACGAGGATCAGGAAGAGGAAAAATTTCATGGCTAAAAAATGTAAGTATGTGGTTTAATACAACAACCACAAATCTTTTCTCAAAATACAAACTGGCATGATGGTCGCCACCCCAAAAAAAAAAAGAACAGAAGAGACTAAGTTATTGCTAACCGCTTGAAAATTGGCCAAACCCCTTGACCGAAAATATCTTTGCATGGTTGATATGGTATAAACGCGTAAAAGCTTTGAAAGTTTTATTTTTAATATCTATCTTCAAACTTCAACTAATTGTTCTTTTCTCCTTCTATATTTGCTAAAAAATCCACATATGTATATCATATATTAGACCTCAAGAAATTTTTCCTTGAAACTCATCTGATTTCCCAGCAATTTGACATAAAAAAAGGTTCTACAACTTACCTATCAGAAGTCAACAAATATCCTGTGGGACAAATACACTGGAAGCTTCCCTCTAAGTTTTTGCAGTCACCGTTTTGACAAATATGTGGCTTTTCCAAACACTCATCAATATCCACACAATCCATGAACGTAGATCCGTGTTTATATCCTGCGGGACACTTGCATTCGAAGTTACCAGGAAGATTGAGACATTGAGCATTTCCTTCGCAAGGATTTCTCAAACATTCGTTGTCATCAATACATTGATGAGAGTTTTCGTCGTAAATATAGCCTCTGAAATAAAAATGGCGTTAGCATAGGAAAGAAACAAACTCCACTGGAGATATTTGGTAACACAAAGATGATTTAATCTTACTTACCTGTTGCACATACATTCGAAACTTCCAGGTGTGTTAATACATTGTCCATGTTTGCACATAGACGGCATCAATTCACACTCATCAATCTCCATTGTCTCATTGGTAATGGGATTTACTATTTGTCCAGGACGAACTCCACATAAACTTACGTGCTCACCTAGAATTTCGAAACATTTATACTTAATACATATATCAATATTGATATGCACATAAAAACATAAGTAATAGGTTATGTTAAAAGAAAAAATATAGTGTGGAAAAGAGTGTAAAGATATTCGGCAGAAAAATGCTGAAATTGTTAGAAGCGAATAAGACAAAGTTACAAATACTTACTTATTCCATTACTCAAAAAATTATTTTATTTTTTTTTAAGTTTATTTTTTATCTTCCGTGAACATTTGTTATGGTGTAATTAACTATCCTCTAAGCTTTTTGTAAAATTTGCAGTTACTTAATCAGAATTTTATATTATTTTTTATCGTTTATTTTTTTTTTTCATCAGGATTTATTTTCTTGCATGGCCGTTCCATGATACATTGCTGTTTGTCCTATACCAAGCTCTAAACTCATCTTGTTTCTTGCGTTGATCAATTTCATCCAATAGCTATCCTATGAAGATACATATTAGGTATTACGTTTGTGCAGATAGTCTTGTTGACCTAAAGAAGGTATCATTGGTTTGCTTCTTAAGATTCTTGAGCTATGATGTTCTTCTTCTAACAGGTCCACTTTGACTCGCAAACTTTTCTTATCTGTATCTGTACTTCTATGTGTATTGACAACCATTCTATTGACTTCTTTAAGTTAATATCTTTATGTATGTCTGCATTTATTTATTATTATTCACTACCAGTGTTCCATAGGTCCTATTCCTAGTGTTTCTTTAGCTGCAATATCAACAAGGTTTTCCAAATTGGATATTTTCCATTTTTTTGTTCTCAGTTCTACATTGGTAGTGCTGCAACCAAAAGATCTAACCCTTACGTAATAAGTTTTGCTCACTGTGGTAAAGATTCACCTGCTAATTTTGGTAATTGAAACTTGTTGAAGGTAGAGGTCAAGCTTCTGACTACATCTCTGGCCTCTCTGCTCTGACCAATTTTTGTTATTGTCATACATTCACACTCATTTCTAGGTCCTGTTTTTGGCCCATGTTTATGTTATTAACGTTAAGGCATTTTGATCCACTTTTGACTTCTAAATGATTCTTTTATGTAATTTTGTGCAGTTAAATGCTGCTAGATTTTTTATTGTTGTCGATACTTAGAGCTTTTTTATTATGGATTTAAAATCTTATGTACTTAAAAGTGTTCTCTTTTCTGATTTCTAAAAATACTTATTAGACAATACCGTTATATCAGCAAGAAAAATATTTAGTATAGACTGGAAAATAAAATGAAGTAAGTGAAGTAACTTATACCTACTGGTGCCAGCAATTGGACAAGGTTCGCAAGGTTGACCCCAAGCTTGACCCATGGAACAACAGCAGAGTTTTCTCGTTTGATTTTGTGTCATGGGTGTAGAACACCTCCATCTGCTGTAGTTAAGGAAACAGAGGTCTTTGCGCATATCAACACATTCACCTGAAAGTAAATATTACATTCAACAATAATCATTTTAGTAATACCATACAAAAACTTACGTCTTCCTGGCATCGGCATGTATCCTTCAGGACACTGGCAATAGTATTTACCAGGTTCGTTAACGCATTCTCCTACGTTACAAATGCTAGGATTTTCGAAGCATTCGTTCACATCAATGCACTGGAAACCAGTTGGATCCAGCCGGTATCCTTCATTACACGAGCACATGAAGCTGCCGAATGTGTTCGTACAGTGGCCGTTTTGACAAATGTTTTTGTGTTCCTCGCATTCGTTTATATCTTCAAGAACAACCTATAAACAAAGAAATATCACTTGTAGACTAGATATCCATAGCCATAAGTGCTACCAAATTAAGTTTGACCAAAAAAAGTAAAAAACATTTGAAATCCTATCGATATATTAGCCGCATGAGAAATTAAGAAGCTGAGAAAACTTATTCGCAATTGGTGAGACAATTGTCAGAGGACAACTTAAGCCGCGTTTTCACGATGACAATTGTCATCACGTGGTTGCGGATTGTCGGAGGCCAGTCTAGTTGAACGAGAAGATCTTTATACGGGACCAACTATTACCATGCCAGTAGACAGCTACAAATATCACAAACCACGTGTATGTTTTGACTGACACCAGAGAACTAGAGGGAACTGGCAAAAGACAAGAGAACACTACTGGCCTACACCGTTCACACGGTGCCAATTGTCGCGACAATTAAGATTTCGAGTGGTGGGGGGCTCACTGGGCACAGCTCATTGTCCTCAGTCTACTTCCGGAGACAACTGAATTTTGGGCCATTTGTGAGGGCAGTTGGCAAGGCAATTGGCCTGAAGTGTTTAGATGAAGACAATAATTTCATACCAGTAAGTTGTCTTCTGACAATTGTCTCGCCAATTGTCATCGTGAAAACGCGGCTTTACTGGTGGTCACAATTGGCCCAAAATTCAGTTGTCTCCGGGAGTAGACTAAGGACAATAAGCTGCGCCCATTGAGCCCCCCACCACTTGAAATCTCAATTGTTGCGACAATTGGCGCCGTGTGAACGGTGTAGGCCAGTAGTGCTGTCTTGTTTTTTGCCAGTTCCCTCTAGTTCTCTTGTGTCAGTGAAAACATACACATGGTTTATGTTATTTGTAGCTGTCTACTGCCACGGCAATAGTTGGCCCCATATAAACATCTTCTCGTTCAACTGGACTGGCCTCCGACAATCCGCAACCACGTGATGAAAATTGTCCAATGACAATTGTCTCGCCAATTGTCATTGTGTAAACGCGGCTTAATAGAGAACATGAACACTTCTAATAATATTTTCTCGAAGAGTGTAATTTCTAGTAATAAGCAGCCAAAATAATAACTCTGAATTAATGTCGACGAAAAAAGATATTTCCATTGATGATAGTATTTTGGAAGTTAGTTAGCAAATAAAGTTTGTCCAACTTTAAGAAATGTTAACTTTTAAGTAATTCATTATTAATAAAAATATTCGGTAATTAAAAAATGTTGTACTCACCGTTATATCATTTGGTTTATAACCCATTCCTCCAGGACACAATTGCTGGTATTCCTGACTGTCTGGATGAGGACAAAGATCACAACTAGGTCCCCAACCTTGACCTACTGAACAACAACAAGATGCTTTGGTGACGTAATCGGCAGTTGGTGAAGAACATCTACCAGGTCCGTCTACTTTGAGGAAACATCGTGAAGTTCTTCTATCTATAATTTAATAGTATTTATAGAAATTGATAATTAATAAATTTTGTTAAGCATGTACTTGCTTCTTTATTTTTGTAACATGTTTGTGAAAGGTTTCTTAAAAGAAAGTAGAGAGCAGTTTCTTACCTATACAAGCGTTTCCTTCTGATACTAGATCGTGATGTGGTGGACAAACACATTTAAAGCTGCCATCGGTGTTGGTACATTCTCCATAGAGGCAAGATTGTGGACTTTCACATTCGTCGATGTCGGTACAGTTGCCACCAGAGCTGTCAAGTTTGTAGCCATCATTACACTCGCAACGGAAGAAGCCGAAGGTGTTTTCGCATTTTCCGTAAACGCAAAGGTTGTTGAACATGTCACATTCGTTAATATCTACGAAAATAATAAGGATTAAAGTTTTTGTTTGTGAAAAAAATTAAAAATACACGAATAAATATTTTTGAATAATTTTATAATATATACAAAACCAAAAACAGTTTTGAGAAAGATTAGGTAAAGTGCCCAAAATCCGTCTCCTGTCCTAATTTTGTCCCCCACTGTAACTGATATGGAGCAGCATTATTATGGACTGAATATTTTTGACTTGAGGCGATTGGCTTACTAGCTAGCTATTTTAAACCAAGTACCTGATCCTTCCTCGAATGAATCAAAGGTTGCTGGCAAAAGTGGGCTAGACTGTTTTTCAAACGCCACCTAGAGCTTCCCTCAGACGACCACAGAACTTGTCAATGGATAGAGCTAAAGGATTTACAAAAGAAAATGTTGACAAGTATTTCTCTATCTTGAAGCATGAGCTCGAGAAAATAAACTTTGACCCCTCAAAAATATCTACTGTAGATGAAACAGAGATATCTGTAGTCCAGCACAAACTACTAGAATAGTAACCTGTAAGGGGAAAAAGCAAGTGCAGATACTTACATCTGCTAAACGTGGATCCACAACCACAGTCATAACCTGTATGTCAGCAGCAGGCCAGTATATTCCACCCTTATTAATATTTCCACTTAAAAGGTGGCAGAAAGAATTGCTTGACGGAGCTGCTCCAGGGAATCCTTCAGATTCAGATTGGATAACCGGTTCATTGTTGCTTAAGTAGTTTAAACACTTCAGTTCCATTGTGGACCCATCAAAAGAGAATCCTGTTGTGCTTATACTTGATGGTCACTATTCCCATACTAGAAATCTCGAATTTATTATAAACATTGCAAGAGAGTCAGGAGTATCTATAGTTTGCCTTCCTCCACAATCAACAGACAAGCTACAGCCTTTTGATGTATCGTTTATGTTTCCTTTGAAAACTAGATACGCAAAAGCTATAGAACAATGGTTGGCTAGTAACCCAAATAGAGTTGTCAGGAAACTGCAAATATCCAGTTTCTTTTGTGGGGCGTATCGTCGTGCAGCTACTCTTGAAACGGCCGTCAATGGGTTTAGAAAGACTGGGATCCATCCATTAAATTCTGATGTCGATCAGAAGCATGATTTTATTGCTAGAAATCTTGAACAGCAAGAGGTGCCTGCCAATGGACGGGATAATGGCAACCAAAATGTTCTAGTCTCACCTTAAGCGGTCAGTCCACGAGACTACAGGTTCAATTTTGACTTACAGTTTGTTGTTTTGGTAGATGTTTTTAATAGTTTTTATAATATTTAGAGAAACTTCTCTATTCTACAAAAGATTTATTACATCTTTGAGTAATACTCTGTCAAACGCTTTTTTTAGGACAATGAGACATAGAAATGCTGGGTCTATTATGAGAAGGACATCAACCTCGGAAAAAGCCTATCTAGAAACTAAGAAAAGCAAATAACTAGCGAATCAAAAAAAGAACTCGTTTGGAAAACCTACTTCCAAATTCTTCTAGTTACATAGGAAAATCACTAGATAAAAATTTTCAGCTCGATCAGATTTTATTTAAGATCTTCCTACTGGACAAGGCAGTATGTTAAATTAAGATCAAAACGTGTTCCATAAACTTCTCTGTGTACATATTTCAGCTGCCAGCCAAGATATGAGGCTGGAGAATCACAAGTTTAGAGGATCATTTAAGAAAAACTTTTTTAATAAAAAATCCTGAAATAAAAATTTAAATGTTAGATAAAATTCTGTAATTCTAAGTTAGAAAAATTAAAAATAAATCATAAGAATATACCTGCGTTAATGGTGGTTAGTTACATATTAGCTGTTAGTTTTCTACTCTATAAACCACTATCATCTATATAACGACTTCACTCTTCTTCTCCACTGAATATGTTCCTCTATACGCTTCTGCTAGGGATGCTGCTTTTAAATGATGTTCTAGTTAATTTAATGATGAAGCTACTGAAGCATGATATATTAGTTATAAGTGAACTAGGTTAGTTCTAAATTAAAAAGCTAACTAGATATTGCGTGTAAAATCACTTTGAACTAATTCTATATTTTCATTAAGTTTTATTTTATACACAGTGTTCATTGTGACGGCAACGTTGTCCTGGAAATTATAACTTATAAACTAGTACAACACTGACACATTTTAAAAGATCAATTTATATTTTGCAGTATGAAAACCAAGATTTTTGTTATAAGAATGGTAACAGTTTTATATGATGCTCAGTTTACCAGTAAATAATGGACTATCTAAGCTCTAACGTCAAAATGGACAGAGGGTTTAAAAACACTTTCAAACATTTCTAATTTGTAGCAATAAAACACTGAAAACTATGTTTTCAAAACTTACACAAAATTTATTATAAAATTTTATCACTACAACTCTGTTGGATGAGTGAAGTTTCACTTGAGAAAGGCACTCAATCGAAACTTGCTTCAAATATAGTGTCGTTAACAAATCTTAAATTAGAGCCATCTATAGCCATCCTCGTGACA
Organism: Diabrotica balteata; assembly: GCA_918026665.1. Taxonomy (NCBI): domain Eukaryota; kingdom Metazoa; phylum Arthropoda; class Insecta; order Coleoptera; family Chrysomelidae; genus Diabrotica; species Diabrotica balteata. The sequence continues at coordinate 155,200,578 of OU898281.1, read as the reverse complement.
TATTCAGCATAAATGTTAAATAAGTTAGATGACAACATGCATCCTTATCTAACACATCTCTCAGTCTTAAATTAGATTGAGAACTTCTGATCTAGTCATACTCTTATTATATTGGACCGGTACAGATTTTTAAAAAAGTGTCACCAGATGCATTGTGTGCCCATTTCTAATAAAATGGACCACAGATTTATCAAACATAATCAAATGCCTTTTTGTAGTCAACGAAGCATATAATCATAGGTACTTGAAATTTTCTAGACTTTTCAATGAGTTGTCTCAGCTTCAGAATGTGGTCCCTTGTACCTTTATTATTTACAAAATTTTCACATCTGGTAGTAGTTCCTTTGTTGTGTAGCGGGATATAAATTGAGGTACACTAATCAGATCGCTATTTTCCAGAATTCGAAACAGCGACCTGTAATCTTTTGTTACCTAGTAACTGTAGTATTTCACCTGGTATTAAATCAATGCCTGCGAACTTGTTTCTCTTTAGAGATTTAATTGCATCTTTGACTTCAGCGAGTAAGATAGTAGGTTCTCTAGAGAAGTCAGAGGGACACTGATTTTCTACTGGTACCTTGTTCTTTTTATATAACTTGCCACAGTAGTTTTGACATGTTTTCAATATTTCGTCAGTATTGGTCTTTAGATTACCTTCCTTATCTATTACAGACCACGTTTGAGATTTAAGTTCCTTAAGTTTTTCTATTTTATATTTTACAAAGGCATTTGACCGGGTCAAATTAAAGGACCTTATTTACTTACTGTATGCAAGAGAGATACCTCTAGAAATAATCAAAACGATTAAAAATACATACCAAAACAACACAATAAAAGTAAAAATAGGTCAAACCCAAATTTCCAATTTAAGTAAAACTAAACAGGCTGCTTACATACAGATACTACAGTGACCAACACGTCAGATAATGGCAGTAGGAAACAAAATTGGAAAACCCACCAACTAGCAGGAGCCTTGAAATCAGTTCCTTATGCGCATTGCTGTTCTACAGTAGAATACACCTATTCCAATTAAAATTGATATTATGCTGAAGTTACTTTACTTTATCGTGTCAGGACATGTCATTAATAAAATTTCGGCCCAGTATCGGACTACGTCGGTTCCATCTTTGTTGGTGAGCCACAAATCTTGGAGGGTACATCGATAAGGACAATTTCTGCATGTAAAAAGATGATCCATATTCTGTGTTTCTCCACAGTCACAGCTCACATCATCTTGGTCGATTTTTTCGAGATTTTGCCATGGTTGATTTTACTGGAGCGACTCCCGTGCTTTTTTTTTCTATCCTGGCGACATTTTTTTCTATTCTGGCGAGTATGAGTCTCTCGTATAGTTTGAAAAAGTAACACAACAGCAAAATAGGTCTGTAGCTACTGGGGTTTTCTGGGTCCGTTCCTGCTTTTAACAAGGCTATTACTTTAGATTTCCTCCTTGATTTTGGAATTTCGCAGGTTTTGCAGTACGTGTTATAAAATTGCAAGATCAAGTTTTTCTCTCCTTGGCCTAGATGCTTTATTTGTTCACTGCATATATCATCCACACCTGCAGCTTTTTTTTTTAACCTGTTTATACCGTCGTGGAGTTCCTTTAGTGTAAAGTGGTTTAGTCTAGGTGGTTTGTCTTCGAATCCAATCTTCTACTAGTGTAAGGGACCTTATATCGGTTTCTAGTTCTTCCATTCATAAGTAGTTCAGCAGCGACTTGGTTTGCTGTAACCTTGCAAAGTGGTTTGTGTTCTTTTGGATCACCGTCAGTTTTTTTACTTATGCTGAACGAAACATGAAGACTCCCATCGGATTATATGAAGCCAACTCCAATAGAAACACTTTGTAGATCTGCTGATTTTGCCAGCACCAACTGAAGAAGAAAAACTTACGAATTCATGGAACGAACTTTTGATAAACACCATCTTCTTTTTTGGGCTAAATATAAGTCCAAAATATAACATCTGGTAGTAGATTCTTGGACATGACATTGGACGACTTATTTACTCGTCTAGGAGATCCAGGAGATCCTGGAGGATTTAAACCAGGGTAGCACTAGTAAAACCAACTAAATAAAGACATGAACAGATAATAAATATAAAAGGCAGTAGTACTGGTCAAACAATTGTGAGCTTGCGAAAACCAAAAGGTAAGATAAAAAGTATATGATGTATATATTAAATATTTTAGGTACAGTTCATTTTTTTAAATAAAAATCCCAAGTTAAAGGTAATCTCTTAAATGAAATGTAAACTGCACCACATAGTATGTCAAAATTAATAATAAGTAAACCATGTATGTAAAATGTGTATTATTCTACTAATATTAAAGACTAGACAAGAGCCAAAATGGCTCACTACAAAAATATTGAGCAGTTAACATCTTACAATATACAAGTAGAAATATTATGTTACATATTCAGTGTGATTATCATCCCACTACTCTAAACCGATGTTAAAAATAAAGCTAGAGTCAGTCTTTGTTAAATTGGCACAAAAAGCATATGTTAGTCTTTTATCTCCCAGTTACTGACCAACACAGGATTGCTCGTTGCCTTCTTGTGGATGCATAAAGCCCATCTCGCACTCGCATCTAAACGATCCTGGATAATTGACACATTGGCCATTTTCGCAAAGAGTGGGGTCGTTGGAGCATTCGTCTATGTCGCTACATGTGTAGCCGTCACCTTTGAAGCCTGCGTCACATTCACATCTAAAAAACAAAGCTGTATATAATAATATCATTTTTTTTAAAGAGCAGTGCATTTAATCGATTTATTCTTTGATATCAGAATATTATCATGCTTTACTATTTTAAAAATACAGCTATTAAAGTTGTGTCTATTAAAGATTGGAAATATATTGTAAAAATAGACAAGATTAAGTGATCTACCATCGAGAAAATTGCAATGATTTTAATATAGGAATTGATATATAAGATGAACTATTTCACTAGAATATTTTAAACTAATAAAACGTCTTAGCAACGTCACATTTCTTACTGACTAAACTCCTTCCTGTCTGTGATTTCTCAGGGACAGAATTATGATAGATCCGTCACGAAGGTGTCTGGTAATTCTAATGTTGTCAGTTTGACAAACGTCATTAAGACAATAATCGGTAATCAATTTTGGACAGATATAATGAATCCAGACGAAAAATCAAGATTTGGATGCCAATCAGGTAAAGAAATCAAACAATTAGTTTCTATAATGGAACTAGCAAATATTCTCTAGGATTTTGCTCGTATTGAAAAAGTTAATGACGGGCACTATTAGTTAGAGTAAAGTGCTATAATATCGGATAGTTGCCTATTATCGGATAGTTCTGTTAAAGAAATCTGAAATATGATTAACAAGAAACCTATGCCCAGTTTAGCATGAAGCTAGACCCAGGTCGCCGAATAATATTTTAGCGTCTCTAGTAAAATATAGAGGGCGCTAGAGTAAGTTTTTCGAATATTTGCATTACGAGCATCGAGCAATAAGACAAAAGAGGGAATCTAATCCTTATGAAAAGGAGATCAAAAAAGTGGCCTCTGATGGCGGACATATCCGGAAATGCGAATGCGCGAAATTTAAATTTTCCGACACTTATCAACAGTAGCTATATAATATTTTTCAGAATGTGTCTTAGACGAGCAAGTTTTAATTAATTATTAATGATAAGAGTCTAAAATGCGACACAATTGTTAAAAAACTTCAATATAAATAAGATTTCATGTGACATTTGGGACAAACAATAACATAACCCAACTAAATTTGATGTCAAACAAGGAGAGAGACTATCTTTCCTTGTTTAAAGTGGCCTCTAAAGATCGCACTTCCTGTCTAACAATATGTTTGCCCCCACTACCTTTACATTCCCTCTATTGTCTTTTTGCTCGATGATTACGAGTAAAAATCATCAAAAGATACGACAAGGAAACACTCGATGATGAAAAAATGTTTTCACCTTTGCTCATTTGAACTTGCTTGGAAAGGCAATAAGGCCTTAAACTTCAAGATTCACTTTTTCCAGAAGGAATTTGATGTTATGGGAGAACTTACGGGCCGAATAGAATACAACAGCATTTTTGTTCAAAATAAATCAATACTCGACTGACGTTTTGTGATTTAACTGTCAAAATTTAATTCGTGAAAATTGCCAGGCAACAAACTTCCATACCAGTTCAAAATATTGCCGGCAAAATTTTCTCTCTTATGATATTATATACCATGGACGTATAAACATAGATGGACACAGCAATAAGATACCTTTAACACACAATGTTTTGAAGCTTCGATAGAATGTGATGCTTCCGCAATTAGCATAAGCGTGCTTGAATTTTTACTCGCGGGTAATTATTCAGATTTTAAAAATTGAAAGTAATAATAATGTATAAAAACACGTTCAAAGAATTTTAAAAAACGAGAGTTTAACTATTAACTAATCACGTCTTTATTGAAAAATTAAAATACAATTTTATTTGCTTTAAAATTATTACAATAAAATACAGTTGAATTCAAGTTAATTTTTAATAGGTATCAAAATAATGCTACAATAAAAAATCTTAATGTTTTCTCCTAAATTTGCTACCAAAATAGTTCGATCGTCAATATTATTTGGAAACCTACATAGAAAAATAAATAAGTTTTATTCATTTCACTAATTTATTTGCATTCATGAGAAATATTAAATTAGAAATGTACTAAGCAGATCTTTTTTAATCAGATGATGTCTACTTACAATTTAAAAATGTCTACTAATTTCATGAACTTATATCTTATTTAATACATTAATGGACATGAATAAACCCAATGGTACGCCTATTAAAATGTAAACAAACACGCTTCCTCATTTCCTCATCTTAAATAATGTAAATTGTATGTACTTACAAATGAAATGAGAGATCGGGATGTAAATATTTCGTTTATTTTATTCCACTTTTCACAAACATCACTCAAAATACAGCCAAAATATCGAAAAACAACTTTTACTAAAAAGTAAACAAACATGGAACAGCATTTGAAGTTTGACGTAGATCCATAAGACAGAGAAATGTAAACAACTGTTGCCATTTATAAATAGTTTTCAGTGCTTCTACATATAAAATAATTGATTGATATCTATTATACGCTATTATTAAATGATAATGCACATTATGTGCACACTTTATATTTTGATTACAATTAGATATATTAATCTAAACAATAAATTATTATTTTGGTTTGATAGCACCTGTAGTGTATAAAATACGGAGTAATATTTTCAGCGACTCGCGAATAAGAAATTTTAAAACAAAACGTGACAACAGTTGAAGGTGCTGTGAATGTGGACCTATTCAAATAATTTTGACTTCACAATTTTATGTAAATAACTGAGTCCATCTGTGTTTATACGTCCATGCAAGAAACCTATGCCCAGTTTAGCATGGAGCTAAACTCAGGTCGCCGAATAATATTTTAGCGTCTCTAGTAAAACATAGAGGGCGCTAGAGTAAGTTTTCCGAATATTTGCATTACGAGTAAAAATCATCAAAAGATACGACAAGGAAACACTCGATGATGAAAAAATGTTTTCACCTTTGCTCATTTGAACTTGCTTTAAAAGCCCATAACACCTTAGACTTCAAGATTCACTTTTTCCAGAAGGAATTTGATGTTATGGGAGAATTTACGGGCCGAATTGAATACAGCAGCATTTTTTTTTAAATAAATCAATACTCGATTGACGTTTCTTGACTTAATTGTCAAAATTTAATTCGCGACAACTGCCAGGCAACAAACTTTCGTACTAATCGAAAATTTTGCCGGCAAAATTTTTTCTCTTATAATATTATATACGATATTGTTTTTATAAATAAATTACATACCTGAACGAACCATCATTATTTATGCATTGTGCATTTTGATCACATCCACCATTATTGGTTAAACATTCATTGACGTCACGACAATGGAGTCCATTTCCGGTGAAACCATCTTGACATCGGCATTGGTAGGAACCCTGAAATAAAACATTTTAAATTATCAAATGCAAACGGTAGACAAGGAATTAAACAGAATCTTCTTTTACTCCTCAATTTTATTTTCTGTTAGATTTTGTAGAATAGGTACATATATTTTTCTTAAAGGTTAGTATCCTCTCCAAAATTTACTCTCTAATTTATTTCTTGTTCTTTTGATCTAAACATTATAATTAATTATAACCTGGGTAGAAAAAAATATTAATAAAAGTAATAATAATATGACTTACTGGATTGTTAATACAGTCAGCACTTTCATCACAGTTGTAAGTTCCCAAATAACATTCATCTTCATCGGTACACTGAGGCCCTCCTTCAGGTTTCACCGAGTACCCCTCTTCACATCGACAGTGGAATGATCCAAGAGTGTTAATACACTCACCAGCACCACAGATATTTGGTCGTTGTTTGCATTCATCGATGTCTAAAATAGAAAATAGTTAATAAGGCAACATTGTTGATGAAAGAAATGTTAATAAACTTGACGAAACTACCGTGGATATTAGCAAACATATTTTAAAGTTGACGTTAAAATAGTACATTTTTTAAACGAGATAAATACAGCTTTTGCATATCGTTAGTGCCATTCGCATAGTACGTAACTCCATTTTGTTTTCAAATATGACTTTTTGTGCCAACTGGTAGAATGTCTTTGTTTCTGGAAGATGCAATACTGGACAAAAATGAAAATGTATATAAAAATTATTTTAAAATGCTTACCAATACAGGAAGTTCCACTAGGTCCAGGTATCAAACCTTCAGTGCAATGGCATATGTAGCTACCAATAGTATTCGTACATCGTCCTCCATTACAAATTCTTGGATTTTCCTTGCATTCATCGATGTCGGCACATGATTTTCCGTCGGTGTTAAGAGTGTATCCATTACTGCAAATTAATTTGTATTGTTATTGTTGTATTTTTATTATCTTTTAATTTACAGCATTTTAATTTATTATAACAGTTCTGTTATTAACCCTTCCATAGACGCAGCTTATCTAGGAGACGGGTGGGAGTCAATTGAGTCAATTCTAAAGCCAATGGGAAGCTTTTGAGTTTCTTCGGCCCTGTACCTTCTTTTGATAGGTACATTTATCGACTGCAACGATGCCAGGTCTGAAAATTTTTCCTCTGAACTAGGGAAAGGTGAGAATCTTTGGGGACTGGGGAAAAATTTTTGTAAAATGACTAATATCTGGGGAAATTAAACTTGCTAAAATAGGTTATTAAATTTAAACTTAAAACTATTCTTAAGATGGAGGAGATAAGAGAAATCATGTGGCGTGGTCATTTGTAATTTCGTGTAATTCTATATAATAACTGTAACACTGTCAATAATGTCAAAAACAATTACTATACCTGTCAGTGTCACCAATAAGACTTTTCAACGCTTCTCATCTGTTTCGAGCTTGTGTCATATGTCATGTCCTCCTCAATCCTTTAGCCCTTGTCAGGGCGTAGTGACACCCTAAATATTATTAGTCTGCTGTCTCCATTGACTGTGATCTTGTGCCATATGGACGGCTTCATGTAGGGATTTTCCCACCAAACTCTTCATTTGGTCCACCCATCGTATTGGAGATCTTCCTCTAGGTCTTCGGCCTTCTACCTTACCTTCTACTACCAATAGTTCCATGGTGTCCGTTCTTCTAGCTATGTGGCCGAAGTAAGTTAAGTATGCTTGGTTTACTTTTTTTAGTAGCCTGTCTTTTATATGAAGCTCTTTCAGAATTGACAGGTTAGTTCTATGTTCTGTACAGGACACGCGTAGAATTCTTCTATATACCCACATTTCGAAGGCTTCAATTTTATGTCATATACTCAATGTATAAAATATGTCATATACTCAATGTATAAAATTAATACAACAGACTTGCGAAAAACGGACGACACTGGTATAGAGGTTTTCCGACTGACAAAGAACATCACGAGGTTCAGAACTTTACTAAGGTACATGCGAACTAATGATATCAATACAAGGCATGATAGAGTTAGTTTAGATGAAGGAATCGTGGACGAAAAGTTGGAGGCTTTAAGAGGATGATGCTCGTTCCGCCAGTACTTACCAAGCAAACCTGATAGATACGGTATAAAAATATTTGCACTGTCTTATGGAAAGTTATTTTATACCAGTAAGATGGAAGTATACATTGGCAAAAACCAGTGGGTGGTCCATACTATCTGGACACTATTTAGTACCAAGGCAGTGGCGAAACGGGCCTCTCAACAACTCTATGGATTTAAGACAAATGTTACCATCGACAATTGGTAAACCAGTGTTAATCTCGGTGTAAGCTTAAATGAAAATGGTTGGGAACAATGCAAGTAACTGGAAGAGAAATTCCTGGATATTTCTTTAATAAGCAAATACGACCTATTGGCTTGAATATATTTGGGTTGGGTTCAAGAGGAACATTAGTGTTATATTAACCAGAAAAAAACTGTAAATTGTGGGTATATTTCACTATGCTCCATGGGAACAACGTTGACCTTAGAACTGGAAAACCAGAAATCATATTAGCATATAACAACACAAAAACCGGTGTTGATACCGTAGATAAATTATGCTCACAATAACATGTGGCACGTTCTAGTAGAAGATGGCCTGTTAAATGTTACAGCAATAAATTTCTTTGTTATTTACAATTGTAACATTCCAAATTCCACAAAGACCCGACGAGCAGTTTTAACAAATTGAGCATTTAGCCTTATGTACAATCACCAGAAGGATCGAAAAAAATTCGACTAAAGTAGATCTGTCATTTGGATGATGTTGTGTCAGTTTAAAGAACTCCGGGAGCAATTGTGAGGTGTGGTGACTGTGGATGGAAAAAGAATCGAAAAACGAAATATGTTTGTTCAATTTGTAAAAAGTATCTTTGTTTGAAACATGTAAATCCAATTTGAAATGACTGTAATAATATTCCAGCTTAATTTCAGTATGTTTTTTGCTATTTCTTATATTTTTTTATGGTAAGTCTTGTAAAATACTATTTTGCCATAAATGGTGAGACTCGGGCTTTATGCGGTCCTACGATCCCATGAAATCTACATGCAATCCTACCATGTTGGTCTCATATTTCACTCAACGTGTTAAACTTCTTATGATTTAATTTTATCTGACTCAGTCATATTTAGACATAAGAATATTATATATTTTAAAATAGATGACCTTAAAATATTGCCAATATTTTGGAGGTCCGTTCCTGGGACAACTTTATTGTAAGATGGTTTATTCGATTTCATGAAATTAACTTAAGAATATCCATGAGAAAAACCATTTGTTTTTAAAAAGACAACCTCACCTAAACTCATGACAATAAATTTCTTTTGTTAGTAATGAATAAATGATAGAACTGCCAAAATTACTGGTTCTAACAAAAATTCTTTTTCAGAGAAGAAGCAATATTTTAGTGATTAATAATAAATTCATACTTATTATGAATATAACAGCAAAGAATATTTTACAAAGTAGATGAGCACTTACCCGCATGTACATGAAAAGCTTCCTGGAATGTTGACACATATGTCATCGCATGGTTCATCATCACATTCATCAATATCTAAATAAACAAATAAATATTATCTTCATGATTTAGTAAAAACAGTATTTTATATTGGATATTTTATATGAGAATAAAGTAAAATGGATTATAAAGATAAAATATTCAATAGAAAACATGCCATAAATAAAGAGTTTTCCTCCTTCTCAGTCATCCCTTTTAGGATGTGGTAACACCAACAGTCCTTTACAGTTTTTTGTACTGATCCTGGACTAGTTGTTCGGCTTCACGTAACCCTTGGTTAATCAATATTTTTGTTTGGTCTACCCAATGGCTTGGAGATCTTCCCCTTTGTCTCTTTCCTTCAACTCTACGCTCGACTATTAGTTTTCAGTTTTTCCATCGTACCTGCTCTTCTAGCATGAAGAGTTTTACGATCACAATATTGTTATTTAAAAATTTTATTTATTTTTTAAAAGAGTCTTCTAGTAATGAACGTGAGCTAGCGTAAATTTTAGCGATTAAGTTTGAACGTATCTCGCGATAATTTGCAATTGGATTGGTTGACGTTACAGAAAAGATCATATCACTAATCTGGTTAATCGAGAGCAGTAGCTATATTATATATACACGAGCTAAATGTCTTTGACAGGCTGCGATATGTACTTTATTGTCTCATATAAGTCAAAATTTTTACTTAGATTCTCCTGTCACATTTTTTTTATTTTCTCCTAAACCAGTTTTCGCCGCATTTAAAATAATTGAAATGTATCGAATAAGAGGTGCAAATGGATACAGAAAATAGGGCCAAGAGGTGGCATCACCTGTTGACGTATTAAACCGAGTTAATCTTTTTTTTTTGTTCAAATTTACATTGAACTGTAGTTGGCAATTCTTTAACACCTAAAGTTCTTTAACAACTAAATATTCTTTTGCTTAATTCTTATTCTAAACTTACCTTCGCAATGTGACTTTTGCCCAGTCTGCCTATATCCCTCGTTACAGATACACTGGTAAGTTCCCATCATGTTTTCACACACACCATTGGAACAAATTCCACTCGATCTGGAACATTCATCAATATCTTTACAGGATTGTTTATCTGGTGATAGTTCATGGCCTGGTGGGCATTCGCATCTATAAGATCCTTCAGAATTGAGACATCGTCCACCTCGACAAACTCCAGGAATCTCTTCACATTCGTCGATATCTAAAACACAATTTAACTGGCTATCAAAATCCCACAGTATGGTAATGAAAGTTTATTGAAAGTTTAAGAAATTGTAAATTAGAGAGTTTTATAAGACTCTACTTCTACAGCTGCAGGTAATTTAGTCTATAAATTAAAATAAAATGACATTTAACAAAGTTTATTTTATTTTTCCATAACTTTTTTTACAATTTGAGAATGACTGGATGGATTTAGCTAATTTTAATTTTGAAATATTTGTAGAAGTCCAAAAAAGGTTTAAAAAATGAGAAATAATGATAAAATACGTACCCATACAAATTTGCATAGGTGCCATTGTTCTATATCCCTCGTTACATTCACAAATGAAATCCCCTGGAACGTTTTTACACACACCATTTCCACAAACGTTTTCGGTTGTTAAATTACACTCATCAATATCTAAAAGAAAACAGAATGTAATTACAAAATTGTTTAAAGATCTTGCTAACTTCGAAAATATGTATAAAGTATCTAGACTTACCAATACATTTCACCTTGTTATCATCATAATCATATCCTTTATTACATTTACAACTATATCCACCAATGGTGTTCCTGCATCTTCCATTCTGACAAATACCTGGGAAGTCAGTACACTCGTTAATGTCTTTCTTGTCCAAAAATCCCAATCCTTTAGGACATAGCTCGTTAAATGCCGAGGTTCCTGGTCTTGGACAGGCATCACAACGGTCACCCCATGCCTTACCGATCTGAGAACAACAACAGAGACTTTTGTGGAAGAAACCATCAATTGGAGATACGCATTTTCCGTGTTTGTATTTCGTGTAGCATTGTTCTTGACGGATGTCTAGACATTTGGTTCCTAGAAAAGAAAAGAAAAAATTTTGATTATAAGTCTTTATTTTCCAGGCAGAGATCTATAATATCTTAAAATATTTAAGATAAATTGAGGCGTTCAGAACCAGAGCGGACCATCCCACAAAATCTTAAAAAATGCAATATACGTGTTTTCATAAGCAGAAAGCTTATTTTACAAAGCCAGAATGGACTAAGCAACCTACTACTATTCTTTAATAGATGCCACTACTGAAAAGTTTGGTCCAGTCGGTGGATTTTAATAATTTGTCGATGCCATACTGGATTATGTGGCTTAGTCCACTCTGGCAGTTTATTGTTTACTGTTTGGTTCGATATAAATTACACGTGGTTTTGTGTATATTATTATTTAGACTATTTTAGCATTAGGTACATAGTTTAATTTAAAAAGTATGGCATTACCTACTTGTTCGTATGTACGTACATCCAAAAAATAGAAGGACGTAAGTTATTCTCTGCTTTTATTCGTTAATATTTCGAATTTAACCATCGCTAACCTTACTTTTAGAACATGACGAAAATTCAGATAGTGATTGTGAACCCCCAAATTCTCAAGATAATGGCAGTTCTGACGTATATGAGCCATCTGATTTAGAGTCCGAGAGCAGTCTTAATAACACGGAGCCTAATATCAAACGCAACCAGAAAAAATTAGGGACATTTTTGGGTACGCAGTTTAATTTGAAAAATTTGGCATTACCTAGTTGTTCGTATGTACATACAAGGCAAAAAATAGAAGGTAAGTTTTACTGCTTTTTTTCGTAAATATTTCGAATTTAACTATCGCTAATCTCACTGTTAGAACATGGAAATTCAGATAGTGATTGTGAACCCGCAAATTATCAAGATAATGGCAGTTCTAACGAATATGAGCCATCTGATGTAGAGTCCGAGAGCAGTCTTGACAACACGGAGCCTAATGTGAAACGCAAGCAACAACAATTAAGGACATTTGTGAGTGCGGAGGCCAGTTTGAAATGGTTAACAATGGTGATGAAGCTTTGTTGGAAGAAAAGAAACCAAAATCAAGAAAGCGGATCAGGAACGAGGACCAATGGAAAAAAAATCAAAGAAAATTTTAGCGGGCTACTGGTAAGGAATACACTAATGTAAACGGTCACATTGTTCCCGCTAAACTATTTTGTTACGTGAACAATTGCTGTAAATTAAATTGCTATAAATTATTTAGCCCAGAAACGCAAAAAGAGATTTATAATAAATTTTATGAGCTTGCAAATTTCGATTTACAGACTGGATACATATTTTCTCAAATTAAAGTTAAACCAGTTGCCCGTCATTACACCCCTAAAAACAGTGGCATTCCTATTCCTACTAATAAATCGAAAAGCCTTACGAGAGAATATTATTTACCCAATAACCAAGGAAATAATGTAAAAATCTGTAAAAGTTTATTTAAAAAGGTTCTTATGGTTTCAGACTTCTATTCATTGATAGAACTCTTAAGAGAAAAACTGACTTGATGGTTCCATTGGATAAGCGAGGGCGCCATCTCCCTGCTAATAAAACTCCTGTGAAAAAAATTGATGATGTTTGCAAGTTCATTGAAAGTTTTCCAACCTATATTTCCCATTACTCTAGGCATAAAACACTCAGAAAATATCTTGGTCCAGAGCTAAACATTCGAATTCTTTACAGTGAATATAAGAAAAAAACAGTTAATTACGTGTCAGAACATAAGTTTCGTGATATATTTAACAGTAAATTTGATATACATTTTCATCCGCCCATTGTAGACTCCTGCAAAACTTGCGATTCTTTAGGAAACAAAATAAAATATGAAGTAGATCAAACAAAACTGAAGGAATTAACTTTGAAACTAGAACTTCACCAGCGCAAAGCCCAACAACTACGAGATGCTATGGATCAGGATGCAAAAATTCCATCGAAGGAAGATGTTACAGTTATCGCCTTTGATCTTATGAAAACCCTACCTACACCTGTCATCTCTACCGGCATAACTTATTATAAGAGGCAATTATGGACATTCTGTCTAGGAGTTCATAATTTGCAGAATAATGAAGCCACCGTGTTTATATGGGATGAATCGATTGCATCTCGTGGAGCCCAAGAGGTGGGATCATGTTTGATGTACTATATTAAAAATAATGTAAACACCAAAAAAGTTATAATGTATTCTGATGGCTGCGGAGGCCAGAACAGGAATATCAAAATGACTTTAATTTGCAACTATATTGTCCATTCTCAAGAATTTGTCGTAAAAGAAATTCAACATAATTTTTTGGTTAGCGGTCATTCTTTTCTCTCGTGTGATAGGGACTTCGGACTTATTGAAAAAAATAAAAAATTCTTTTCTAATATTTACGTTCCCAATAACTGGATTGATGTCGTATTAGGAGCAAAGAAAAAAAAATCCATTTAGAGTAGTCCTAATGGAAAAAGAAAACTCCTCAAAAGTAGAATGGCTAAAAATGCATTGTATTATAATAAAAAAAAGAAGACCCATTTGTTGTATATTTTAAATATGGCACCAGTGAGTGTCATGCTGTACAAAAATTTAGCATTCAAAAAAGAAATGTGGTTATGGAAGATTTCCAAAGACCGTTACCTCTGTTGTACCCAAATGGAAATTGTATAACCAATTGTATAACGCCAAAAAGAAAGATCTTTTACAGTTAACCGAATTTATTTCTAATTATTTATTATTTAAATTTACGGGGAATTACTATAAACGCCAAAAAAAACGAAGTACATGCTGATTACAAAAAGGCCACAAAATATACATCACCTATTGACAATAAATGGTAACGTGATAGAACAAGTAGAAAAATATCAGTATTTGGGAACTTTGATCAATGAAACCAATGATCATACTGTAGAAATAAACAGACGAATAGAGATTGCCAGATCAGCATTTATACGAATGAAGCCACTCCTAACGTGCAAAAATCTAAATTTGGAGATCAGACTACGTACCATTCGCTGTTATATATTTTCAATATTATTATATGGAGCTGAGACTTGGACATTAAAAAAATGTAATTTAAAAAGAATCGAGGCCTTCGAACTCTGGTTATACCGCAGAGTATTGAAAATATCATGGACTGATAGAATTACAAATAAAGAAGTACTGGAGAGGGTTGGTAAAGAAACAGAACTAATCACCACTATACAAACCAGAAAACTGGAATACCTAGGCCACGTGATGAGGGGACCAAAATATGAAATTTTGAGACTGATAATACAGGGAAAGATTCAAGGAAGAAGATCTGTTGGCCGAAGGCAGAACTCATGGTTAAAGAATCTACGTGATTGGTACCAATGCAGATCGATTGATTTGTTTAGAGCAGCAAGTTCTAAAATAAGAATAGCCATTATGATTGCCAACCTCCGTAGGAGACGGCACTCTAAGAAGAAGAAGAATTTATTTCACCCATCTATCATAACTTCTTTAAGTCTTTAAAATGCTCATTAGGAGCGCACGATGAACTGCCCATAGTTGATAAAAATTTTGATGCAAGTTTGTAATATTTTAACAAATTATTTTTTTTTTAAGTTAATCTATGCCATAAGTGTTTATTTTGTAATAAAATGATATTAAAATTAAAGTATGTGTCTTTGGTTTTGGTCCACTACGGAAGAACAAAAACTTTTATTAAAGCCAGATTGGATCAAGCCACAAAAACTTCTTCTTTAGTGCACATTGTGGTATATTTTTAGTGGTGCAGCAAAGGTTTACCTTTTCTTATGATTTTACCAAAAATTAAGCGTTGTTAAAATGATTTTATCAGTATTAAAAAAATTATGAAAAATCGAACATTTTTTAAACGCATTTATCTCTAATGAAGTTCTTATGTGGATGGTCCGCTCTGGTTCTCAACGCCTCAATTAACATGAGGGCTCTTGAATTAAAGGGGACCAATGTATGCTATAAGATTGTCAAGTGGCTATGTGGATCTTAGGAACCTTAGATAAACTTTTGGCTAGAGTGAGAATGCCCAAAAAGACTCAATAAACTGGCGGAACGTAACAGTCTCACATTTGTATGGGTTTTAGGACAAGAAATGCGTAGCAAAGAAAAAGGTGATAAACTTGCGAAAGACAATCAGCTACCAAATACTTTAGTCTAAAATTTGACTAAGGAGTCCAAAAAATCAACCTGCAACTGAAAAAAAGCTAAAAAAGCTGTTTCTAAATACTAAATTACTCTTAATAATAAAAGCATATTCCGGAAAATGTACAGTGAATCGACATATATTAATAGGGCTAAAAGTCCCAAGAAAAAGATACAAAAATCAGCTCGAAATTATAACAGACTTGATTATTGGAAATGTGGAAGTCGAAGTATTTAATCGAATAGACAGAGGCAGACGATAATTGCTGCCAATAATAAAAAGAAAAAAAACTGCTTATCTGGGTTACATATTTCGAAATTCCAATTACCAATTCTTAAAGCTAATAATGGATGCGAAGATAGAAGAAAAACGAGGCATCGGAAGAAAGAAATAAATACTCATGGTTTAAAAACATAAGGTATGGGACAAACCTCGATGCACATGCACTCTTTAGAGCCACTCAAAATCGCTAGAAGTATGCCAGAATTGTCGCTAACATCCATTAATTGAATAGGACCCTATAAGAAGAAGAAGTCGATCAGGAACACCTGCACAGAATGAGGCTGTTTCATGGTATTCATCCACTAGGTCATATTTTGGATTATTATTTAAAATATGTACAAATAAATCTTTTATTGTAAATACTCACTAGTTTCATCCAAAGTTAACCCAGGTGGACAAGAACAAGTAAAACTACCATCGGTATTGACGCAAGTACCACCACCTCTGCAAATGTCTGGATTGAGATCACACTCGTTGATGTCGGTACAAGTCTTTCCGTCAGTCTTGGCGTATCCCTTGGGACAGTCACATTCATTTCTGTTACACCTTTCGCAAGGGGATCCCCACGCAACTCCCACGGAACAACAGCATTCTGATCTTCTGCTGAGCTGGGGCAAGTCGTTTTCGCACCGGCCTCTGTTCAGGGTCGTCCAGCAGGATCCTTTACGATTATCTGTAATAAAAAGGAAAAATATAAAACGGTAATAGTAATCCTACGTACACCCTACGAAGGTTGGCAATCATAATGACTATTTTTATTTTTGAACTTGCTGCTCTAAACAAATGAATCAATCTGCATTGATACCAATCACGCAGATTATTTTACCATGAGTTTTGCATTCGGCCAAAAGATCTTCTTCCTTGAATCTTTCCCTGTAGTATGAATCTTAAAATTTCATATTTTGGTCCCCTCATCACGTGGTCTAGTTATTCTAGTTGTCTGGTTTCAAGCCTTGATTCAAGAGTCTCAGCTCCATATAATAATATTAAAAATATGTAACAGCGAATGCTCCGTAGTCTGATCTCCAGATTTAGATTTTTTAGATTTTTGTATGTTAGAAGTAGCTTCATTCGTGTAAATGCTGATCTGGCAATCTCTATTCGTCGGATTATTTCTGTAGTATGATCATTGGTTTCATTGATCAAAATTCCCAAGTACTGATACTTTTCTAATTGTTCTATCACGTTAATCATTGATTGTTAATAGGTGATGTGTATTTTTTGTAATTAGCATGTACTTCGTTTTTTAGCGTTTATAGTAATTACTATCTCAGCACTATTCATACTTAGGCTTTCAATAAGATATTGTAGATCTTCTATACTTGTTGCTATGATCACAGTGTCGTCTGCATATCGTAAGTTGTTAAATAATTTTCCGTTAACGGTAACTCCGGCAATCGCTTGCAGAATTTTAATTAGGACCACATAAGGAAGATTTAATTTTTGTTCATCGATATTATTATCATTTGAGCCTCATTGTGTTCGTTTAAATATATTATAGGCCTGTTATAAATAGTTTTGGCTACAAAATATCTCCTCGCTGCACCCTACTGTTAATTATAACTATCTTAATCGTAGAATTAGGATAAACAGTCGCTGAGTTTTGGTATATAACTCTACTAAACAAAAATAAATATCAGGAGTCTGTTATATTCGAACAACTTCTACAACTAGAGTTTTGAAGAACTGCATATGATCATTTGGCCTGTAGTCTAATCGAAATTCAGCTGTTCCTTCCGAATCTAGAAATCAAGTTTTGCTTTCAATCTGCATGCATATTGGAAGCAATAATTTGCAAGATATAATTTGTCTTCTCTTTTAGGAACTGCATTTTTTATGATTTGCGATGTTTTCGTTACACATACACATGGGATGAAAATCAGTTGCATTCTTGATATCGTTATTCGTTATATGAATTCAAATAGAGAATCAGTGTAGAAATCAATGAAGAATCATTTGTATGGATTTACATGCTATGCCATCCTCTTCCGCATCATTACTATTTTTAATATTTTGCAGAGCTTGGTAAATTTCCTTCTATAATACATCTGGTAGGTATTTTTCGACCTTACATTCTGCACCTTTGGCTTCTGGATCAGTTCTGGTTGGCTTTGATATAATATTTCATAGACAAATTCCACTATATGTAATACGTGTGACCTATCTGAGATTATAATATTGTAGAAATAATCAACTAAAAGCTTAACTAAACTTACCTATACATATCCTTCCAGTATTATCCAATACAGATCCGGGATCACATTCACATTTGTAAGATCCATGTATGTTAACGCATTCTCCGTTAAAGCAAGCCTCCGGTCCCAATTCTCGGCACTCGTCGATGTCTTCACAAACGAAGTTCTTGGGATTCATCTGCGTTCCGGTGGGGCAGATACACTGGAAGCTGCCAGGTGTGTTCCTGCATTGTCCCCCGCTGCACACCTGTACAATTAATCTAACAATTCATAATGGAAAAGGCTTAAACATGCTTAAATTTGTATAGGGACAGTTATATTACGACTAGCAATTCAAAAGTTCGTTATGAATCGAGACATTTACTACAAAAAAAAACACAATACATTATTAACACAATAAATAAATGTAACTTGGAAGATTATAAATGAGAGTCTTTAATTAATTACTAATTTGATATTGACAAGGGAAAAAAACACGATAAAAGTCAGTTTTGAGTCGTACAAACCAATAATAAAATATAAAGTGCGGCGTATCAGCCAAATTACTTGCTAAAACCTTGCCATCTAGCTGCGTGTGGTTCACGGGAGGCTGTAGATAATTTTTAGTCGCTCTATTTAGTATTTTGGTGCCATTTATATTTGTAACTGTTTGATGTGAGACAACAGTAAATGTTTAATTTATTTCTCTAAACCATTTTGTCTATTTATAAAAAAAAAAGTTTATAACCTGTCTTGTGTTTTTTAGGAAAGAAGAGCCTTTTTATTTTATCCAACAGGAAGTTTCCCCGAAGTGGCGTTCTATTTTAAATAGCTAGAGGTTTTTCTTGTTGTTTAGTTTGTCCATTTGTCCAGGAGTTTCATATAAATACTTCCTTGTTTCATTTTTGTAGTTGCCCTAATCCAATCCCATTGCCATTCACTTATCCATGATCATAGTTCTTCAAATAAACCCTGGGCGCCGTTCGCATAAGTTTCGATTTGTTTTGCTTGCCCTTACTCCACGCCAATGATTTCTGTCCCAAATTTTCAAACCCCTATAATAATACCCTATGCGGTAGGTAAAATAATTCTTCGAAATGCAACCACCTATATTTATTTTTTTTAACTACCTGTTCTTAATATCAAGAACTTAATGATTTCATATATCTATACGACCCGTGATTGTACATTCACTTTCATAAGTGTGAAGATCCCTCAATCAAACATAGTCAAAATTATTTAAGAAAAAAAAAAAGAAAATATCTCATTATGACTTTAATGAAAAATGTGATAAAAATGTCCTAATAGAGGTAATGGATTTTAACAGGAGCTATGAGTCATGCCGATGCAGTACACAAATTTACCTGATATTTACAAGATTATAGCTCTTGTTAAAATCCACTACCTATAATACAAAATACTTGACATACAACAATAAAATCATTGTAGAATTTCCTTTACACCCATAGGTTAATTTCCTACTCACCAATTCTTCCACTTCGCACTCATTGATATCCGTACATATTTTCCCAGTCTCGTCCACTTCAAATCCTGGATTGCAAATACATCTGTAGGTCCCTATCATATTTTCACAAGCTCCGTTTTGGCAAATGTTTGGATTCTGGGCACACTCATTGATATCGTTACCGTCAAAAGTGGAACCTAAAAATAATTCAAACAAATATACAAACCGTGTAAAAAATTATGGAAAAGTTCGCAAATTTTTTTCTATTTGCATATATGTACCGGTGCATTAAACTTTAAAAATAATGTTTTATTTAAAATAGTAAATATGATTTCGTTATCCCTTATCAGAGTCATTAAAATATTGTAACGTATAATTAACTGGATTAGTGTAGGTATGGAATATTAATAGTGTACGAAAAAATAATAAATCAAGCCTAATGAATGGTGCTTTGTTTTTAAATATAGGCGTATGAAATATAAATAATATTCCTCAATATTTCCAAAGTTGTTTAATGTCATTGGAGAACTACTGTAAAAAGCTATATTTGAAGCAAACCCGTATTAAAATTAATAGAAACTATCCAATAATCCCCAAAAGGTTATACAAAAATATATTTAGAGGTAATGTTTCCCTATATTTTTCTTTCTCTTTTTCTCTTTCTCTCTGTTCTTCTCTCGTTGGTTTCGCAACCTTCATGTGTCTTTAAAGATATTTAGACTTTATGCTTTTCTCTCTCCCCCTCTATCCCTCTTTCTCTCACTGTCTCTATGTCGCTTCAAAACCTTTCATCTGTCTTTGCTGACTGTACAATATGCCCCATTTATTTTGGCCAATGGGATCTTAGTAGATATACTACAAGAATCTGGGCTCATCTCCTAAATTGCAAAAATGGGGTTGAATGCATTATATGCCGTGCGCATCGGATCATGCCAAAAGGTCATTATTGGGTATCTTCGTTTTTATTGGTCAGATTGGGGCGTACGAGGGCTCGTTGGAACGGGGAGAAGGCGGGGAGACCAAAAACAAAGATGGTGGCGTTGCCAAATGGGCGCCAGAACGTATCTTCGTTGCTATTGGCCTGAGATTTTGACGTATGAGGTGTCAAAGCGTTGGTGACACCACCCTCAATTTTTCATCTTAGCTTCCATTCTTTTGTAGAATCATCTCAAGTATTTTACTGTTTTCATAGGTTACATGCTTTTACATTTAAAAATCACTTATTATCTCTCTCTATGGCCTCTAAGCCTAACATGATTAGTCTTATTTGTAATGAGTTCCAACTCATGCTTATTCGTCCAATCCTGACCAAGAGCTCGTCCTTGCCCTGCGCCTGCACCAGTATAGCGAAATTATCTGCAAAACCTAAGTGGGTAATACTGCCCTCCTCACCTAAAAGGGCGTATCTCACGGAAAGACAACTTTAGGGAATGAGTATTTTAGTAAATCCGCAAACTTCACCCACTCTCATCTTGCTCTCTTCAATCTCTCATGACTTTTTTAAATGCGTCTTTTTTAATAAGTGATTTTAAAGTACTTTGACTTGAGATATGGCTTTTTTTGCTTGGTATATAGATAAAGAAGTTGTTTAAAAATACCATGCCACCAAAATCTCATAAAAAAATTGAGATACGCCCTTTTTGCTTAGGAGGGCAGAATACCCATCTCACGTTCGTGGTGCTTAGCCATTCTTTATCTTTGTTTATTCAAAATAGAAGTGTTGAATTTTATTTTAATTACTTTATTCCGTATAGAGTTAAACAGTTTTGGAGGACCGTTTAAATATAAGCAAGGATAAAAGGCATTCATGCCTGTCTATCATTTTTACTCATTTTTTTTTCGAAATTTCATAAAAACCTCTGATTAGGTATTGCATCTCGACTTTGTTGTAGTAAAATATAAAGGCTAAATAGAAACTTTCTTGTTTCCAATCCATTTCTGCCTACTACTTATCAATGCTTCTAGGTTTTTAAGAATACTGTCATGCATTTTCAGAATATGAAAAAACTTGTGCAGGTATTTTGTCTGATAGCTTTTCATGCTCTTCTTAGTTTTATAATCTCTTTCATCATGTGTGTTAAAATTGGTGATGGGCAACACACTTCTGTTATGCTATGTTGTACGCATTATTTATGATCAAATACTTTTTCTATGTGTTATCCGATTGATGTTGGCTGTTCCAACGTTTTCGTAGCTGCAAAATCCGAGAATACAATGCAAAAAGCCAATAAAATAAACGAAAACGAAGTCAGATCAAGTAAAATATAATATAATCCAAAACACAATAAGTGAGTACGTAATAAGAAATTCAACTAAATTGTATGGACGATGTTGTATGAAAAAAGTATTTATAGCTTATACCTTATTAAAAAAATAAAATGAATTTTGTAACAAAAAGTGTTTAAAATGATATTTTTAAATGTGTCCCATTACAGGCTTATTTTCAAATATAAATCTAGTATTACCTGGACCGTGAGGACATAAGAGATCGAAATCTGTGGTTCCTGGCATCGGACAAGGTTGACACGTGGTACCCCAACCCATAGGTTTTCCAGAAATGATGGTACAACAGCAACAACTCGATTTAGTAACAGCAGTGGTGGATGGATTAAAGCATAGCCCGTCTCTGTATTCTTGATAGCACAGATCTCTTCGGATGTCCAAGCAAGATCTACCGTCAGGGCCTAAACATAGGAAAACGAAATAAAAATATAGTTTGCCAATTAAAAAAGATAAAATCATACATTTGTATGGTCAGATATATTAGTACAAATATTATAAAGAGAATACAAACAATATGTAAGAAAGTTTATACAAAATTGTACACTTGCTTTACGATAGACAACCCATCCTACATGAAAATATTTGTGGGTTATCACACAACCGATAGTAAGGCAATCACTTCTACACCTTTAATAAAACTAAAAGGAAAATATTGAATTTTTAATGATAAATCAATTTTATGTTCTAGTTCTTTGGAAAATCAGTCCTAATTCTTTAATAAATTGCATATTTTAATATTAAGTATTAAATTCTTTATTTTGACAGAGCCATTTGTCTTTCCCTCTTAGTCAAATATAATAATGATGTATTAACGTCTCTTTGGAATAGTCTAGATTAAAACAAAAAAGGTTGTTAAATATTTTTCTTAACCATCAAGTAGATGTGAAAATTATTTTTTTTATTTTCATGTTGCCTACAATACACCTACAAGTCTTGTTTTGATTATGTCCAATAACGTAATAGGTATATGGACCCAGGCAATGGTGGACATAGTGCCATAAACATCATTCACTTTGTTCATTGTTTTGATACGAAGCTGCACGAAACATTCACGATTTTTGACGAAGTTGACACAATCAAAAGATCGTTTTGTTTATATAAACTTCATTGGTTCTGTTTTTCATGATATGGGAAGGGCAAATTTTATTTTAAATTTTTGATGGATATTTACTTGTTTTGTGGATTTTAATATTGGTATCCATGTTTTCTTAGTTTTTAGTCCCTCTTCTATCCGATTAATATAATGTCCTAAACGACAATGGCTTTTATGTTCGTTTATCCTTGTATTGGTGTGTCTTTTCGTAGTTCCCACATATACTATTCCCCATGTACATGGTATTCGGTATACCCCGGCCGTTGTTAGTGGGTCGCGTTTGTCCTTCGTCGATCTTAAACAGTCCTTTGTAGGCTTGATTTTCTTTGTAGGCTTGAAAATGGTCTTTACATTGGCCTTTTTAAATACTCGCCCAATTCTGCCTGTTACCGATATATAGGGTAAGAACGCTTTGTCTATACATGCTGTTTCTTCGTCCTTTCTTCAGGTTTCAAGTTCACTTTCCAAATGCTGGGGTTCACAAATTCTCTTCTCCCTTTCCGTCAGAGTTTTGATGATACCTTGTTTTTGGCCTAAATGATGATTTGAGTTCCCGTTTAGGTATACGTCCGTGTGTGTAGGTTTTCGATACACTTTTTGTTTTAAATAATCTTTCTTTTTATTTACCAGTACATCTAGGAACGCTAGTTTTTGATCTTTCTCTGTTCTGTTTCCATCGTAAATTGAATATTTGGATGTAGTGTATTCATATAAGACAGGAAATCGGTAAGTTTTTCTACTCCGTGACCTCAAATCACAAAAGTGTCATCGACGTATCCAAACCATACCATTGGCTTGTATGCTGACTCCAGTATCCTCTTCTCTAGATGCTCCATGAGAAGGTTACGTGGCTACGACCAGGCTTAGTGGGCTTCCCATTGCTACTCCATTAACCTATTCATAAATATAATCTTCCCACGAAACGTCGAGAAATAATCTTAGAAGACAACGGCCTAACAGCTCAAACAAACATTTTAACAAGTTAGACGATGGCCATGAAAGCCTAACATATTTTCTATATAGGTGTCTTTTTTGTGGTCGTGGAAGTCCGAAGCGCGAAACATTATCACTTATTACGTAAGTAGTTTTTAAAGTTTATATTGTTTTATAATTATTAGGTTATATATTATAGATGTGTTGATGGTCAGGAAAGTTGATTTCCTTTGGACGAAGATAAATAAAGGCATTTTAAAATAAACGACCAAACATTGATGTAGTAAACATTTCATCAATCTCCCAGGGATACGCTTCTATAACACTCGATTATATAGCAATAATAATCGACTGCTGGGTCTATATATTATACGTCATTTGTTACATCTATCTTAAGTTTTAGGCCATGGAAAATTAATAAAAAATAACCTGAAAGTAGAGGCAAAAACTGAAAGCTAAAGAAAGAAAATGAGAGAAATAGTAAAGATAAAGAATCAAAATTACCATACATCTTAAAAAGAACACCAGGCGACAAAAACGAAAATAAATACTGATAAAAATATCAAAATAAAAAAAAAACTTAAATGAAGCAATCCATTTCAAAGCAAGCTCAATTTTTTTATTGTTATTCTCTCTATATTTAACTTATGTTTGTGAAGCTTATACAGAAACCATTTACTTCTTACCTAAACTGAATCCGAGATGACACTCGCATCTAAAGCTACCCGGTGTGTTGTAGCAGTTACCAAACTGGCAAGGATTATTAATGCACTCATCAATATCAGCACAATGTTTACCATCTGGACCAAGACGGTAACCTGGATCGCAAACGCACCTGAAGGAACCCTCCATGTTGATACATTTGCCATGATCACACATACCTAAAAACAGAACATTTTTTATTTGTGCAAAAATAATTTCTTTAATGAATGAATATATTTAAAGACTTGTACCTGTAGATGAGCATTCATCTAGATCAATACAGAACGTACTGTCACTGGATTCAACAAAACCTGGCAAACATGCACAAGCATATGATCCCGCTGTATTTTGGCATCGTCCATTAAGACATATTCTAGGATTCTCATAACATTCATCAATATCTGAAATAAAACAAATTTAAGCACCAGAAAAACATCGTAGAGTTGAAGTAATAGTTTTACCTATACAAGCGTATCCAGTTGGAGACAACTTGAAGCCTGGCTTACACTGACACTTGAAGCTACCGTCCATGTTGATGCAAATGCCGTTGGTGCACATTCCTATTTCAGAACATTCGTCGTGGTCTGTGCACATAGTACCGTCTGGAGTTACATCGAATCCTGGTGGACAAAGGCAGGAAAAACTTCCTGGAAGATTCGTGCAACGGCCGTTGATGCATTTACCCTCTCTGCATTCGTCGATATCTAAAAAAACATAAGCATGCATGTTATTTGTGGGTTTTTAATGTTATTTGTGGGTTTTTAGTAATTTTCACCATCTGTAATGGTCCGTTTCAGATTATATTAAGACAATTATTTACTATAAAAAAGTTGAGCTTTGGCAGCTGTCTTTTATAATCAAAATGAGATGGGTATATTAAGAATAATCAAGAGAGGCTTCGAAAGTTGTAGGTATTATCTAAAACTTTCTGCTTTATACTATATAGGTACCCTTAATCGTCGTTTAGCTTAAAGTGTTCGGTCTAAAGTCTTATTCAAATTACGTGTACAAACTTCCTCCATTATCTTTTTCTTTTTTTCTTTGACAGTTTTTATCTGAAGATCGCGATTCATGAATTCATTGAGCATGTACCACGATGCCTTAATAATAATGCGAAAGGTCTTCGACCTTTCGATTTTGTGGCTTTATCGCCGTATCCTAAAAATACCATGGACAGCGAAAATCACAAATATAGATGTCCTTAAAAGAATAAACCAAGAACGCCAACTTTTCGAAACCATCAAGAAAAGGAAAACGGCATATCTAGGTCACATCATGCGAAATGAAAAATACCAGTTCCTCCAACTTATAATCGAGGGTAAAATTGAAGGCAAGAGAATAATGGGACGCAAGAAAATGTCCTGGCTCCGAAACATAAGGCAATGGACAGGGATTAACGACATACGATCTCTGATACATATTGCAAGAAATAGAGAATTAATGGAAAATGTGATCGCTTACATCCATTAGTGGATTTGCATCTGAAGAAGAAGAAGAAAGGTCTTCGATTGGAATTATTTCGGTATGTCGATATTGGATCCCATAGCTCCATATTGGCTTTATCACTGATTTGTATACTAGCATTACATTGTACAAATTAAGTTGTGATCTTTTTCCTATTAACCATTTTACTGTCAAACCCAACTGTTTTCTTTTCGTGAATATGTGTTTCTTCCACGTTAATCTGCGGTTCAGGTGCATACCTAAGTATTTTACATCATCCTTTTATTCCATTCATTCCGGAAAGATAGGACTTAGGATTAGTTCCGGAAAGGAGGATTAGAAAGTAGTTGAGAGGAAGGACTTGTCTTATTTTGTATAGCAGACCAGTGTGTCAGACTTCATCAAAAGCCTGCGAGATATCCAAAAAGGCTACAGAACAGTATTTCTTCTCTTCTAAGGTTTTGTTTATGGAATTGCAGATTTGGTGAATTTGGTCAATGGTAGCATGCTGTTATCTAAATCCAAACTGGTGGTTGGGTATTACCTGCTGTTGTAATAGGATTGGCTGTAATCTATCTAGTAGTAGTTTTACAGAAACTTTTGACATCACTGAAAGTAAACTGATAGGTCTATAGGACTTAACTTCTTCTACAGGTTTGTCTAGTTTGTAGCCAGTTTTTAGGATTGTGTTAAAAATCTGTGTTAAATATTGCACTCCTCTTTTGGGAAGTTCTTTTAGCATGCATGCAGTGATTAAGTTGAACCCTGTGGATTTAGATCTGTTTGGATTTTGTTGAAAACTTGTTTGGCAGTAAATTTCTCCAATGATGCTTCTAGTTGGTATGGAGATTCTAATATTATCTTCTGGGGAAGATAATATACAATCGTATTTAGAGACATGCGTTATATCTAAAATAAATGCATTTGACATCATCCTTCATCTTCAAGTGTGTACTTTGGTATTTTGGAATTTTTTACTTGCCTGTTTCTGCTCATTTTAACCATATGGTTATATTATCTCAACTAGGTTTCTTTAATATTTATTTTTCGATTGATTGTTCTTTAAGACGTTTTCTTGTGAACTACACTTCACTCTATTTATTTCCACTTCTTGGGAACCCAGAACCCTTCAATTAAACTCCTAAATATGTAAAGGCCTTGACTTCCAAAAGTTCCAATGTGTCGTTACTGAGAATTAAATAGTCTTCTTAAATAAAGATGTTAATAATATGCTTTGTTTTGGATGAACTCTTAATATAGGCACTACTGTGGTCTGTATACAGACACTTGACAAGTTTGATCGTGTAATGTAGAGCAGATAAAAGAATCTTTCTCTTCAAGTGCCCTGCCGTTGCCAACGTTGGCTAATAACATGGCAATTCTGATCTTGTTCGAGGGGCTTTAAAACAGCTTGACCGATTTGAGTACGAACCACTTCCACAGATTTTGGAGCCACGAATGTCTTCTCCTGCCTAGCTCTCGCTTATTGTCTATCTCTTACTCAGAAAAAAGAATCATATTAAATATATACCATAACAAATTGTGTAAAACTGCCTAACTTACCTTCACAAATATTGTTGTGATTTAGTCTGTAGCCAGGGTCACACAAACAATCATATCCTTGAATAGTATCCACACACTTTCCTTGTCCGCAAATATCAGGTCTTAAAATACACTCGTTCACACTGATTTGCCCTACTTGGTTACTTCCTGGTATCACTCCTGGTGTTATGTCAATCGTAGCACCACCTGGTTGTAGAGGATGTGTAGGATGAGCTTCACACAGTCGACGATGTTCATCTGAAAATCAGTATAGAATTTATTTATTGTGTATCTTTTAATTGTGTATAATTTTTAGATATTATTTCTTGCACCTTTCCATTGAGGCATATATATTACACGTGAGAAATAATATTTATAATCGTTTTTTTTCCAAAAAGACTTATAAGATGATATTAGTGGAACATACAGTTTATAGTTACAGACCTGAGGAGCTAGCTGTATTAAAATTTAGTTGGAAAATCCACAATAAGGTGAAATCTAAACGTGTAATAAAAAATGTAACTACATGCCAATCAAAAGCATTTAAAATAAAACAAAACGTCGCTGGGATAATCTTTAAATTCTTGGTCTTCTATTTAGTAGGTATCATCTTAAATAAAATGGTAAAAACACTACGTGAACCAGCGTCTCTACACTAACCGGTTTAATCTATAAAGTCTAATTTTCAAACCAAATAAGCAAAAAAATCTTTTATCGTCGTATTATGAGAAATTATACTGTAAATAATTATGAAAGTCCTTACAGGTCTTCCTGCCTTCGAATAATAACCGTGTATAAAGTTGCCTAACACCTAGGAAGCAGTTTTAGATTCTTTCTCATAGTAGAACAAATTCTTTCGAGTTGGCGTGGCAGTGCGTCGTGGGTTATCTACGAACTACATTAAAGCTAAAAGAACGCAACAACAGTGTTCAAATTTTTGAACGTGCGAAAAATGCATTCACTTGATTGAATGAAATGCATGAAATATAATAAATAGAAAAGTTGATTATAAGATTATAAAATGAAGGAAAACGACGAAATATGATGTTTGATATTTTACAGATTCTTAAATGTTGTTTTCATAGACAACTCACCATACACCGCCACTATTCCTTAACAGGGCGAATACCCGTCAAAAATTATCTTGCTACGAGGGGAACCTTGAAAGTAAAAATATTTGGGAAAAACAGAGAGTTTTTAAATTGAAATGTCTCAAACGATGTATGTATATATTACATTAATCGAATGCTGATACATTAAGTGAAATGGAAATGTAATGACATAGATATAAGCTCGGTTTCATGAATGGATAACGCACAATGAGAAATTGAATAGCAAAGACAACAAAACGCGTGAAGCTGAGTTGAAAAGTGTAGTAAAACAAGCGACCAAAATATCATATAAAAGTAGAAATCAGCAACTTAAGTGTTAAAATGAGTGTGTTCTACAAAAGATGATGAGTGATTTACATTTAAATATTTTATTTACCTTCTCCATATTCAGGACATGGAGCACACTCTTCTCCGGTATACATTGCCCATCCTTGACCCATATTAACACCGCAACAGCAGTCTTTTTTGGACAGTCTGAACTGTAGGTTATTACTACAACGTCCTTGTGGGGATCTTTGCGTGTAACACAGGCCTTGGCGACCATCTAAAATTAATTTTATAAAATCATGACTCGTAATTATGCAGTGAAATAGTTCAAATGATTATGATACTCACCAATACAGTATGTCTTATCTTGACTCTGGATAAATCCAGGATTACAAAGACAGATAAAACCACCATTGGTGTTAATACATCTACCATCTTGACACACATCTTCCTCTTCGCATTCATTTTTATCTTCACAACTGTTTGTAGCGGGATTCCTGGTTTGACCGGGTGGGCATTCACAAGTAAAGGATCCTACTGAGTTGACACAAGAACCGCCTTGACAAAGGTGAGGAATTGCTTCACATTCGTTTATATCTAAAATAGTTATATATTTATTAAAATTAAATAAAAGTATTATTCCATGATTGTAGGTTGGGAACTCTTGCAAGTTACTCTGCAAATTAGTTAGATTTTTCAGATCCTAAATGGACCCTGCTAAAGTGGTGTTATCGCTTATATTGGTCGTTTATTTCCTTATATTTTGTAAGGCAATATTATGTATTTTATGTATTTCTCAAGCAGTTCTTTTATTTTTTGTTGTAAATATTAGTAGCCTATTGGATCAGTTAAAAATTGAACAATCAGCTTCTAGTTAATCCTTTTCTTTTGGTTCTACATTTAATATTTGTTTTGATATGACTCTATTGTTCTCTCCATTTGGTTTTCTATTACACAGTGGTGTTTTGGTGGTTTCTTTTCCATATTTGACTTATACTTAATTTTATAATGATTGGATTGTGATCTGATTGTAGATCAAGATATATTTCAATAGTGTTATAAATATCTCATCCATTTCTGGTCACGGTAAAATCTAGCAGGGTTGGATCAGGTGACTATTAAGTACGTTTTTCTCTTGAAACATGCTTAAGGTTGTTCTGATTTATAATATTTATTAAGTTGTTTTCCTTTAACTGTTATTAGTCGCCATCGCCAGCTTATATGTTAGGTATTACAGTCGTCAACATAGCAACTATTTAGTTTCTAGTGTCATCCTGTAGAAGTAATTAAGGAAACAGTAGCGAAAGTAGTATAATAGAAGTAAATCTTATTATAGTCTTACCTACACACTCCCCAGTTTTGAGGTTTTTCAAATAACCAGTTTCACAGTCTAACCTGGAAGGACAATGTTGACAAGGATGTCCCCATGCTTTTCCTACTGTGGCGCAGCATAAAGTCTTGGTGCAGACTACTCCTTCTAGTTGATTCACGCAAAGATTTCCTCTATATCCAGTATAGCACGGTCCCGTCCTGTAATCTGTATTAAATATTTAAATTTAATCGATATTACCGAACATGATAAATACTAAATTCTAGAGAACACTGCGATGGGGACGTTAAAGGGAAACCACCCAATTACACTCCCTAGTAAAGGCACCATGACATTGATTATTCGAAATGAATAATATTATTGATCAAGGACTGCGGAACTTAAGATCTGAGAGGAAAAGAAATACACAATTAAACCACAGTGCTTTCAAGGTCGCTAGCCAGCAAAATCCCTGTAAACAAAATATCACCAGACAAAATATGAAAATAAAGAAATCATATGGAATCGCTACATGGAAGGTAGCAACTTTTTATAAAGCTGGTAAGCTGAGAAATGGACAAAAAAGTATGTATCAATATAATGGTGGTGAATAAAACAAGATGGCTAACTACAGGAAATTGCATAGCAAACTAATACGCCGTTTATCTTTTTGGAAACCAAGACCATATGCATCCATAGAAATGGAACATAAATAATTATAAAATAGCATTTTAGCAAGAACGTCAGTAAGGTCATCACAATTTCAGATAAAGTAATTTTAATACAGCCAAACTTGTAAATATAAATATAATCCAAGTTTCAACCTTCCCAGATCAAATACCAGATCAAAAAAATTGAAGAACTACAAGATCAAATGGAAGAAGTGTTAAAAATAATCGTGAGAGATTACGCAAAACGTCACCGGAAACTTTGGCTTGGAAGCAAGAAATCAAATAGATGAGCATCTAATCGAATTCTGTCAAGAAAACAACTTCGCCATTACAAATATCTCATTTTAATTTCCAGAAAGGCACGGAAAAAGGCAAAAAGTACACGTGGAAAATCCTTCAAGATGAATAACCATTTAGGATAGTATATAATAAAATAAGCCACACATTTTGAAACATTTAAGTGATGAAATAATAAAGCCAACTAAGGCTAGTAGGATACATTTTAATCACTTTAGAAAACCATCTACCCCGCCTGGTAATACAAGGAAAAGTGAATGGAAAGATATGGACTGGTTGACAGAAACTTTTTGACAAAAGAATGATTTTACGCAGTAGCTAATAGAGAAAGGATTCAAAAAATTATGACATAATGATGGCCAACATCTGAATATGGACGCGGCACCTAAAGAAAAAGATAGGTAAGAAACAATGATTATTACAGAGATCTTAAAATAAAAATCATCGAGTACGATACAAATAACTTTATAAGAAGATATAAAGATATTGTACATTATCATATTAACCTGAAGACAACATAAATCGTCTATAATAATGAATAAAAACATAAGTGATTGGACAAACTTCGATACCCATGCACTCCCTAGAGCCACACAAAATCCAGAGGAATATGACAGAATTGTTGTCAACATCCACTAATTGGATAGGGCACCATAAGAAGAAGAATAAAGAATTAGTAATTAAACGTTAACAGAATTTTTAGAACTGTTAATTTATGAATTAAAAAAAAAAAAAAAATTAGAAGCTGTAGAAATGGATGTGTTTCGAAGATCGTTAGGTATATCCCGCAGGGAAAGAGTTCGAAATGAGGAAGTAAGACGAAGAATTGGAATAGATGGATACTTGATGGATAACATGGACTTGATGGATAAGATGGATAACAACAGACATTGAGAGGAAACAGTTGATTTGGTATGGTCATGTTCAAAGAATGGAAGACACAAGACTACCCAAGAAGATTATGCAGTGGGTACCACCAAACCGCAAAAAACGAGGAAGACCCAAGAAGACATGGAAAGAAGGGGTAACTAAAGCAATGAGTACAAGAGATCTTAGAGACGGCCAATGGGATGATAGAAGGACGTGGAAGTTAGGCATCGGACAACGTCGAAAGACGTTCTAAAACCGATATATATATATATATATATATATATATATATATATATATATATATATATATATATATATATATACAATTTATGAATTATAAAAAAATTAAAAATCCGATTGGGATTCGACAATAGAGCAATTTTTATTAAATCATTCCATTTAAAAGACAGTTGAACAGAGAAAATCAAAGGACCATAATCCTAGAATGTGTATAGTGGTACTCATGAAAATTTGATTGGTCAAGCTTATAAAAATTTGATTTTGATAAATTTGATTTATCTATGAAAACTGTGATATAAGGATACTTATTTTTTCTTAAGATGATAGGTAGACATCTAGTAGAAGATATAAGTAGGTAATGTACGCTAGCAGAAAGTGAGTAGGGTACAAAACTATATGACAATGGATGTTAAACTACATTGCTTACCTATTTCACAGTGATTTCCCGAAAAACCGTAAAAGCAGGCACATCTATCAGGTCCAATACATCTACCGCCATTTTTACACTGTTCTTCACAAATAGCTATAAAGAGAAATTTAGTTGTTTATGATTAGTACTGCAAAAATATCAATAAACATATTTACGTTCTGTGCAGAATTCTCCACTATAACCGGCTGAACAGACGCACTTTCCATCTACACATGATCCGCCGTTCATGCAAATCGCTCTACAAGATTTTCCATCGAGACCTAAAAATAACATACATGAATATAATTATCTAAGTAGTATGCTATAACATACCTTGTATTTGCTTTGATCCAGGTCCACAAGTAGAAGATCTTTGGCCTCCTTCACAAAGACATACGTTAGGCGAAACGCACTGACCATATCCACAACTTCTCGAACAAACCGCTGAAAATATATTGTATAAAATATTTGTAGATGTACGATAAATGGTTTCTTACGTAATATACAAAGTCCTATAATATTGTGCCTTTGCCATCCTGGACAACAGTAACTCCTCGTTCGTGATCGGCATACGTTTGGTCTGTAACAAAAAAGAAACGTTTTAGCTACACTATATTATTTTTGTCTAAATGATTTCTATCAACAACAACAATACAGGCCTACATTTATTTTCATGAAAAAGTGTTTTAAATTTGGTAGGTGTCCTATAAATAGGTGGGTGTAAATATGGTAATATAATAATAGTGTCCTATGGTTAAAGTTAAAAGTTATAAAGTTATAAAGTTTATAAAGTATAAAGTTTTTTCCAGAACGTCAGTTTTTCAACAAAAGCGTGTTTGAAATTTTTCTTAGAAACTGACAAAAATACAGAGAAAATATTTATTGAAACTTTATTTATTACAAAATTACACTACACTACTAAGTTGTTCTTAAAAAATGAATTCAGTGTAACCTACGTTAGACAATATTTGGTTTTTTTTGAATAAAACCGTTCTTTTTCCATAAAAACTGCGTTTTGTCTTTTTTATTGGATTTTTGTACTCGAGTTTCTTCAAGATCCAGCAGTAATCAATCATCGTGCTTATATCCCATCTTGCTTGGTAACGTCTTTCCATCGCCTTTATATCTTGATGGAACCTCTCCTCCTGCTCCTCGCTGGTAGCTCCAAGATTTTCGGGAAAATAGTCGATGAGGAAATCCAGAAAATGAAGTTTGACGCTATATTGCATCTCAGTTTTTTATAATTTGCGACCATGTAAGCTATAACTTCTGTATAGTTTGGAGACTTTTTGTTTACAAGAAATCCGTCTATGACTGCTGCGAATAACTCCATGCTTCAAATGCATCTTGAGTCATTGTACTCTGGAGCAATCTGTACGATTTTAAGGATCAAATTTGAGGCCTACAAAAATTTATTCTTTAAGTTTAGTTTTAGAAAGTGTAGGAAATTTGTCGCACATATATTTAAAGTAGTCACTTTATTTATTTCAAGCTTTGACAAACTGGTTCATCAACTTTATGAGAAGAGGAGGCAAAAGAACTAATTTTGGGTCAATTAGTGTATCACATCTGACCCAAAAGCATGGATATTATTTTGAGACCTCTACAGAGTTCTAGCTAGCCAACAATATTCGCTATACTTTATTTTATTTAGCAACAGTTCAAGATTCTCATATGTTTCTTTAAGATGCACGGAATCACAAACAGGCACTGAGGCAAAAAGTATTACCTTTGTGCAGCAAGACACCCTTCAGACTTCCCTTAAAAGAATTAATAAATAACCACCATAATGTAGAATCGTAATTGTCAGCTCTCAGTTTTATAAATATTTCAGAAATATTATGACAAACACCAGTCAGCTCTCTTGTGAAAAATATTCCGTGAGCTCTTTTTCACGATGCCTACACCACGAAAATCTGATACTTTCAGTCACGATCCTAAGATTTATGCAGCTTCCTTCGATAGACCCAAGTTACTCATTTAATTTAACTTGGATAACCGTTTGAGGTTGGTCTATCTCAGGATTGTATTCGTCTTCATTGTTTATTTTTCGTCTGAAAGTTCATCTGATGATTGCTATTGGATGGTGTGAAGAAAAGGTGGAGGAATAGGGATTCCTGGTCCATGAGAAACAGGTCGTTTAGCAGAAGATAAATCAGTATATTAAATTTTGTGTTTATTTTTTGAATTGAAACCCTTTATATCCCAGGAGCAAAAGTAGCAGTCGTCCTATCGTTTTTTGGTCCCCATCATATCATAGGAATGCGGAAGCGTAAAGAGTTACATGAACCTTTTGTTCATTTTCTCAGTAGTTCGACACACTTAAACCAAACTGTGTATGGAGCCCAAGATTTGTCCTGATCACCAAACATAGTAAGTGTGAGAAGTTTTTCTTATAGTCTGTTATGTTTCGTTGATGCATTCCTATTGTTAAATCACCACCTCCTCCGCAGTCTTAATCCCTTTTGGCATGCGGTGATACCATCAGGCCTTCACAGTTTTTTCACGATTTCCCTCCATCCTTCTCTGTCCTGGGCTAGTTGTTCGGCTTCATGTAACCCTTGTAAATCACCACACACCTAACAAAATATATTAGGAAGGTTTTTACACTTTCTTGATGACATTCGATGGCTCTGAAAATATTTAAAATATAGTTTAAAATATAAGCAGAGAAAGAAGATAGTTTTAACTTCTTTCTAGAAAGTATGGTAATGTATGTTAAGGGTTATTTTTAAATGCTGTCTGTTGATAAACACATGAGTTTAAGTCTTCTAAAATTTTATCCCAAAAAGTTGTAGCTGAAAAATTAAGAAAAAGACTAATTTCTTCTATGATAACGATTATGAAGAGACGATTACTAACTGGATAGAAATCATAACTAGATATTTGTACATTTTCTAATAAATATGGTTAAAAAATGGTGAACATATCTCGTTATCGGCAAACTGTGGTAATAAATTACAATAAAGGTCAAGCCGCAAGAGACCTCTCCTACTAAAATATAAGGAATCATCATCCAACTGTCATCCAACCCCATCAGGAAGAGAGAAATATAGTGGAATTTAAACTAGTATTAACCATATAAATTTTATTATAATATACAAGTCGGTAACAAAGAACAACGTGTTATGGACAGGTTTTAGAAAACAGTAAAACATCTGGTTACTTACAATGAATTTACCACAGAACCGTGAAAAGCACCAAATAATCGCCATGAGCTTCATCAGGCTACAAATAGAAGTAAACATTAACGAAAAATATATAAGAATCGTAAGGTATGTAAGAAGCAGCCACAGTCAAGATTCCATCGAATCAAAATAGCAGTGAACATGTTAAAAAAAATAAGAACTAGAAAAAGGGTAAAGTTTATAATATATTTATTTACCATACTTTCATAAATTTATGAAAATTCCTTGTACAAATCACATTTGTTAGCCAAAGCGCTAGTTTTTTCAGTATTGAGTTCATAACGGTACTCAGTACCTATATTCACTTAGTAAAATAAGGCCTTTAGGCCTGCTGCGAGAGTTATTGTTTATATACCCATTATTTTCATCTTTTCTAACTTTTTACGTAGTCGAACAATGTGCCATTAGTGTTTGTTAAAGTTCTAAGAAGTTAATATCTAGAGGTAGGATAAAATATGTTTTACTCCGGATTCCGTGATTATTGTTACAAAATATCTTTGAGTCTATATACAAAAATTATATTATTGAACATAACTTCCACCGGACTCCAAATGATTACAAACAAGAAAATCTCTGATCCGCATATCACGAATTATCTCTGATTATTTTTAAATTTAGAAAATTTATGGATTGATTCTGTTCTGTTTCTATTGTAAATTTAGTATAACTATGGGATAATCTAATATACAATAGGAATTGGTCAAGTCGCCTAGTAGTTTCTGTAAAACATACCAGTACATCGTCTGTGTATCTCCACCAATATAAAAATTGTCACAATAAGGGATGTTTTGAAATTATTCTTTCTAGATGAACCATCATCATCATCATTTTGGCTTTTCTACAGCGCTTTTCATCGATGGGTCTGAAATTGCAGGCCTGAAACACAATCCAAAAGATTGTCCCACATCTTACCGTCCTATTTCCCTCACCTATAGCATGTATGTAAACTTCTCGAGAAGATTTTAAATAATAATTTTTTAATAAGACACATTCTAGATATGGTATCTAGAAAATTAAAATCTCCTGACCACAGTCCAAAGTGGTTTTCGACGAGGAAGATCTGCTAACGACAACTTAGTGGCGCTTAAGTCAACCATTCATGATGCATTTTTACTAGATCAGAAAGTTATAGTAGTCTTTTTTGATGTGAATAAAACTTTCGACACAACATGGAGATACCTCATAAACTTGATAAATGGGGAGTACAAGAACATATGCTTGCGTTTAAAAAAAACTTTCTGAATAAAAGGGAAATAAAACTAACAGTAAATGGATACACCTCTACCACTAGAATACTCAACAACGGTGTTCCACAAGGTTCTATTTTAAGCCCGACTTTATTTTTAATTGCATTTAACGATGTAATAAACACAATTAAGCCTTCTATAAAAACAAACTTTTACGCTGATGATGTCGTTGTCTATATCAAATGCAAAAATATTACATCTGGGGCTAAACCACTAAAGAACCTTCTATACAAAATCGAAGAATGGTCTTCCAAAACAGGCTTCCCTTTGTTAACTAATAAGACACATTACACAGTATTGAGCAAACGCAAGAATACCACTCCTGTTTAGTTAATATTTAACGGTCAAAATATATCTCATTCAGAGAAATCGAATTTTTTGGGCCTAACGTTTGATTACAAATTATACTGGAAAACTCACATTACGAATTAACAACTAACTTGTCAAAATAAAATAAACTTGCTGAAAATTTTATCCAGTAATATATGGGGAGCTGATTCTTGCATTATGCTTAACTTCTACAAATCAATTATTCGCAGTAAACTGGATTACGGTGTAAATTACTACGATACAGCAAATAAAACGTTCCTAAAAACGTTAACACAATTCAAACAACATCTCTAAGATTACTACAGATTACTACATCTACTTAGTTTAAATTATGCAGCAAGAATATCTTATAATAAAAAGCACCCATTATATTCTGAGATTATTAACGCACCTACATCCAATTTGCATAGAAACAAAAAATATAAAGATAAACCCTTTAGGGAAAGAATCAATGAAAAAGGATTCAATTCCAATGAATTGAAATTATCCATAACCACAAAATTAGACTTCCCTTCATGGCTTACCCCCTTACCTATCACCAATTTAGCTTTAACACAGTACCCAAAAAATACGACAAATCCTAACCTTATTATTAATGCATTCAAAGAAATTATAGAGAAGTATCCAAATCACTACATAATATACACAGATGCATCAAAAACTGAAAATGGCCATGCCACAGCCTTCCCAATTCAACAGCACTGCAGCATTTATACCGGGGAAACCACAACGATATTAGAAGCTATCGAAAATTTCTCTTCAACGACTGAAAATAATATTTTAATCATCACAGATTCACTCAGCGCAATTCATTGAATTAATTAACATTTCCTTAGCCATCCTATTGCACAAAATATAAGAAATGAACTTAATGTACTAACCATATAAATAAAAAGTTAACATTTATTTGGATACCTTCACACATTGGCATTAAAGGCAACGAGGAAGTTAATCAATTGGCATTAAAATCTATCAGAAATGAAAATGTTCCAGAAATTACTAAATATCCCTACACCGACCATAAACGACAGTCCATGAATCATATAATAAATTTATGGCAAGCAACCTGGGACGCAACAGACTCTAAATAGAAAACAATAAAGCCTCGAGTAGACGCTAGCCTACTACAAGA
This sequence comes from Diabrotica balteata, assembly GCA_918026665.1. NCBI lineage: Eukaryota > Metazoa > Arthropoda > Insecta > Coleoptera > Chrysomelidae > Diabrotica > Diabrotica balteata. Next base: position 155,161,916 of record OU898281.1, on the reverse strand, counting down.
ACGAAAAAGAAGAGTCAAGTAATCGTAAATCGTAAAACGGAGTAGTGGCTATACCGTTCTGATGAGACCTAAAGAGGTCGAAATACGTATAAGCGGCTTGTCGCTGCTCTGTATTGAATCAAAATCTAGTACCGTTATTATGTGTAATCGTAAATCGTCTTCGAATCAGCCACACAATACTAATACACCAACACATTCTAAACAAAGAACCAGCTCCGATTTGTACCTACTGCTCTACTCAACTTACCGTGAAGCATCTGATAATCGACTGTCCTCAGTTCCAACCTCAAAAAACATGCCGAGGAATTAGTGGAAACCTGAAAAGTGCGCTTACGACAAATATCTCGGATTCATTGCAGTTTCTAAAAGACATAAACATTTATAATAAACTTTAATTTATCAAATTGTACTACTGTATATGTCCCCCCCACTAATGACCCTTGGTGGTTGATGTGGGTTCTCTATGTTTTAAAAAAATACTTACGAAGAAATGAGCTTAAGTTATTGTTTGATAGCGTACAAATACGTGTGTGATACAGCGGTATATAGAGGCCAGCATAGCTCGAAATAAATCTTCATTTTTTACATATTATTCATTAAATTGTTTTCACGTCGTTGCAAAATATTGTAGCAGTTAATTCTTCCTTTATTGATTTGTGTTCCGCAGTTCTGACGTGTTTGTCTATTTAAGTAAGATCTATATAAGTATTTAAGGCTCTTCTGTGTTCGCCAAAAAATTGCTAAGTGCAGACTTGCCTTAATCTGCTTATAACTCTTTAAATACCGATATACTTTCAGCTCAGTTGATAACTGCCCATCTTGTAGCAGTTTATACAAAAGGAAGTCCTCTTCAAATTTGCACTTATTGTCCAATAAGTTTTATGTGCTTTTTCTTAAATTTTTGAGGAAGACACAATAATATCTTTTTGTCACAAACTGTAATCATTTGAGTCCTAATTAGTAAGGATATCGAAAATGTAGATTTAGTAAGTTATGTTGATTTTTACAAAAAAAAATATTTATTTACTTAGTGTGAACCTAAAATTTTTTATCGACTTATATTGATAAAACTAATACTATAAATCGTATCACTTTAGTATTGTAAAATAATAAGCATTATCCCTGTCTACGTCTATTTATGATCTAACACTGCAATAGACGGTTAGATGATGCCCCAACACTTATTTTACCTTTCTATTTCTTTATTTGTAACATAAACAAAGCCTTATTATCTAAAATACAAAGCCCTTTAAAAGTTTCCAACGCTTTAACGATCCATAAATTTTAAATCTATGAATGGTAAATGAACAACCTGTTTCAATTTTAAATCACACCTCCGGGCAGTAATGGCTAAATAATGAATATCTTTATTAACTTTTTAGTTAACTCATGTAGTATCTAAACGCGAAGAACAGAAATGTGTCGACTTGGAGGTAAAGTTTTGTCTATACTAAATGCAAAGTAATTGAACATACACGTCAGGTTGGGTTTGTTGCCATATTTTAAGTCTGGATGTATAAGACGCGATTTGTATAGGGTTTACTATTAACCCATTTATTTATTATTAGAATTTATAAAGCTTGTAACATTGAAAATCCAATAATTTTTTTTTATTATAACTAATAAATTAATAGTCAAAATAAAAAGTTATTGTAATGAGTTTTGGTCTTTTTTTTTCATATTTTATGGGGTGGGTGGGAAGTCGTAGTAATACCAGGTCTTATGTATGGTATATGGGATTCCCACATCGCCGCTCCTCTCAATGGTGCTTGTGATTCGTCAGTGTACTCCGGAATTCGCCCTGGTGGCGACATATTTTCGGTACTACATCCGCCTCACGTTCCCTTAAATATCGCTATACGGATGAACTTAACGCCACATTTTTTATGTATTATCAATAGTAGAGGAGAAGGTACAAATATGGGCTATGATACTTATATGGGCTATCGCAATTAATATAAAATACACACCATCATTATATATAGTCTATACGTCAATAGCTTGACTAGACAGTCTTTAGTATAAAATAATAACCAATAAAGCTTCTTCTTCTTCTTCTACCGCACTACAGCCCAAAATGAGCCTTGGCCTCCTTTATTTTTTGCCTCCACCCTTGTCTGTCTGTGGCTGCTCTTCTCCATACACGGACTCCTAAAAGTGCTTGTGCGTCGCTGATTACTGTGTCTTCCCAGCGCTTTCTTGGCTTTCCAACTGGTCTCTTTCCCTGCATTCTGGCGTTCAGTGCTCGTTTTGGTAGCCTATCCTCTCCCATTCGTATCACATGTCCGGCCCATTGCAATCTTTGTATTCTAATGACGTTTGACAGGGGTGTTTCCTTATACAGTTGATAGAGCTCGTTGTTATATCGAATTCTGAAAATTCCGTTTTCCCTCACAGGTCCTAGTATTCTCCTCAGTACTTTTCTTTCGAATGTGTCGAGTTTGTTTTTGGATGTTTCTTTCAGGACCCATGCTTCGCTGCCATAACATGCTATTGGCCGAATTAAAGTTTTACATATTCTCATCTTTGTATTTCGGTGGACACTTTTAGACCGAAATATATGGGAGAGGGCAAAATAAGCTTTGTTTGCCTGCGTTATCCTTTTTCGTATTTCTCCATCCTCTGCTCCATCGGCATATATTTCTACTCCCAGGTATGTAAACTTTCCAACCGTTTCAATGTCATCTTTATGTATAATGTTTTGTGGGATTATATTTCTTCTCGTCTGTACCATTATTTTTGTTTTTTCTGTGTTAATTTCCAGACCTAGCCTTTTCGTTTGTGTTTTTAACTCTGCGTATGCTTCCTGTGCTCCTGTTGACGTTCTACTCATAATATTAATATCATCGGCGTAGGCAGCCAGTTGAACAGTTTTATTGGTCAGTAGGTTTTCTCGTCCAGTTTGCATTTGCCTGACCGCATACTCCAGTGCCAGGTTAAACAATGTTGGTGCCAGCCCATCTCCCTGCTTTAGTCCCTGCGAGATTTTGTAAAAGTCTGTCCGGTTGTTTTTTATTCGTACACATGCCTGAGTTTTATCCATTGTGGCTTTAATGAGTCTAATTAGCTTATGTGGTATTGCTAATTCTGCTAATATATAGTATAGTCTGTCCCTTTTGACTGAATCGTATGCCTGTTTGAAGTCTACAAACACGTTGTGAACATCAATGTCGTGTTCCCACGATTTGCTCAAGACCTGCTTGACTGTAAATATTTGATCCATTGTCGATCTTCCCCGTCTGAAGCCCGTCTGATATTCTTCAATAATATTTTCTGCTAGTGGTTGGAGTCGCTGGTTTATAATATACGTGAGGATTTTATACGCTGTACATAGTAGAGAAATTCCACGGTAGTTTTTGCATTGGAGTTTGTCTCCTTTTTTATAGATTGGGCATACTATACTTTTCTTCAATTCGTCGGGTATTTTCTCTTCTTGCCATATTTCTTTGATAAGCGCGTGGATATGACTTGATAGGTGGTTGCCATCTACCTTATACAGTTCTGCTGGAATCTCGTCAACTCCCGGGCTTTATTGTTTTTCTGGGCCTTAATAGCTTCGAGAAGTTCCTCTATGGTTGGAGCTTCTACTTCAACTTCGTTCTCTTCTACATGGTTCGTACCCATTTCATCTTCCATATCTACTTGTGTTCCAAGTAGGGTCTGAAAATAATGCTTCCAGGTTTCTGTGACTTTCTGTTGGTCACTGATTATTTGCCCACTTTCATCTTTGCATAGGCTTGTTTGAGGTTTATATCCACTTTTTATCTTTTTTAGGTATTCGTAAGCTCCTCTAATTTCGTTTTTTTTTAAATTTTGTTCCATTTCTTCTATTTGTCCATTTTCATAAGCTCTCTTTTTGTTTCTACATATCTTGTCTGCTTTCCGTCTTGCGACTTTAAATGATGTTCGTCTTTTCCGTGTTCTTCTTGTTATGTACATTTTGTGCACTTCGTACCAATAAAGCTTACAGTGACCTAAGTCCAGTGACCGTTGAAACAATCACATGTTAGTGTTGACGCTGTTCAAGAAATTTTTCACTTTTACAATTTTTTCACAATTGTTCACTAAAATATAACCCTACAAGTACAAATAACTTTATTCCTCCTCCGCCATTGATAAGAAAGTTCCATTTGCAATGAATCGTTAAAACTACGCATCTAAACAAAACCACGTGCTTTTATCTCGGAAAGTGTCAATCAATTTATGAATTGCATAAACTCAATGACCTTTAAATTATCAAAAAATTCTTGAATGAAAATAACACTTAACAACGAAGAAGCTATTAGATTATCTTGATAGTAACTGTGCCTTCTATTCTGGATTAGATTCGATTTAATTTAATCTAAAATGCAGCTTCTATTATAGACGCCGATTACGCAAGCATGCCTCAAATAGTTTTCGTGCGGTCAGCCATAGAACTATTGTTATATTGTACAGTATAAAATGTTTAATACTTGAAGGAACGATGTGCCAAATTGAAACGATATTTTACCTGACGGTTAGATGAAGTTCGGAGAGCAACAAACACATTTTTTTCTTAGAGCGAAAATTAAGCACCCTTCATTACTACAAAAAGCAACAAGGCCCATGCCATGACGAGAAGAAGATAACAATGAACTAGCAGCAAAACAACTACAGTTCTGTATGATAGCTACTGCATTAGTAACATTGCACGAAAATGAATATTGTTATTAAAATAGACATATTAAAATCAATTTTGAGACATTTTGTTTAAATCCGTAAATATGTCAAACGCCGTTTATGAAAATGAGGGTAAACCAGGGAAAGTATGATTGTGGGGCAAGTATGACAATACTATATAAAATTTTCTACAATTTAGAGATTCCAGCGGCATCTTGTGAGTAGAAACTTAAGTTCTTGAAACAGTGGTCTATTCAAATACGGGTATGTAGAAAACAAGTAAATTAAAGACTTTATCATAAAAAACCCCAAGCTGTGGAGTACTCAAGAAAAAAAATGACAGATCCTTTCATCATCAAAGAATATTTTGATATTCTCGAAAAAACTTTAGTTTAGCTAAAATTAAAGGACAAACCGCAACTTGTGTGGAATTTGGACGAAACATCCATTTCACACTACCCCAAAAAAGCCAAAGTCATGGGAGCTAAAGGTAAACCAAGTTCCAGAACTACTTTCGGTCCAGGAAGAGAAAGCACCACTATTCTTTCACCATCTATATCAAGGACGAACGCACCACCACTAATCGTATTCAAGGGAAAAATATTTGGGATTCCTGGCTACCAGATAACCAGAACTCATTTCTGGGAACTGCTTATGCAGTCAGTCCCAATGGATGGATGGAGAGTGACGTATTTTTTAATTATTAAAAAAAACGTTTATTCCCCATTAGGAAAAAAAGACCAATACTGTTCATATATGACGGTCATAGTACCCATATTAGTATTTAACTAGTTGAATTATCACGACAGAATCATATCACAATCATCAAACTTCCTCTGCGTACCAACCACTTTCTGCAGCCTTTGGATTTAGCCGTATTTAAACCTCTAAAAGACGCTTGGAACCAAGAACTCGTAACCTGGCAGAGACATAATGCTGGCCTCAAAATTTCAAAAAAAGAGTTTTCTTTGACGATATGCACTACAAAGAAAAACGTAAGCGTAGAAATTATCAAAAACGGGTTAACAAAAGCTGGTATATTTCCATTTAACCGTCATGTCATACCAGAAGAAAAATACCACTTTGAAAGCCTAAAAAGATGGAAAGAACAAAAGAGTTTAGAAGACCAAACAATAGTTGTAGTTGAAACCGCAAATACTAATATGGATGGTATTACTGTTGGTAATATTGATGAGTCGGTAAATAAAGACCAGATTGTGGAAAACCATACAATCAATATTTCTGATGCAACTCTAAGTAGTAGTTTTTCAAAAATAAGTTTTGAGGAGCTGCTATTAAACACTGTGAAACAGACAAACAAGCAAAGTCCTTCGAGCTCAAAAAGAAAAAAGTAGCTGCAGGGGCAGAAGTCGATACTTCCGAAGAAGTTCTGAATAAACTTACAGAGGAAAATAGATTGAAAAACATAAAAGAAATAGAAAAAGAAACAAAAGAAAAAAAAAGGAGCGAAAATTCAAAAACCGAAGGAGATTAAGAAACGAGAAGAAACTTTTAGTAGCTCAGAATCGGAAAAAGATTTAGTAGAATATGTTGACTCTGAAGATGATTAGATCCTGAAATATTTGAAGAAAACGGGCAAAGAATTGCGAAAGAAGTGCCAGTAGTTGAAGAGTTGGGAAAGACCCAAATCGTGCTGGGAATTTGGGTTGTTGTAGAGTACACGTCTAAAAAACATATTAACCATTTTATTGGAAGAATTGATAACAAGATTAAAAATTAATTGAGAATTTGCTTTTTAAGATATAAAAAGAGTAGAAATATCTTTTTTTGACCTGATATAGAAGACACGGATATGATAGTTAAAGTGGATATCGTAAAAACTTTACCAGAACCCGTTAACAACAGAAGGGATCATTTTATTTTTGACGTAAATTTTGTCGGATTAAATCTTTAAATCTTAAAAAACTTGCTTAAAAATAAATGAAATAAGATTTTTTAAACGCTGAAAAATTCGTTTTTATTGCACTTTTAATTTATTTACACTTGTCCCAAAAATAACACAAGCTGTTGTAAGCTAAAATCCATTGTCACACTTACCCCAAATTGACGGGAAAGTGTGAACCATGGAAAAAATATAATTTCCACATCTGAGGCTACGAGCGTGCCCAAATTTAAGTATATGTAGTAAAGTCCGTAAGCATTTTAGGAAAAAAATATCATGAATTAAAACATCTCCTAAATCATGCAAAATATGTCATATTATATAAAAATCATCTAACTGAAAACTAGTTCACACTTCGACGGGTTCACCTTACCTTTTTATTAAACAATTCTTTACTTTTATTTTCACATTCAGCGCAGTTTGTACTAATTTAAAGTATTATTGGGAAATATTTTTATGTTAGCGGTACCTGAAAAAAAAAACTTCATTTACGTGCCTCAAATCTTTCCGAATGTGAGAAGCACCCAACCGAGACTAATTTGAAGTTCACGCGATTCGTCGTGATGTGATATAATACTCGATTATCATCACCAGTCAGGCCCGACCAGAGGGGGGGGCAGGGGGGGCAAAATACCCGGGGCCCAAAGGGGGCCCGGGCCCGGCCGTCGTTAGCAAATTTAAAAAAATTCCTTTTATTAAAATATTTTACAACAGATTGAATTTGCTTGCGGTTTTAATTATTAAATTATTATAATGAATATTATGCATTTGGAAAAGGCAATATGCAAGAAATTATTTCTTCGTATAAGTTACAATTAATAAAAATATATCGGGAATACATTGCGCGTGGAGCCCCTGATCGGAAGCTTGCTCTATCGGCCACTGCCACACGATTCGCAGGCGCGACGTCTGTTTTGTTTACGAGTTTACGTCCTGACTCTCTAAAGGCCCGTTTTCACGCTACGTCTTATTGTACGTTTTGTGGGTCATATAAAACGTACGACAAAACGTACGTTTTGTCCAGTGTATACACACTACGTGTTTGGATTTCATTTCGATTCGACAAGACGTACGTTTTGCTGTTTACACGCCACGTTTTATTGTATAGGATTTGTCCTATCCAACAAAACGTACAATAAGACGTAGCGTGAAAACGGGCCTTAACATTCCCATTATACCCCCTTCGTCACAGGTTTCAATTGCAATTTTCGGCAGTTCGAGTTTAAATAGGACGTTGAACACAGCTTTGGTGTTATTCTGTTGTTTACTTTCGGTTTTTAGTAGCTGTTATGTGATTATTTAAAAAGATTCTGAAGATTATATGTGATTATATTGAGAATAACAAAATAAGGTAAGTTTTCACAACTAAAACTTTAAAACTATATGTAGTTATAATGGGCCTCCTAGTTCTAATCTTGTATTCTGGCAGAGATTATTCGTGAATTTCGCGAAGTGCTTTATTATCTGCCTAACATGTCTGTTATTTTATTTTATGTTCTCTCCAATGATTAAATGCTATAACATAAGTAAGATTATGTAATGAATTTATTTAATTACAAATATATATTAAGCATACTGTCCTGGATATGATATAGCTTCAATAGAAACTGTTGGCGAAAGACAGTTTTTAGGTGCAAATGGTCTTGTTTTTTGTAATTAAATTAATTCTAGATGTGGTTTGGATGAATTTTTTTCTGTGGGAAAAGGACAAATATAGGGCCTTTCTAACCTCTATCCTCTAACGGTTTTTTTTAATCAATTAGCTTACATAGGTTTTCATTTTTTTTTTTAGAATTTAAAATGGAATACCGACACAAATCTGGGGCCGTAAAGAGGAAAGAAAAACATGAAAGAGAGGAGAAGGCAAAGAAAGGCCAACAGAAGCTGTCTGTTTTCTTAACACAGCCGAAAAATGTGTCAAATGAAGAGAAAGAAACTAACATTGAAAATGAGCCCTTAATCCTCCCGGGCACTTCAAATTCACAAACACCCTCCAACAGCTCAAATGTTGGTCGTGAGCTATCCTCACTTAGTAGTGATGAATTTTTAACTCCATTACACTTAGAAGAACGTGACGAACAGGATGAGGCAGTGTCAGCGTCTACGAACATTTTGAGCCAACCAGAAGTTTTTGATGTAGGCAATTTGAGTTTGTTACAACTTAGTACTAAACAAGTTGAAGTTGCTGTCACAAAGGGGCCACAAGCTCATCCCAACACGTTTCCTGCAGACTCAACGAGACGGCAATTTCCTTTATCTCTGCTTAAATTTAAACTACCCAATAATGAAGTTGTTCCAAGGGATTGGCTTGTTTGGAGCGAAGTGAAACAGGCTTTGTTTTGCTTTCCTTGTCGGTTGTTTTGTACTCAGACAGAGGTGGTGCGATCCAAATTCGCCTCAGTTAGTGGGTTTCCAAAAGAACATAAATGGAAAAAGTTGTACGAAAAGATTCCTGAGCACCAAAACAGCCTTAGCCATAAAGGATGTTACTTAAAATGGAAAGATCTGGAATTAAATCTTAACAAAGGAGGTACTATATTTGGTAGCATTGAAAAACAATTGCAGAATGAAATCACTACCTGGAAACAGATCTTACACAGACTCCTTCACGTAACTTTATTTTTAAGTGAGCGAGGTCTCTCTTTTAGAGGAGAAACTCAAAAGGTGGGTCATCCAAACAACGGCAATTTTTTGGGCGTGCTAGAACTTTTAGGTCATTATGACCCTATTTTATCGAAGCATCTAGATCAGGTTAAGCAATCTCAAGAATCGAATAAGAGAATGCAAGTGCATTATTTGTCTTGGAGAACTCAAAACGAGTTCATAGCAAGTTGTGCTGATTATGTAAGGAAAGTTATTGTGGACGAACTCAAGCGATCTAAATACTATTCTATTATGGTTGACGCTACACCAGACTCAAGCCATGTAGAACAGACCTCTTTTGTATTTAGATACATTATTTTCAAAGAAGACGTAAAAGAATATGAAATCCATGAACGATTTTTGGAGTTTTCCGACTGCAATGAAAAAACTGGAGAAGACATCGCAAATCTAATCAAAGAAGTTCTTAAAAAATATGACATATCCTTAGATAACTGTAGAGGACAGGGATTCGATAACGGCAGTAATATGAGTGGCAAGTATAAGGGTGTTCAGGCTCATATTTTAAAATCAAACCCTCTGGCTGTGTACTCACCATGTGGATGCCACAGTTTGAACTTATGTGGAGTATGCGCTGCTGAGAGTTGTACTGAAGCACAGACTTTCTTTGGTGTTGTTCAGAATCTGTACAATTTATTCAGTTGCAGCCCAAAAAGATGGGAGCTTCTGAAAGAGATAGTAGGATCTTCACTGCACTCATTGTCTGATACGAGGTGGAGTGCTAGAGTAGAATGTGTGAAACCAATAGCGGCACACATAGGCAAAATCATTGAGGCAGTTTCATCATTGTTGAATCTTAACGTAACTGTTGAAACGAGAGCCACAATCAATGGGGTTTTAGAATATCTTAACACCTTCAAGTGCATCCTTATGGCGTCAATTTGGGTGAAAGTGTTGGTACCCATCAACTACAGAAGTCAACTACTTCAAACTATGGACGCTACTTTGGATGTTGAGAGTAGTAATATAGAGAGCCTAATTGATGATTTAAGTGCCATAAGAAATAACTGGGACAAGATATTGTCTGAATGCAAACATGTTGCAAATGCTTATGGTATCGAACCGGAACTCTCCACTTCCCGTGCGAGAAAGAGGAAGACTCTTCACGATGAAACAGCTACAGAAGATGTAATGTTTAATTTATCCCCGGAAGAACGCTTCAAAATAGAAGTTTTTTACACAATAATTGATGTTTTGGTGGCCAACCTGAAAACGAGGTTCACAGCACTGAGAGAAATCGAAATGAAATTTTCATTTTTATGGAAGTATAACGAAATGGACGAGAATACGATCTCAGAAAGTTGTGTAAGATTCGCCGAAGAGTACCATTCAGATGTAAGCAGGGATCTAGTTGATGAAATGATTTACTTGAAAACTGTTAGTAAATCAAACATCTCAGATACGTCGCTGAAACCAGCCAAACTTTTGAACAAGCTCGTATCCCTTAATGTGACAAATCTTTTCCCCAATGTGTGCATTGCTCTTCGCATATTCTGTTGCCTACCAGTATCCGTTGCTCAGGCCGAGAGATCATTTAGTGTTTTGAGCCGAATTAAGAATTGTTTAAGATCTACTATGGGTCAACAACGATTATCTGATTTGGGACTGTTAAGCATAGAGTCGAAACTTGCAAAAACTCTTGATTTCGAGCACGTGATCCAAAACTTTGCAGATATGAAAGCAAGAAAAGTTATGTTGTAACTAACAGTTCTATTGTAGATAATTAAAAACAAAGTTTAATTGTTGAAACTGTTTTAATTTTCTTCCTTCTTGTGTCAGTAGCATGAATGTTCACTATTATATATCCCAGTTTATGAGTTATTAGATTTTTGGTAATTTTCGTCCAACTGGGTTTGGAGGGGGGCCCGGCCGGGTCTCATCCCCGGGGCCCGGCCTGGCTCTGGGCGGCCCTGTCACCAGTAAATCTATATACGATAAAATTGAGATGTTTAACACTTTCGGTCCTATAATTTTTCAAAAATTGGTGCCTTGAGCGTATGGGTTCGCATCGTGATATGTATATAGAGATGAAAGAAATCTGCGGATTATTATTTGTTGATTACAATTACTGTAGGAAGGTATGGTACGTGGGTACAAAGCAATTTTGTAGTATTGACTGTTGTAGAATTTAGAAATTGATAATGTTAAATTAAATTTTAATCAGAAAATATTTTTTTTATTCCTAATCAAAATTTATATTATGTTTATATTATGTTTGTTCAATGTTTAATAAGGTATCGGTGATTATGCGGTCATCAAAATGGTATTGTTAGTGATACCTATACTCTTTTGAAGATCAAGGAGATATTTGAAGATCAAGGAGATATGTAACACCTTTAATCTAGAAGAATATGTAAATGATGGATCAAGAATATTACAGCAAGAAGTTTATTCCACAATAACACAGTTAAAGGATGGCAAAGCGGCAGGTCCTCATAGTATACAAGCAGAACTACTCAAACTAATTGACAACGAATGAATAGCAATAATTGCAAAGATATTCAACAACATATACAACTCTGGAGAAATACCAACAGAATGGCTGAAATCTGAGCTAAAAGAAAACCATGAGCCAAAAATGCGAAGATTACCGTACTATAAGCCTCATGAGTCATCTCCTAAAATTGTTGCTAAAGATAATTTATAAGACAATCTACAAGCTGTGTGAAATTCAAATTTTTCCCAACCAGCTCGGGTTTACAAATGCTGTTAGTACTGATACTAAAAGAAGCAAGAATTAACAACAAAAATTGGAAAATAATTAAAAATCGTTACTAAAATCAGACAGCAAATCTCAGAATTGAAGGTGAACACACTGATTATGTGAAAATCCTGCGTGGAGTGAGGCAAGGCTGTATTTTGTCTCCTCTAATCTTCAATCTGTACTCAATGAATATTTATCAAAGCTTTGTACGAAACTGAAGAAGGTATTTAACTTAATCTTTAGCTGCTAAACAACATCAGATATGCAGATGACACCATAGTATTTGCGGACAACTTAGAAGACTTACAAGTTCTTATAAACAAAATCACGTATTACAGTCAACAATATGGACTCAATGTAAACGTCAAAAAGACAATGCTTATGATAATTAGCAAGAAAAGGATAACAGAAGGTCAACTCTACGTCAACCAATCTACTGTAGAAAGAGTAACGCACTACAGCTACCTTGGCACCATAATAAATGAAGAATGGACCAACAACCAAAAGATTAGAGCACGCATCGGAAAAGCTAGATCCACCTTCAATCGGATGGAGGCCTTCTTTAAAAGTCACAACCTCCCTCTTGATAAACAATTAAGAATGCTGCAATGCTATGTCTTCTCTGTCCTTTTTTACGGTGTTAATTCGTGGATTTTAAACGAAGATATGTGTAAAAAACTGAAAGTATTTAAGATGTGGATATATCAGAGAATACTTAAGATTTCGTGGACTGACCGAGTCATAAATGAAGAGGTCCTCAGAAGAATTAATAAAAGAAGAACATCCTGGTTAAAAAACCTCAGAATCGCTAACATTCGCAACGGATAGGCACATCAAGAAGCAGAAGAACCTATACTGTATAGAACAAATTTATAGTATAGGCACTAACAACCCAGCAGCCCTATTACTTGTCAACACCTCTTCCATCACAAAGTTCCAGTCACAGTAGCCAGCATACTGTGGCCACCATACAGAATCAACATTATAATAATCCTCTAGCTCCTATTCCCAACAACTCTTTTTTATGCTCAAATGATTACAACTCTAGAAGTACCAGTAATTATTCATCTACTACACTCACCCCCAGGTTGTCTGCTGAGACTTCTCCTCAAACCGCTGATACCGGTAATATTCGTAATTTTGTGGAAAATTATAGAGTATAGAATTATGATTCTTTAAAATGATATTTTTGAATTTTTTAATAAAACAAAATTAATAAAAATAATACCTTAAAAAACAGCTAGTTTTTCTTTGGTTACTATTGGTTTTTGGGGATTACAACCCCCTAACAACAGCAGAAAATAAGAGAAACATATTTAAAATGGCATAGCTATATGGTTGCCAAAATACATTTCCAAAAATTTTAAAGTCTATTATTAATGGAAGGAATCGGCGAGTAGAAGTATTTTTAGCATTTAAAAAAATATGCTAAGACAATTAAATTTGGGTGAATTGATTTAAATGGTATAAATACTAAATGACCAATAAAATTTCCTTAAAATGGATAAATCAGTTAGATCTGCCCTTAGAGAAACTATTGACGGCATTTGATTAATATAATAACACAGCCTCTGGTCCAGACGTCATCCCTTTCATATTCTTAAATAAATTATCGACTCCTTGCATTATTATTGTATTAAATTTTTTTAACGCTATTTGGAACAGTGATAATTTTTTAAAGCGATGGCGAGAATCATATATTATACCAATCAAAATAGTTCATGACCAAACACAAAGTTTATCTAATTGATACAGACCAATATCGCTGACGTGCAATATTCAAATTAATGGGGAAAATGGTAAACTAAAGATTGGTCTGGTTTTTTGAAAAAAATACAGTTATTTCGTTGGCACAATCTGGTTGTAGATATTATCAGATAATTTGGTAATTTTAAAATCACATTTTTTCGGCTCTATGGCCTGTAAACAAGATTTATTACCAGCCTGTTTTGATGTCGAAGGAGCCTTTGACACTGATCAAAAATCTGTAATACTCCAAAATCTTCAACACTGTAGATTTGGTAGAAACATAATACTACTTTGTGTAGAATTTTTTAAATGATAGAACTTTTAAAGTTCGTTTAAACGGAGAGCTGTCTTCTTCTCGTATTCAACCTAATGGAGTATTACAAGGCTTTGTTATAAGCACAACTTTGTTCAGTTTGGCATTTAATGATGTAGGCAAACGTATTCATCCACCTATTAATACGCAATATATGCTGATGCTTGTACCTTTTTACGGAGGAAAGATTAAAGCTATTAACTAGTGTAAACAGTCATTGTTAATATAGAAAGGTGTTTAAGGCATATTGGGATTTTCTTCTCATCTAAAAAAACTAAATTCATAAAATTTAGCAGAAAAACGACAAAATATAATCCAACTTTGACATACAACGGAGTATTACTAGATTTTATTAATTATCATAAAGTCTTAGGAACCTAACCTAACCTAACCTAACCTAACATATGTACTGACCTTCGACTCCAGACTGACTTGACATCCACAAATAGAGGAAAAAAAAGACAACTGTCTTAAAAATATTAATATCCTAAAAATTCTAGCACATTTCCAATGGGGACCTGATCAAGAAGTATTGTTTACAGTTTACAGATCCATTATTCGCTCTAAAATAGACTATGATAGTTTTGCCTATATATCTGCCTCTAAGTCACGACTGAAAGCTCTTGACTCCGTACACAATTCGGGTCTTAGGATCTGCTTAGTTGCCTAATTAAAAAAAAATAAGTTCTGCAAAATGTAAAGCTCTTGAAAATGTTTTATGTGATCCAGTGAAAAATAAAAAAGATATTGTAGGTCAAGATTTGTATATGATGAAATTGACAATTTTGTACCCTATAATTCCCCTGAAATTAACGCGATAAATGGCATCACCTACCTATTCATCATTCATTCATCATTCATTAAAGAAACCATCGTAACAACAGTGAACCAATGTCGCCAACCATCTATAAATAATAGCATTAAACCATGGATCAGCAGAAACACGTGAAAAGTGATTGAACAAAGAAAGCAACTTAAAGTTGGCCCCTGTGATCAACAGACATATAAAGCTCTCTCCAGAGATATTCAACGAAGATGCCGAAAAGACAAACAAGAATACATCTCTGAAATCTGCCAAGAAATAGAAAATCACGGATATCGAAATGAAACCAAAGACCTCTTCCGGAAAGTGAAAATTCTTGCGAGAGAATTTAAACCCAAGAACTATGCAATAGAGGACAAACATGGTATTATTATAAGTGATATCGACAGAGTGTTGGAAACATGGAAAAACTATTGTTCAGAGCTCTACAGGGAAGAACACGTAAATCTAGGCCACACTTCAGCCCTCGAAAACACTGAATACAACCCTGAACCTGAAATTCTGCTGTCCGAGATTGAAGAAGCTGTAACTCACCTCAAGAAGAATAAATCCCCTGGCTGCGATGATATCACGGAAGTGCTCCTTCAGAACATGGGAGACAAAGGATGTTACATAATGTGGAAACTTTGTAACAAAATTTGGAGATGCGGAAAGTGGCCCAGAGAATGGCGCACATCATTGTGCATACCAATCAATAAAAAAGGAACAACTACAAAGTGTAGTAATTATCGTACCATCTCACTGATCTCCCATCCAAGCAAAATATTACTAAAAATCATTAAACGCCGTTTGCAACAGTACTTAGACAACCAAATTCCCCAAGAACAAGCAGGCTTTGTCAAAGGGAAGGGTACGAGAGAGCAAATCCTTAATATGCGGCAGCTCATAGAAAAGGCCCGCGAATTTAAAATTTCAATAATAATCTGTTTTCTAGACTACCAAAAGGCATTTGATTGTGTAAAGTGGGAAGTTCTCTGGACAGTTCTTCATGAGATGGGAGTTCCAGATCATTTGGCAATATTAATTAAAAACTTATACGAAGATAACTCAGTTAAAATAAGAATTGAAAACCAGCAATCTGATACCTTCAAAACCAGCAGAGGTGTACGACAAGGCTGCATACTATCTCCAGACCTGTTCAATTTATATGGAGAATACATAATGAGGAACGCACTCGATGGATGGAGAGGAGGCATCTCCATTGCAGGGAAAAAGATCTTAAACTTAAGATTCGCAGACGATACAACACTGATAGCAACATCTGAAGAGTAGATGTCGAGACTGATAAAGAGAGTAGAAACCGAAAGCAACAAGTGTGGGCTTAAGATAAATAATCAGAAAACAAAAATCATGATTGTGGACCACGCGAATATCCTCCAAACAACAGGCGCCCTAAATCAATTCGAGAAAGTAGACGAGTTCACGTATCTAGGATCTTCCTTAAGCAATGCAGCCTCCTGCCATACGGAAATTCGCAGAAGAATAGGAATGGCCAAGAACGCGATGAGTCGACTGTCAAAAATATGGAAGGACCGCTCTTTGTCCAAAAAACTCAAAATGAGACTGGTACGGACACTCGTTTTTTCAATCTTTAGTTACGGTGCCGAAACATGGACAATAAAATCAGAGGATAGGAAAAGGATTGACGCATTCGAAATGTGGTGCTGGAGACGAATGCTACGCATCTCGTGGACGGAGCACAGATCCAATCAGTCGATTCTCGAAGAGCTAAACATTCAGACCAGACTCTCCTCTCAGTGTCTTGCAAATGTTTTAGAGTTTTTTGGCCACATTGCGAGAAGAGACAATGACAACTTAGAAAGACTAATTGTGTGCGGAAACGTAGAAGGACGTAGAGGCCGAGGACGCTCACCTATCCGATGGTCAGATCAAGTACAGAAAGCCACTGGAGAGACGTTTTCCGAGTCCATGAGAGCAGCCCAAAATCGCAAGAGATGGAGAGAATTGACAGCCCGCATTGTAGGGAATCACGATCCTCAGCAATGAGAAAACGATAAGAGAGAGATCTATTCATCAATAACTTCACCTATCTATTTACAAATTTAGTAATTGCCATACAAATGTTCTTAATATTATCTGTGACAGTAGCTAGTGGGGAAAGAAGCTTCGAAACTTCAAATAATAAAAAATTATCTACAATCCACAATTGGAAAAAAAACTTTTAGACTTATTTATAATTATCAATAAGAATATTATTATTACTATTTAATAGAATGCATTAAAATTTTCAATATGGTGGCACCTGTTAATAATAAACCAGAAATTGTTGCATCTAACTTTGCTGGGAAACAAAAACTGGATAATTGCAAGGATGGTACAAACACAATGAGGCTATTAGGTTGTATAACCAAAACATGGAAACAGTTGGTAATCTTTATTTTTTGCCTAATATAAATAGATCATACGTTCTGCGAACCAATTGCTTTCATATTGTTACGATAAATATGACTCATAACTTTAAACACATTATTTCTAACCCATTCGCCTTTTTTAAATCATACACCAGCCGGCAGAAATTTCTAGTAAGAAGATCCATGGGTCCTCCTACGATAAAAGAAGGTCATCGATCCTTCTAGATTACGGTTGTTTAGTATAAATAGAGGAACCTTTTATTTAAGGACAGCTAGTTCTAGTTTTGAAGTCGAGTTTTTAGTTTGAATATAAATGTAAAAATAAATTCGTGAATATTGTAATAAAGACTTTAATAAATTTGTAAGTGTTATAAATGTAAAGCCTTTGATAATAAATAAAGACAGTAAATTAGATTAATAACAACAGTTCAATATGTATCATGAAAAACAATATAATAGTGCAATCCTTTTGTGATAATTCAATATATTTTAGTTTTTAACTGTTTTCTTGCGGTTTTACTGTACAACCTAAAGTAACTGTGTCCTTGTAGGGGAACAGCCATATTCTTCTTCTTCTTTAAGTTCCATCTCCGCGACGAAGGTTGGCAATCATCATGGCTATT
The DNA here is from genome assembly GCA_918026665.1 of Diabrotica balteata. Taxonomy (NCBI): domain Eukaryota; kingdom Metazoa; phylum Arthropoda; class Insecta; order Coleoptera; family Chrysomelidae; genus Diabrotica; species Diabrotica balteata. The sequence goes on along the minus strand of OU898281.1, from coordinate 155,144,127 downwards.
CTGACCTTCGAGGAAGCTGCTCTGAACAATTGCTTTGAGCTGCAACCAAACCACTCTCGCAGTTCTTCAACCAGGAAACGCGTCTTCTTCCTACACTTCTCCTACGTTTTATTTTTGCTTGAATTATGAGTCTCAAGATGTTATATCTTTCGCCTCTCATCACATGTCTGAGATAATGCAATTTCCTTTCTTTTATTGTATTTTCCATTTCCCTCTCTTTGCCTATTTTTCTTAACACTTCTGCATTCGTGACTTTATCTACCCATGGAATCCTTAACAATTTTATAAATGTAGCCATATTCTATGTTTCATATATCTTTAAAAATAGAAAATGACTGGAAGGTTTCAGATTTTTATTTTTATTGTTTCTTGTAGCATGATCGAAAGGGTTAAATTATTTATAAGTTGAAATTACATTTTTTGTTATTTATTGTTATTAAAAAGAAAAGAAAAAAAAACGTTATTTTCATATTTTGGTAAATCCCTAAAGACGACCAAGGGTCATGGGGGAAATATCTTTCAGTTAAGAATTTATTTAATCAATTATTTTTTATTATATAATAAAAAAGCGCTTGATTGTGGACATAAATATTTCCCCAGTAAAAACAAATGGTTTTGAACAACAGCAGGGCGACGCTATAATCATATTGTCAGCGGGTTATTGTGGAAGTAATGAATTTATGGGTTATAGGTGTGCATACATTAATTTAAAAAAGTAATAATTGTGAACATCAAGTCGGTTCACACAACTCGAATCGTGTTGGACCGCCCTTACAATAAATACCCTACGAGGAATTTATGTTGGTAGTTAATAAAGGCATTTCCGGAACACGAGACTCTTAAATATTTAATATTTTTTAGTCTTTTCATCTAGGTACAATCACCGAACAATATTGAGAAAAAGTCTCTTTCAATAGACTCATTCTTTTAAGAACAAATCTCAAATAATGTAACCCCTTGAATCAATTCTTTATTTTACTCATAATTTCTTTATCTCTTCAACATCGCTGATGATCCAACAATGACCTTTACTATTTGGAAATATGTACAGCAGTAGCTTTAGTAAATGCCTGACAAGCATTTGTAACCTGTTTGTCTTACCAAACTTTTTTTACAAAATTTTTTTCTTCAGTGGCTTTACAACTCAGGGTGAGTCTTGGCTGCATCCTGCTTTGTTTTTATATTACTTTCTTTTCATTCTTCATTGAATATATTTTAAATTTTTTTGCACATTTTACATAAAATTTTTTGAATTCTATCTTACTATTTATCACGGCGCGCGGCGTAATATCGACAAATATTCATGATTTTGTAGTACTTACTGGTCACCTATTGCATACCTTTTCAACACAAAATATTAATACACGGAAATACATGCATAATCATTAATTTCTAAAAAATTGTTGAGAACAGTTACAAAATCTTCAGCAGCTCCATAGTTTTATGTTTATAAATGAGGGCCAACGGCGACCCGGGAGACAAGCCTGAATTAATAACTACTAAGAGCCAATTAAGATGCTAAGTGGCTTTTTAAGAGCTCAATGGGAATGTTTCACCACGTTTTATTTACTATGAAAAACTCAGCCATACGAGTATATTCGTATTATTGATATAAATGATTCAGGTTGTTTTATAATAAATTTGTGTTTGTTTGTCATTGGCGTGGAACAACATTTTCCCACGATAATGAAAAAATTATTTTAGCCTACAAATTAGACATTTTTATTCAAACCAAATACAATTTGGTTTTCGCAAAGGCTTGGGAACAGGTGAAGCTCTTTTTTCACTTAATATACTGATATAAAGATGCCTGGATGTCAATCAAGATATACGCATGTTTTATTGACTATAATAAAGCATTCGATAAAGTACGACATGAACAATTATTGAATGTCCTGAAATCAAAGAAGGTTGACTACAACGACCTCAGAATCATATCAAATTTAATTATAAACAGCGAGCAAAAGTACGTATTAACGAACACCTTACAAAATAAATTGAAATTAGATATCGAGTGAGACAGGGATGCGTATTGTCGTTAATTCTTTTTAATGCCTACTCCGAAGACATCCTGAAGATTCAAAGGTATTTCAAACGAAATAATGTATATAAACCTACTTTTTCCGTTTGTGTAATAGGCATAAGCAAGGGTCACAACTTTGTTAATATTTTCCAAACATCAAAAGGAAGATTGTCATAATTTAAAATATAATATAACTTTGAGGTAGTTGTTGTCACTAACCTTTTTTTCTAATTGTCTTGTGAATAATTTGCCAGTATCAATATTAGATGATAATATAATATGTTTGTTGCTGTATAAGAACAGAACTTTCTTATAATTACTAACGAAAAGTAATGGGAATGATGATGATAAGACAAAAATTTTTAAATAATTTTGAAATTTTCGTCACTAGTTTAAGTATTATCAGCTGTGTTACAATAATTTTTAAACGAAGTATAAACAAAAACAAATAAAAAAATTTGATCTGGTTCCCTATCTATCAAATGCTTTTCGTATCTTTACTTTCCAACACATTAAAAAATTTGTTTAAAAAAAAGGCTTAAACATATCATTCATTGAGCACTAGGAAATTCTTATTGTTTTGAGTAATTACATAATGACTAGGAACAGTTATTAGTGTCAGCAATTAAGCTAGTTTGCTGGTGCCGGCAACACTTCTTTTGTAGTGCATCTCAATTAATGTCAAGAGTTTCAAATTGAGATCAAATTGATTTTCGACCACATCATTACTCTGTCGGTAAAAGATCGTTTAAGCAAAATAATTTTAGAGTATGGATTTTTTGTATAAACCATTGGTTTTTATATTTCTTGGTATAGTAGTAGATTATGTGTAACAGTTATTTAGTTATCAGTAGATATCAGGTAGATATATTGTCAGGTAATCTCGATATTGTTGATATGTTAATATTATGCTGAAAACCAACCCATACTGGGATATTTGCATGCAGAATCACGTTGGTTTTATGCATTAAAGCAAATAATTTGCCAGAGAAAATGTTTATTTTATTGTACAGATAAAAAACTATAGTTGACAAATTTTAAACCAGAATTTTATTTTTTTAAATACAAGAGATAATGCGTAAAGATTTCTAACTACAAGGAAACTATGGTTATGGTTATGGTAGATCTGGGAAATGCCCATTTGCGAGCCCTTCAGACACTTAGAGCTCCTAAGACGTTCTTAGTGCCGTTCTAATCGTCTTATCTTTTAGTAACCTTGTGGCCTCAGAAAAAGCCACATCTCTCTTTAAGGGTAACTCCCTCATTTGACTCGATTGCATAAAGGCCAAACCCAATATGTGGCACCCCTGATAGGTAAATGCCGGGCACTTTCAGAGGACATATACAGAGGTTTTCTTCTCCTCATTACACAGACGACACCGTAGTCCATCCACCAATCCAACAAGGCAGCATCTTCTAGGGTATAGAAGGAGAAGCTGGTCTGAAAGATTTTTGAATGATCCTACTATGTGGAGCTTAGCTAGTCTTATACCTCCACAATGAGCCCTCAAGTAGGGTAACCTCCGCAGAGATTACCCTACTAGTACTGAAGGGCATCCAATCACAGGTTTCGGGTCCTACAAGCAGAGCGGATAAGTCTCATTATGCCTCGTTTTTTTTTTCACGCCCTTGTCCTAGTATTTATACTAAGTTAACTCTTTGGGTCAGCGCAACATCAGCAAATACCTTTTTGCACTTAAGAACTAGCTTCGAGCTGACTGGGAGCTTCCAAAGCCCTTAGCGTTGTTTGACTGTCAGAATAGTCCTGACTCAGCAAATTCTATCCATTATCTCGGCCAAGATCGCCATGATCTCGGCCTAAAAGACTGATAAATGGAAGCGGAGAGCCTGACCAGATTCAAATCGGATTAAATTACCATATACTCCAGCACATGCCCGCTTGTGCACTTTAGACCCATCCGTGAACTAGGTGAGCCCCTTTGATGGATGAGTAGCCTTCATTAGTTCCTTCCACTTATCCTGGTCAGAAAATTAAACAGTCAGGAAGGAGGATGAGAATTCAAATTGGAGGGCCATGCTGTCCTGTTCCATATAGAACACAGGACAACAATCAAGGGCCTTTCTCCAAATATCACCATGGCCTATCCAACCATTCATTCTCCACCAGTATATACAGCAGTTTACAGGATAGGTCCTTCTTGCTGGACAATAAGATTTAGAGAAGATAAATCCAGCAGAGTCCTAAGAGCTGCTTTGGAAGTGGTCAAGTAGTCGGTTACTGAAACCAGTCACGTTTGAGGGCATTACACAATAGCCGCATACGTCAGTATAGGGTTTATTATGGATTGGTATATCCAATCTGGAATTTCGCCTGCAGACCTCATTTGGTTCCTTTTGTTTTCACACTTTTCTGCACTCCCCGAAAGTTGCAGCGGCCTTCTTTGCCTGGGCGTTAAAATGTTCCTTTGATGCAAGCTAAAAACCCAGAATCACTCATAGGAACTTCACTGACTGAAACCTATAAATTTTTACTATAAAAAGTAAGTTCTCTGGCAGGTCCGATAGCTCTTCTTTGAGTGATAAGAATTGCAGCAGTCTTCTGGAGATTCACCCCGAGTGTCTACTCCTGACACCATTCCTCAACGAGCCAGAGGCTCACCTGAGCGACCTCGTGCCCTGTACCCGGGAAGAGCTCCTCAACCAGTATGGCTACATCATGGGCGAGGGTTGCGCATGTATACCTTGTTTGGACAGTCGCTGAGGAAGGCCGTCAAGCACCAGGCATCCAAGCAGAGGGACAAATGGAAACACAACATTGAAATCAACTTTACAAAAAAAACTTAAAAATCAAACACCTAAATTAACTTACATATAAGACACTTCTCTTTTTAAACATTTACAAGAAATGGAACTAATTTCACTTGACAATTACAAGTCCGACTTTGCAGAAACGTTGTCAAAATGAATTTTCTTAAAACTAAAGTTATTCAACACCAAGTCAAACTCAGAAAACTACAGAAAATACATGGGACTGCCTCGGAAATCTCAAATATCTGTTTTACAAGTTTAATAGATTTTTGCATTCAACAACGTTAAATAAACACTGTTATTTTAGAATTCGTATTCTGCTTAACATATTTTGTTATACAGAAAATGTCTTAATACAATTATTAGTTCTAGGCTGTTAGAAAATACAATTTTTTTTCGTAAACTCTCACTAATTTTCGAATTAAATATTAATAGGAAGATCAAGAAAGTAACTAAATTAAAATAAAAGAAAAAGATTTCTATATGCGCTTTATAAGAAACGAAAAGGGGAATAATGATTCAAAAGAAGAATATATAGAGTAACCATGATTTAGTCTAGAGTACTAAAATCCTATCCTGAATAATAGAAATCCTTTCCCTTCCCTAAACAGTGATGGTTCGTTTTATCACGTGCTCTAGTTTCTCCGCTAAGATTTTTGATTCCATATGTAAATGATCTAATGCAATTTAATCTCATTATTCAGAAACAAGATGTGAATTTTATTAATTAATAGACTTAACTATGAACATTGCGGTGGCGTTTATCAGTTCATTTCAGCGAACATCTGATTGATTGACGTGTTAAATAAAGTAAATGGATCGGGATTATGAACAAGATCGTAAGATATCTGTATTAGCCGATATCCTACTGCTATATATGTAGCAAATATGACATGGTGTGACGTACTAATGCAAATATGTACATAAGAAAAGTGAAGTGATATTTGAAACTAGCCGACCGCAGATAACAGTTGGCGACAACGGAATACTTTTCTTCTTTAGTTGAAAAGCGATGTCTAAATAATTCTTAAAAAGATTTTCCGATCAGTGGCGCACGATTTTTATACCTTAAGATTTAAGCTAGAATAGCAGATTTGAAAAAAAATAAGATTTTTATTTTTAACATAGATCGCTACTCATTACATTCTGATTATTTCTCTTCTATTTGAATACGTCTTTTAATATTTACTTGTTAGGGTGATAAAGAGTCTGGAAATTATTAAATACCTTTGTTATGGGGTAACCAATGGCGATATATTAACAACAAGAACAGGCGTACTAAATTGATGGACGGAATATTTTATCCAGATACTTAATATAGACGAAGAAGAAGAAAACCCGGAAGACGAAAGCTGTAAGGTAAGCGGAGCAGACGAGAGGGAGGAGGATTCACCAACTATCCTGGAAGTTAAAGACGCTGTAAACAAACTAGCCAGAAACAAACCACCCGGAATAGATAATCTGCCAACAGAATTATATAAAGAAGGTGGCCACGATATCATAATAGCGCTACAGCAGCTAATGAAAGAAACAGGGATACAGAAGTCCCGTAAAGGTTATTGGAATATTGGAATACTCTGTACCATACACAAAAAGGAAGGTATCTTTAACTGAATGCTTTAACTATCGAGGAATTACGCTCCTAAATGCAGCGTATAAAATATTCTACAATATACTATGCCATCGTATGGCACCATATGCAGAACGAATAATAGGACAATACCAGGCTAGTTTCAGAGGTGGTAAATCAGTAATTCGTCAGATTTCACCCCGTGAGACAAATTCTAGAGAAAACACTGAAATACGTTGTAGACACGCACCACATTTTACCCACAGTTTGTAAAGCTTTGTAAAGCCAAAATGATGATGATATGGGGTAACCAAACATTTTTGTTATTATTAGGACAAAATTATTAGGAATCAAATCGACTTCATTCTAATAAAAAATCGATTTAGAAACTGCATCAAATCAGTTAAATTATCTTAGAAGGTCATGTCGAGTATCGAGAATAGAAAGAATCAGGAATGAGGAAATACGAAACCGTACAGGAATTAGAGATACTCTTTCAGATAGAATACAAGGAAGGCAATTACAATGGTATGGTCACGTGATGAGAATGGAGGAGGAGCGGTGGCCAAAGAAAGCCTTAATGTATGTTCCGCCAGAAAGAAGGAAAAGGGAAAGACCACCAAATTCCTGGAGAAGAGAAATTACAAAAACAATGCAATCTAGAGGCTTAGAAAAGGGAGATTGGAGAGATAGGAAAAGATGGAGGCTGAAATGCGGGAAGCGGCAATCGCCGTAGGACCCCCGTTATATGATGATGATCAAATCAGTTAAAACTTATCCAGGTGCTGACATTGGGTCCGATCACAATCCCATAGTAGCTGTAACCCAATTAAAATTAAAAAAAGTGATCAAAAAGAAGTCTCGCAAAAAGATTGATACAGCCCAGCTACAAGATGAGAAACTTAAGGACTCAGTTCAAAGATAACTGAACGAAAATTTAATTTGGGAAAATATTGGTGAAAACGTCGATGAGGGCTTAAATAAAATCGTAACGACAGTAAAAGAAATCTGTGTGAGAAATTTACAAGGCAGGTCAAAGTCAAAAAAGCAGGCTTGGATGACACATGATATACTGGATTTGATGGAACAACGGCGACTAGCAAAAACCAACGAAACACTTTACAATAGCATACAAAAAGAAATTCGACGTAAAACACGAGAAGCAAAGAGTCAACATCTAGCCAAACAGTGTCATGACATTGAAGAACTCAAAAAAAGATACGACACGTTTAACATGTATAAAAAAGTAAAAGAAGCGGCTGTTATCTTCAATAAGAAACAAAATGCATTGCTACAGGATGAAAATGGTAAAGTAATATTCGAAGTAGGGGACAAACTTAAAGAATGGAAAAATTACGTCACGAACCTATTCGAAGACGATCACCTCCCGATATTACTAACTGCGACGGACCCCTAATAACACGCTGTGAGGTTATAAAGGCCATACAATCATCAAAAGATGGCAGAGCGACTGGTCCTGATGAAATTCCAACTGAAATATATAAGCTTATAAAGGATAGCAATGTTTTAGAGGCTATAACTTCGTTTTTCAATACCATTTATACCAGCGGACAACTACCTAATGGTTGGTCTAACTCACTGTTTATAGCTTTACCTAAGAAGACAACAGCAAAAACCTGTGCTGATTATAGAACCATCAGTTTGTTAAACCACTTATTGAAAATTTTTCTGAAGGTAATACATGGTCGTATCTACAATAAATGTGAGGAATACCTGGATGACACTCTGTTTGGTTTCCGTAACGGATTTGGAACGAGAGAGGCACTGTTTGGAATGAACGTACTTGCTCAAAGATGTCGTGATATATCTGTAGACATATACTGTTGTTTTATTGACTTTCAAAAGGCATTTGATCGTGTTAAGCACTCTATATTGATCGAAGCTCTAAAAGACATTGGCTTGGACGGCAGAGATGTTCGAATAATTGCAAATTTATATTGGAATCAAACAACATCAGTTTTAGTAGATGGTGTGGAATCACAAGCTCTCAATATTAAAAGAGGAGTACGGCAGGGATGCCTCTTGTCACCCCTGCTTTTTAACGTTTACTCCGAAAGAATTTTTAGAAAAGCACTTTCTAAAAAATAAGAAGGAATACTTGTGAACGGCGAAGTCATCAATAATTTGCGATATGCGGACGATACAGTACTCCTAGCTTCTAGTCAAGAAGATCTGCAAACACTACTTGATAGTGTCGTTGAGAGTTGTAGGGAGGCAGGTCTGGATCTTAACATAAGGAAAACCAAAATACTCGTAATAAGTAAACAACAGAATATAAAACCGTCTATATATGTAAATAATACCAAACTTGAGCAAGTTGATAAAATCGTCTACCTTGGATAGCAATTAAATTGTAATGCAGAAAATCACGGCGAAATTAGATCCAGAATAGAGCAGGCTAGAGCTGCTTTTAGAAGGATGTCCAAGGTGTTATGTAACAGAGACCTAAAATTGGCATTAAGGATCCGCCTACTTCGCTGCTACGTGTTCTCGGTCTTACTTTATGCTGTCGAGTCCTTGGACTGTGAATAAAATCGATCTAAATCGCCTTGAGGCTTTCGAAATGTGGTGCTATAGAAGAATTTTAAAAGTTTCCTGAATGGAGAAGATTCGTAACTCCACAGTACTAGAACGTCTCAGCAAGACTACTGAGATCATAAAAAGCATCAAGCAGAGAAAGCTGGAATATTTCGGACATGTAATGAGAGGTCTCAAATATAGATTGCTACAAAATATCATGCAAGGAAAAATAGCAGGCAAACGCAGTCCAGGACGAAGAAGAACCTCATGGTTGAAGAACTTGCGAGATTGGTATGGTGTAGATATAAGCATGCTATTTAGGGTAGCAGTGAATACAATTAAAATAGCTATGATGGTAACCAACGTTCTGAAAGGACATGGTACATGAAGAAGAGAAGAAACATTTTTTTCCTACGAAACCCCAGAACTAAATGAAGAGCATATTGTTCTTTTTATTAAAGCCTTAGTCTTGATCTCGATAAAAATGCATGATAAGTATATAGTTAACTCTTCGGAGGTCGCAGTAATAAAGTGTACTGTATAGGTCGCGGTTGCGGTATATCTCAGAGATACATTCGTTTAAGTTTAATGTTTTAATAAGATTGAAAAAAAAACTGACCGATATCGGAAGGAACGTTTTTTTGTTATGTTCTGCAACACAGACGAGCCATCGTTCGTCAGATCGCCGTGTCGGCTGCCGCGCGGCCCATGCTAGTATCATGCGCCGTCGACTAACTAACATGCAAAACATTCCTTTATTTTTTCATTCATTTACTGTACAATGTATCCAATACCTCCGTTTCTTCTTCTTCTTTGATCTAATATGAAGTAAACTTGCACTTATTAGGAAAAACAAATCGTCGTCACTTTCACTAAATGATTCTAGCGACATCATCATATCATTCTACGTCCAAAACTCGACTAAATCTGGAAACAACGAATTCAATGGCAAAACTACTGTCACTGTTAAACCGCCTCATGTGTTTTAAGCCGCGCGACAGCCGACGAGGCGCAGACGTGGCACAAACCACCCTGTCTGTGTTTAACCTTAGGTACCGTGCAGCCTTGTATTCGCGGTTATAATATATCTCTTTCGTATCATGAACTAATCTAATTGGAAATAATTTATCTACTTTTGTATTACTTTTGTATGTGGTAAGTTCATACTCTCAATTTTGAAGAATTTGATGACAGATCTCAGTTAGGAAAACGTGGACTAGAAATGTCTATCAACAGCTTTAAAAGAAAATGTCAGTCAATACATAAGAAACTAATAAAGCTGCACTTACTTTACCAAATTAAGAAATTTCTACATTACATTATTACCGTTTTGCATATCAACACTTACAAAGAATTTAAATAGCCTATTTGAGTCAACATATGCTACAACATATTTGCCTTTCCATTAATTTATGATAATACGGAAATGCACTTAACTTCTCGGCAAATAATCAAACAGTTCTGAATTGGGAATAATTGTATACAATTGAACACATGATTTAATTAAATCCCCATTGAATCAAAACATTTATTGCTGATTTACGTTCACACATTTTGTTTTTAAATTATTTTGTAGATTTTAGTTTGCAATTTTACTTTATTTAAGACTAAATCATAGTGAATCACGTAAATTTCGTAGTTGCATCTTCAGGTCTCGATTTAAAGGTTGCTTGAAGAAATATCCTATTAACAATAAGCTCTTAAAATTGTATGTGCTTATTTTTCTGTAAAAATCCAATAAGAATTTAGTCCACTTCTTAATACAGCTTTGATCCTAGAGAACGTATCTAAGAGTTCTTGATTTGTTGATTGCTTTTCCACGAGAGAATAAAGAACAGACTTTAAGATTCTTCACCATTAGAATTTAAATTCTTGAAAAATTTCATCTATCTAAAATAATTCTTGGAACACGGTTGATACTACATCTTCAAAAAATAAAGGATCTGTTGGCCATTTTTATTCTATATCAATGAACGGAGATCTAGGCTATGTCGTAGTTCTTAAGCATTATAATAGAATCTAAGAAAAATGCTTTTATGCTTTTTCTTGTTTTTTTTTATAACATCACCATAGATAATAGAGTCTCCTCTCCTGTATATCATAATCTAATTAAGGCCACAAAAAGGAAAAAAGAAGACAATTTGAAATTTCAAGGTGAAATTGAGAGAACAATATTGTAAATTATGTATTAGACAAAATTTTGCAGAAATAGATTTACAATTTCTGAAAAAATATGTAAAGTCATGTAAAACAAAATTAAAAACGTTTTAAAATCAGAAAATATATCAAACCTGGCAATACTCCATTCAAGCTGTTACGTAAACAATAAAAGCTTTATGCACAAAACCTCTTTAATAACAGAAATGGTTTCCTGTGTTTATATGAGTTTTACTATAATACAGTAGTTTTTCTTTCAAAACATTTAAGTACGCCAGTGGTTTTCTTCATATAACGACTTATTACGGCGATTATGGAAATATTACCGATTGACGGTGCTTATAGTGGCGCTAAAAATTTACATAAATATTTTGAAGCAGCCGTGACTTTATCCTTTCTTGTGACGCGATGTTTGTACGCGATAAAGTTTTTAGCTCTACAAGTTGTTGTCACCATAAAAAGTTTAATAATGTCGTAAACTTCAGAGGATTATTAATGTTATGCGGAATGGGAGAACGGGACTGGAATCTGCTGCATTTTTCGTATTTATGTAGATTGGATCTAGCTAATTTTTTAATTATTGTTAATCTTGTGAGTGAGTTTGTGGTGGATTTTGTGTCTCTAAAATTTACTCTAGAAACTAAAAGAGAAATAGTTTCAATTTTATTCGTTTTGAAAATAAGTAAGCAAAAATATTACAGAAAGTCACGACAGATTCTTGTTTTATGTTGTCTTAAAAATAAGACCTATATATTTATGAAAAAATAAACTTCTTCATCTATTGCCGATTTCACTAATATAGGTTGGCTAAAACCATTGCAATTGGTCTCTATCTTCTGTTTTTTTCTTAAAAGCGTCTTCAGCCAGAATATTCGTAGTCTACCATGACCCCTTTTTGCTTCGATTTTAGTCTGTATAATCAGCTACAGCAACTCGTGCTTATCATTTCCAAGTATGTGCCCCAAATATGCTGTCTTTCTCCTTTTAATGGTGATCAAGGATTCTCTGTCCCTTCCCATTCTGTGCAACACCATTTTGTTCATTAAAAATGTACATTTAGTATTTTTTTTAATTTTTAATAAATTTTAGTTACTGTATCTTTTTCTAGCTTACAACGTGGAGTTAAAGATTTCTATCTCATGTGTGACGGTAGTAATGTCGAAACTGGATATGTATTGTTCCACATTGGGAATGTTTTGGAATATCCATATGCTTACATGAATAAGAAGCTCAACAAGAATGAACAAAAGTTTTTAACTACAGAAAGAATTGAGGCGACAGCTAGAATAAGGGCCTATCTGCTAAAAATGTATTTGAGAAAAAAACATTGAAAGATTTAACATCTATGCCTAGAGTATTAAAACAAGTTTATACAAGCCCTTGAATTTATAAGAAATGTGAGGAACAGATAGATGAAACTCAGTTTGGCTTCAGAGGAGGCATGGGAACAAGAGAGGCATTATTTGCGTTGACGGTACTCTTGCAGAAATTTCGGGAATATAACAAGAGTGCATATGTATGCTTCATAGACTTTAGGAAGGCCTTTGACCGAGTGCAGCATATGAAGTTAATAGATGAATTAAAAAACATCAATTTAGACAAAAAAGACATTGAGTTTATTAAGGCTATATACTGGAACCAGAAAGCAGTAGTAAAGGTGAACGATATAGAAACAAATAATATACCGATTGCGAGAGGGGTTAGGCAAGGATGCGTCTTGTCTCCGACGCTTTTCAACGTGTACTCACAGGTCATATTCAGAAAAGCCTTATGGGAAAGAAAAGAGGGAATAAGAATTGGTGGAGAAATCATAAACACCATGAGATTTGCAGATGACACGGTAATTATGGCTGAGAGTATAGAAGATCTACAAACTTTACTAGATGCAATAAATAGTGAATGCATTCAAATGGGACTTGACATCAACACAGATAAGACCAAATTTATGATAGTATCAAGGAGTCCAATAAATAATGAACAACTAACTCTTGGTGGACAGCAAATAGAGAGAGTGACAAAATATAAATATCTGGGAGCTTACATCAACACAGAATTAGATCCAGACCAAGAGATCCAGATACGAATAGAAATGGCAAGGGCAGCATTCTTAAAATTCAAACAATTGTTCTGTGACAAAAATCTGAATATTGCGCTGAGACTGAGGTTTGTTGAATGTTACGTCTGGTCGCAATTATTGTACGGGGTAGAAACATGGACACTAAAAGCGCAAATAGTTAAAAAGATTGAAGCCTTTGAACTTTGGATATACCGGAGAATGTTGAGAATCCCATGGACTGCCAGGGTCACCAATGAGGAAGTGCTGAGAAGAATGGGTCGAGTCAAAAAATTGTTGAGAACGATAAAAGTACGCAAGACTGCATACCTTGGACACATACTAATAAATAATAAATATAGTCTTCTGCAGGTCATCATGCAGGGTAGAGTCGATGGCAAAAAGGGAATAGGTAGAAAAAGGAAGTCATGGCTGCGAAATATTCGAGACTGGACAAACATGACTGTAGACGAATTATTCCACGTTGCAAAAGACAGAGAAGCTTTTAAAAATGTGGTCGCCAACCTCCGTTAATGGGGACGGCATAGGAAGAAGAAGAATACAAGCCCTTATTCTTTTAGAGATCTTTTAATGACCTTGGCTTTTATGACCTGGAAACCAGTTTTATGCAACAGAAACCTGTCGACGAATATTCGTAAGAAGGTCCTGAAATGTTATGTGTGGTCCATCCTATTGTATGATTGTAAGACATGGAAGTTAAAAACCACAATGCTAAACAAGTTAGAAGCATTCGAATTGTGGTGCTATAGATGAATCCTAAACATATCGTGGGTTTCGCAAACTTCCAATGATGTTCTTCAAATGATCAATTCAAAACGTCTGCTCATAAACACCATAAAGAAAAGAAAAACCGAATACTTTGGCCATATAATTAGAGGACCTAAATACCATCTACTTCGCCTTATAATACAAGGAAAAGTGGAAGGAAAGAGATGGATTGGTCGAAAGAAACTTTCATGGCTGCGTAATATTAGACAATGGTGTGATTCCACAGTAGAAGAATTATTTCGAGCAGCAGCCGACAGAGAAAGGTTTCAGGAAATTGTAAACATGACGATGGCCAACGTCTGAATACGGACACGGCACCCAAAGAAGAAGAAGAAGTATTGACGTTTGTAATACTTTATCCGTGATTTAGTTAAAGAGTATAGGGCTTAATGCGCCTCTTTTTCTTATTTCCTTTACCTATGTGCATAAAGAAACAAAAAACACCAACGAAACACTTTTTTATAAACAAAAAATTAGCATACCATAACCAAATTAAATAATATCCGTAAATAAAAATTATCACAGCTTTTTCGAAATATTTATTACGTAATGACAGTTATAAATATCGACGTAACTTTCTATGATAAACTAGTGATAATAAAGATTTGTTTAAAAATTCCCATGCGTTGCTTTGCCAAGCGGCAAGCGCCCACGTTCAAGGACTGATTTTTTCTCCGTGTCAGTGCAAAGCCGGAGAAAAAGGGAATTTTCACGATAATCCAAAATATTTTTACATTTTACATTAATTTTTTAAAAGATAATCACTGGAAACGCTTTTCGAGAGCAATGAAACATGATTTTTACGGTCTGCAAAAGGAAATATGGCGCTTCATAACAAGTCAAAGAACGGTGGTAATAGAACCAAAACACATAGAAAATTGAAAAGCTGAAGAACAGAAAAGCAGCAGGTAAAGAGGGATACCAAACGAATTACTGAAATATTGTGGTGCAGCAGTGACAAAAAAATTAAAAATATTAATTAATAAAATTAAAAATCACAATATAATACCGCAAGAATGGAGAACGAGTTAATTAATTCTACTATGAAAAAAAAAAAAAGAAAAAATTAAAAACAAAAAACTACACGAGTATAAACTGTTAAACGCTATGCTGATTCTTACAACTAAAATTGTACAAGTACTAATAATCAGTGGATAAGTGTAGCAGATGAACAACAGGCATTTCGTAGTGAAAGATCGTATACCTACAGATGCAATATTTGATATAAAGCAAATTACTGACAATCCACTAGAGTGTAATAGACGAGTATATCTGTGTCTGATTGGAACAAGATGGACAACTTACAGAATCTTCAATAATCATCTACAATTGACATACAGATATGTCAATAATCAGCAGAGGAAGTACCAGACGACCTCGCAAAAGATGGAGTGACAACCTTCCATAGAGATAATAATCCGCCAATGAACAAGCAGAATTGTTTATAAAGGGGAAGAAGAAGAAGAAGACATTCATGTTTTACTATATATTTTTCATGCCAACTTACTTTATTATATCTTCTAATTGTGCGTTTACTTATTCTGATTTTGTTAATTCTCTACAGTATATTTCTGATCTCGTCAATTGTGGAGTTTGGTCATGGATTGACTGACAGCAGTACAGACATTAGGTCCTATCTGACCACAATGACAAACATCATAACAGACATATAATACAAATTGACTGAGCGTTGCAATACAGCGTCGTTGTTAGAGTGCGAAAGAGAAAACTGGCTCCTCAAAGCAAATGATCTCTCTAATGGCGCGGATTTTTTGACCGCATGTGCTAAATGACCAATAAATAGGTCACGTGGTTGATAAACCCCTGAAACTTCCATGAGATCAATCTATTTGTATTATAACATGTCTATGTTAAATTTAGGAGTTAACATAACCTCAAAAAAGTCCAAAATGTATAAAATTTACCAGAAGAAAAAAATTTAGAGGGATTAGGTTCTTTAAATCTAACCAAATGGTACAAATCTAAAACTGATGAGTGAAGTAAACAAATGGTAATGTTAAAATTGGGCTTACTTGGAATCAGAAGATATAGCGATTAATTGCAATGTTGTTAAGAAATGTTAATTACTGATATTTTACTCCTTTCAGTTATTTATAATTTTAACATATAAAGAAAATTTCTTTCTTACTACCATAAGTTTTATTATTGTCACACAATTCTACAATAATCTTCATAAGGCGGTAGTCGAAATACAGAATGAGCGACAGAAACGATGGGACAATAAATTGGTAGTAATTGTGCAAAATCGTATGTGCAGCAATTAAAAAAAAAATGGATTGGTCACACTTTAAAACGGTGAATGAAGATGGCTTTATCCTTATATTGGCAATAACCGTCATCAAGTTATCAGGCACTTCGCAGTAAGATTTTTGATTAATCAGTCCCATATTCCGGTCACATTCCATGTACGACTGGCCACGTATAGGAAATATCATATTCAAACTGTCCAGTCGACCACATACGTGTACAAGAAAATAAGCCAATCTAAACAATGCAAAGTTTTTTTACCTGCATAAGAGTCAAAAAACACTGTCAACTGACGCACCTCTGGCTTAATGAAGTTGAAAATGAAGTAACAAAGTATTGAAGAAACTTCGTTAGAACCTTTATGCCCAATAGTTTGATCGTATGTATAAAAAAACCTTTCCGATATGGCCAGAACATAAATGTTGAAAATGTAATACGATAAAATCCACAAGGAAAAATTCCTGTAGCTGGCTGTATACCACGTATAACAAAAAGAGGTTAATCTTTGTAAATGGGTATATTTATTTAAAAAACCCTTAA
Source organism: Diabrotica balteata (assembly GCA_918026665.1). NCBI lineage: Eukaryota > Metazoa > Arthropoda > Insecta > Coleoptera > Chrysomelidae > Diabrotica > Diabrotica balteata. The sequence continues at coordinate 155,127,417 of OU898281.1, read as the reverse complement.
AAGGGCCACATCAATAAAACAAACGTTTTCGGACCACACAGTCCATCATCAGGTTATTAAAATCGAAAATGCTAGGTCATAATGCCTGAGCCACCAAAATATTAGGGTAAAAACCCTTTAAATTACATTTAGTTATGAAATGTTGTACATTGTGTTATAAAATAACTGTGATGTTCAATATTAAATTAAATTTGACTAAAGGTAACACATGGCTCAATTGGGTTCCAGAGCCGGGTGAGAGGGTACCTCTGCACTCGGAGAACAACGTGGAACTGATTGACTAATCAGTTCTATCAATCAGTTCCACGTTGTTCTCCGAATGCAGAGGTACCCTCTCACCCGGCTCTGGAACCCAATTGAGCCATGTGTTACCTTTAGTCAAATTTAATTTAATATTGAACATCACAGTTATTTTATAACACAATGTACAACATTTCATAACTAAATGTAATTTAAAGGGTTTTTACCCTAATATTTTGGTGGCTCAGGCATTATGACCTAGCATTTTCGATTTTAATAACCTGATGATGGACTGTGTGGTCCGAAAACGTTTGTTTTATTGATGTGGCCCTTTTAAGGGTTTTTTAAATAAATATACCCATTTACAAAGATTAACCTCTTTTTGTAATACGATAACTGCCGTCTATAGTACACATCATTTGTTGATATATTGGGTACACAAAGGTTTTTCTGAAAATCCATGCAAATGCCTTCCATTTCTACAGATTTTTAAGAAGCTTTTCTAACTGAACGTTTTGTTGCCTAAAAATATTCTGCTTTTTTCAAATGTAGATTATATAAAGTGTTAATATTTTTTAAATCATCTTGTAATTTTTTCAATATCTCCTCATTGGGCCTATCACCAATTTGTTTTTGTAGATCTTGTTCTCGAGCCTTGAATTGACGAGCCACACACTGCACCTATCACTACATGTATAGCCGAAACCTATAATATATTTAGTGTTAAATATATTACGGTATGAATCTTAGGAAACTTTATTATTTGGATAAAGTTCATTGTATGAAGCTTTTTTATATCCAGATTTTCTGGCAAATAAATCTTTTTTGAGCCATGCCGACTATAATGAGAACGACGACCTTTTAGATATTTTGTATGTATATGAACCTTAGAACAATTTTCCTCTGAAAGTTCATGTGGCCTATTACTATGTTTATCTCGTCCATGTTTCATTTAACAACATTTATTTGTCAGAATTGACTGTAATGTTTGCACTCTTCGAGGTGTGATACCATTTATCGACACGAATGCCTTGTAGCAAACAGGTATTTCTATAAGATTTCCATCTACTAAGTACCTTATTTTATAGGAATAAGAATATGTATAGCAATCTGGATACTCATTTCTAGGTCTGCTCTGTTTCACCAATGATGTTATTAAGCCACCTAAATATAAGTTCTGTTCGTTATAATCTTCCATCTCATTGACAACTAGCTGCATATAATACGGTTTTATGGCATTGTAGCACTTTAACCTAGAACAGCGACAGTTCGGGCCTACCTCATGACTTTGTTTCTATAGTTTCTTCTTCACTTTGGAAAATCTACCTAACTTTGGCTTCATTTTCGGTACTTGTCCGTTCCCCTACCAACTCGATAATTTGGAGAAAACAAACTAATATGAAGTAAACAATACTTAAATAGTAACAAATAATAAGGCAAATTTAACCTCAAAACACACAAGTGAACGCACAACGCAACAAAACGTGACTAACGGCAAGATCGAACAATACTGTTGAATAACAGCTGTAAACTAACTACCATCGTTCTGTTCTCTGCAGCAACTGACGCTCATCATTTTTTTCTCTGGCTTGTTTTATTTAACCGTTAATATCTCTGAAATGTCAGCATTATTTCCAAAACCAATGCCACAGTCGTTTACTATTGGAACTAGGCTACAGGTTGCCATCCACAATTAAAAATTAATATAATTATAACTCTTATTGTTTTTACCTCACCCTTTAATTTGCAATATCTCTACGGTAGTATTATTTTCAGTGTAAAGGAGCGCTCCCAGGTATACAATTTCGTTCACTGCTTCGATGACGTCGTTTTCTTTACCAAGTTTATTATAAAACCCATTTTTGTAGGTGATTCTTTTAATGCTATATATTCCTCTCGTATAGTGTCTTCTCAAGTGCAGTATTCTTAAGAAAGTTATTAATTGGGCTACAATAACATAAACAGCAAAACAGCTTGAGCGAAACTTAGCACCCCTTTAACAACCTTACTGATACTTCACTGACTGCTTGTTATATCAAAATGTATTAAATCATGAACTACTTGATAACTATTATCATTGATAGAACCATAAATAATACAGCTCATATTTCAACCACTATTATCTATAATTTAATATAGCAATTTAAATAATTCGTGTAAACTTTTGAGGATGCAGGTCCGAGAGATTGTTGACATCCCACTCTCTCCAGGAAATATGTTGATTTAGAATTTCTCGAGGGTACGAATTGATCGTTTGGAATTGTTGGTCATGGCCACTTTTTCTTGGTACAAATTATCATGGATGGATAATAATAATGAGTAGAATAAGTCCAAATATAATAGAAATGACGTATTTATTAATTATCTATATGCTGAAGCTTCAAAAACATGGAAATTTCAGGAAATAGATCTAATTTTTATATAAATTATTACTGTATATTGTACTATTTTACTATGGTTTTTCTGACACTTCTGTACATATAGAAAATTTAAAAATTATTGGACAAAAATAAAAGGAATAGGAAACGTAGATGGAAAAACAGTAAAAACATTACACGAAGTGATAAGATCCCAAAGTATCAGGATCTACACACAAAAAATTTTTATTAAAAAAAGAAGGTAAACAATATGTGATATCAATCATGAAATCTGTGTTTCCTGGTCTCGTTTGAAAGTTGATCGTCCTATTCGTTACCATATAATCTAGATTCTGAACTGTCTCCACAATGTGATGACCTATTTTATCATTTTTATATGAGCCCTACAGAGAATTATGTGCGTTCATATCTACTTCAATGACACAATGCTGTTTTAGTTGAAAAAATAGCTTATCCCAATCTTCAGTTTTAATTTTAGCTTTCAGACATCTATATACGCTGAGTAAACTTAAATAACTCTTGTTATAGTTGATTGTAATACCACAAGCAAGCAATTGTTTAATATATGTTTTTTTAACTTCTATGTTTTTAAAAGGAATACTAGTTTTATTTAAAATAGCAACTCTGGAATAGCTATTATCCCGATCTTTGCGTATCACATTAAAACCTCTATAACTATATACAGCATCAAGGTTTAAACCAGGTTTTACGTATTAAAGCTATGTCAATATCGTCATTTAGTAAAAAGTTCAAAGGCTGTTTTTGTTAGCAATAGGTATTCGAGCATTCCATTGTATTATTGACTAATTAATAAATTAATTTTAACTTTTTGATCAGAGAATCCAAGCAGAAAGTATCCTGTTTGTGGAATCCACCTTTTTAAAGTTTTGTATTGCGGGATTGCAATGTGTGCTGCATGAGTCATACTATCTATTCAGAAGCTATATTTATCAGATCCGTTGTCCATTTTTTAAACTCATCCGCATAGTCCAGGACATGATGCCTATCGTTGCTGAGTTCAGCTATTAGACCATCCATGACCAGATTCGACAAGAGAGGATATAAAACTTCCCTTGTGCCTCTGGCTGCATCAGCTGATACTGTATCTCCCAGTAACGTTGGGTAAATCACACGGCTCCTCCGCATATAGTTTATCTATCTGCAACTTATTTTGCCAATTCCTTTTATACTAATGATTGATTCATATGAGGTGTTGAATGCTTCATTTATATCGAGACATGCACATCACCTCTTGGTTTTCTTTTTCTGTACGAGATGGTGCAGAGGCGCCATCTCGTAGCAGTAAATACAATTTACTTTTTGTATTTTGAGAACGATTTCCGAAGTGGAAATTGAAACGTCAATAAACGTATTTTCATCTTTAATTGTGGCTTATTCCCAGTTTAATAGTAAATAACTGTCGATAATGTATCGCAGTTACAAACAAAACTTGATCTTCAATATGCCTATCGAGAAAAGCTACCACGGGTCTTCAGTAATGAATGACATTAGATTTATCGGCTTCAGAGCCTTTTTTTGTTCAGTTTTACCAGGTTTGGCCATAAAGGCCACGTTTATTAACCTCTATGCTTTTGGTATGTACCCCAGTTCGAAGTTAGTCTATAGTATCATACAATTTTTTGTAGTAAGTATTGGATCCCGTTCAAACCCGCATCCTTTGGTCTTCATACATAGGGTGACCAAAGTGAGTGTCTTACTTTGGTCATATGACTATATGAGTGTCTCTGGTTACAATTAAGGTATTAATCCATCTATGACCATATTGGCATTAGCTTGTATGTAATTAATATACAGAAAAGGTATGTACAAACAAATAAAAGACAAGCAAAAATACGTATTTCTCACTTATTGGTCCTCATCATTACAGTGCAGCCAAATGAGAATTCACCATCTGTGTAAATTAAAAAAAATTCATTCAATTGAGGTTGTAGCATAATTGGCCTTTCTAATAGTCAACTTACTTTTGGGGATAAACTGTTCTGTTGTAGAATACAAAGATAAAAACAAACAAAATTAACTCATGGTAATAAACATTAAATTTTAAATTTTATCTGCAATGTAGTCTAAAGATTTTGCCTGACAACTTTAATTCTCTCTCCATCCATTGTCTAAATTATTTTATTTAGACCTATTTCAACATTTAACATTAATTTATTTGTCATTAAATAATCATTTAACATTTAAATGAATTAAGCGTATAAATGAATCTCTATTTAACCACGATGTAGAGAAACGAGATAAAATGAAACTATAAAATATGTAAAACACTACCAAAATGATATAAACAACAAGCAGTGACCAAACAACCCTTTAAAAAAACTGTTATGCTCTTAATACATGAATAACTATTAATCAGTTTCTTGTTGCATCTTATTTAACAAGAACGCATTACAGTTGACATCAATTATGAAGCAACTTCTCTATCTCAAAATAAATATTTACAATTTGCAACACATTAGTGCTGTGATCTAGCAACAAAAACGTTAAAAATGATAAAATCTATTTGATAGCATTAAGTAGGATCGTTTTAACCGTCACATTTAAATAAATTTAAACTAAGTGCAGTCGCATCGTATCAGCTAATTGACCTGTTACTGTGATATGTCTGTAATTAGTGACCACACAGGTTCTGCTCTTGTAATTATATTAATAGAGATCCATTATTCACTTTTCTGGAAGTGTACAGGGTGTTCTACATTAACAATAGTTTTGAGTACATCAAAACAGAGACTAAAAGAATTGACTTCGGTAAAAGTATCATTCACTAGACCTCTTCTACTGCAAGAGGTGTGGTAATCATAAAACAATGGTTTTTTAAAAGTATATCGATAGAGACAAATCTCAAAGATTCCAAATTACTCGCACATATTTTTAATGTCTATATTTGTATCTTGTAGTGTAAAAGTGATTTTATCTAACATTTTCCTAGCTTTACTCTAAGATAATATAGATATTATCTTACAAGATAATATAGAAAATTTTGATGTGGATCACAAATAATACCCTTCACTTTTACTGGTTTGGATATTCCTGACTTGAACAATTCTGGAAGCTATTTCTTTTTTGTAGATTTAACGGACTATAAATTCACCAGTTCAAATATTGAACATATATAAAAACTAGAATTAAACAATAAAAAATCATTGTAAAAACCTGTTTCCAAATCCATGTACAAAGCCTATTTCTACTCCTATGGAAACCTGCGCTTTCATAAGCCTAGAAGGATCAATGTAGTACTTGTAATTATTACAAATCACTTACCTTAGATGAAAAGGAATCAAGAAAAGCTAAAGAATATGAAAGACATTTGAAGAACAAAGACACAGCCTGTGAACTTAAAACACGAAAAGTGAAAGACAGTGAAAATACTAATGAAAAGAAGGCTGTCATAAACTTTGACCTCCAAGCTGTGTTAGCATGTCCTAAGGGCGAGATATCCTCGATATTTTACAAACGAAAACTTGCTGTATTTGACCTCACTATATTCGATCTGGTGACTAAAGAAGGAACTTGCAACCTATGGGACGAGACCGAAGGGAATAGAGGTGCTAATGAAATAGGAACCTGTGTATTTAATTACATAGCAAACCATCCACAAACTGAAGAATTCTTCCTAATGAGCGATAGCTGTGGTGGGCAGAATTTAAATCAATATTTTGCAGCTGCATTGTTACATGCTGTCAGAAGATGGACGAATTGCAAAGTAATCGATCACGTATTTTATGAACAAGGACACTCTGAGCAAGAAGGTGATTCCATGCGTTCATCAATTGAAAGGGCAGCAAAGAATGTACAAATTAATGTACCTTAAGAATGGCATGTTGTTTGTCAGACTGCAAGAAAAACACCAAAGCCTTACAACATTGTTTATTTGGATCCCACATCTTTCATAGATTGGAAGGAATTGGCTCAAACCAACAAACAAAAAATAAGGTATGAAACTGTAACTGGGGACTTAGTCAGCTGGAAAAAAATCAAATGGTTCAGGTTCTTCAAAGATAAACCTGATTCTATTTTTTTTTCAAGTACGAATACAATGACAAAAGTTTTCAAGAAATCAAAATCCTGAAAAATGTGGGAAGGCCCTCTACAATTGACTTACTCCCTAAGGTGTACAGCAGTCTGTTGCCCATAACAGTCACTAAACACAAAGATCTCATGGACCTGTGTAAGTCCAGAGTTATCCCCGTGTACCATCACAAATACTTTGAGGATATACCAAAAGGTAACACTCGATGTGGTAAAAGAAGGAATGTAAACACAACAAGAAAATCTTCAGCTGATCAGAGAATCATCGTCTCAGAAGAAAATCAGATCATCGTGTCAGAATCAGAATAAAAACAAAGTATCAACATGTCAAAAGAAAAAGTGAAAAATGAACAAACTGTAAATGATTTTTTTATATTTTCTCACCATGTTTTTGCTTATGTAATTTATGTGTAAAGAACTCAAAATTGTAATAAAAAATGAGTATTAAGCTAGTTTTCTTTGATTCCTTTCTAAATATACTGTTTTTAGATCGTACAAATAACGTGCTAAAGGGCCAAAAAACAATTATGAATAGTTTTGAGGTATGTAAAAAGGGCGAATAGGTTAATTTATCAATACAAATATTTATTATCACTTCACGGCTTTACTAGAAATCTTGAAACTTAAATAATACAAAAATAACATGTTTACGCTATTAAAATAAAAAATTACAGTTTATTTGAATAATATTTAATAATTCTCCTGAGGGTCCAAACCTTAAAAGTGCTCTCCTCAAAAATTGAGATTTGGTGAATTCGCCCTTTTTCCGTATCTCCGACGAAAAAAATATATAACAGTATTTTTTTACTATTAGGTACACAACACACACGAAATAACACCTGTCAATACGTAAACAAGCTTTAATTTTATAGGTTGACAGATAAACTAATCGGTTGACGGAAACCTTAAAAGAGGTTAAAAACGGAAAAGCCGCAGGGCCTGGAGACATTCCCATAGAGCTGGTTAAATATGGGCCGACTGCACTTTTAGAATTAATAGTAGACCTTTTCAATAAATGTATGTGTGGAGACCAGGAAATTCCTAAAGATTGGAATAAATCTTATATAAGCTCCATATATAAGAGAGGGAATAAAAGAGACTGTTCCAATTATAGAGGTATTAGTGTGACGAGCTCTGTGGGCCGGTTGTACGGCAGAATATTAAAGAAGGGGGTTGAAAGATAGATACAAGATATTGAAGAACAAAGCGGCTTTCGTACCGGGAGATCCTGCCTTGATAATATATTTATCCTACGACAAATAATTGAAAAGCGTGTCGAAAGAAGTAGAGATACCCATTTGGTATTTATAGACCTTGAGAAAGCATATGATAGTGTCCAAAAATTGGAACCAGAACCTCAAATGAATTTAAAGTCACTAAAGGCCTAAAGCAAGGATGCTGTTTGTCACCGACACTCTTTAAAATATACGTCCAAGAAGCATTAAGGAATTGGAGAAATAAATGTAGATTTATGGGCATCGAAGTGGGACAAGAAACTCTGTATACATTGTTGTTTGCAGATGATCAGGTGGTGGTTGCAACCGATGAGGAAGATATAAATTATATGAATCGAAAATTATTTGAGGAATATGCCAAATGGGGGCTTACTGTAAACATAAGCAAAACAGAATATTTAAAAATTGGAGGAAATACCACAGATCTGAGGCTTGAAAACGCAGTCATAAAAGGCTGCAACCAGTATATATATCTAGGAAGCATCATATCAGCAGATGGCAGAGTTAAGATAGATGTACAAAACCGAATAACCCAAGGGAAAAAATGCATCCGAATACTGAATTCATTACTGTGGTCTAATAAAATAAAGATGCATACCAAAATTCGCGTATACAGAGCAATTGTAGAACCAATTACCACATATGGTGCCGAATGTTGGACGATGACAAAGAATGAACGAGATAAAGTAGACGTTGTGGAAATGGATTATCTTAGAAGGTCATGTCGAGTATCGAGAATGGAAAGAATCAGGAATGAGGAAATACGAAACCGTACAGGAATTAGAGATACTCTTTCAGATAGAATACAAGGAAGGCAATTACAATGGTATGGTCACGTGATGAGAATGGAGGAGGAGCGGTGGCCAAAGAAAGCCTTAATGTATGTTCCGCCAGAAAGAAGGAAAAGGGGAAGACCACCAAATTCCTGGAGAAGAGAAATTACAAAAACAATGCAATCTAGAGGCTTAGAAGAGGGAGATTGGAGAGATAGGAAAAGATGGAGGCTGAAATGCGGGAAGCGGCAATCGCCGTAGGACCCCCGTTATATGATGATGAGATAAACTATTTCGAACATGGTGGATTCTGTGGTATTATTGTTTAAAATATCTTATACTGATCTAGTATACCTACTTGTAACATATTTCAATAATATTGACGTCTATATATAATTCAAGACAACTTTTTTTCCTTTTTTATATTTTTCTGTGCCATAGTATACAATCGTTATTTTTAAGTATTTTTGTGCTTTTATTTTAGATTTAATAAACTTTCTATAACTTCCCTAACTATATTGTTATAAATATTTAATTCTCCGTGATTTATTTTTAGGTGTAAGTCTATAATCTGTCATATCAATTTGACTAGTTTTAAAACTTTTGATTATTTTTTGGCACTTGCCTGATTTATATTTGCCCCCTTCTTTTATATATTTCTCTCTTTTTTGTAAAAACCCACGTTTTTTCTTCATATAATAAATAACAATTCACAGAAACATTTTTTTGGTTTACCTTAGTTCATCCTGTAAGCGTGCATAAATTCAGTTCGACAGGAACTTATTTGCTATGCACAATTCTATCAATATTACAGCTAGTAATTTTGTCACCGCATCATCATAGGTCACTGACTCAGACTTCTTAAGACTTAACAAGGATTATTAGCTTTTTATTGATCTACAAAGAAGAGGATTATCCTAGATAATTTTGACGAAAAATGGTCCTATTAAAATATTCTTTTAGACGAATAGTTTTGTGCTATTTATAGTTAATAGGAGGTCATAAAGGCAATCATAGATAAAGATAATACCATTCTAGACTACACAATTTATTTCCGGCTAAAAATAAAATCCCAAAAAGTGTGTGTAGGAATATGCTTAGTAGGTAAATAAATTTATTGGTCATTAAATATTATTATTTTTATCCAGAAAGTGTTATCAGATTTTAAATTTTTATTAAAAATATTATATAGTGTGGATATTAAGTCGTTCCCCCTAGTGAACTCCGTTATTTAGGAAAAAGATGAAAACCGCTCGGCCCCGTCAATTTTTATTTTAATAGAGGTATTTTATAACATAAAAAAACTGTCACCCTTTTCATCCCCTTCACTTGACAGCTACCCCCTCAGATTTTTTCAATAGCAATGGGGGTCGTGCGGTAGTTCGTTGGAAAGGGTTTGAAAAGAAGAATTCTAAAATCTATCACACTTTACTTTAATTTTAAGGATCTGTTTGTTATTAACGATTTATTGTTTGGGGATACACTTTGCGATACAACAATACAAAAGTAGGTACACTGGTTTTGCTTTAATATAAGACATTCGGTATAACAAAATTTATCTCATTTTTATTCTTGAACGTTTATACCGACTTATTTTTTTGCATAATAAATACTTCTGTGTTGTTGAAACATAAACTAGTTGGCGTGTCTAGTTTTTTGACAACTGTTATAAAAACCAAGCAATTAGCACTGTTGATGGTAAAAAATATTGACAAGAACTTAAGATTTGGTGAGCTTTAGTGGTAACCTGTAAATTTTTAGTATTCAAAAGTCAAAACAATCAAAATAGCACCACCTCGTAGATTAGTAGACAAATGTGAAGCAATTTTAATATGTAGGGAAGCAGGCCGTAACTACAATGAAGCTGTGAGAATATTTAATGAACGTTTTCCGAATCGTCCATGTGGTCAATATTACTATAGACTACTTGTCAACAAATTTGGTGAAACTGGTTCTGTCGAAATCAAGAAACGGGATGGTAGAAAAAAGACTTCTGAGGAAAAGCAAGTAGATATTTTGTCTCAATTTGTAGTAAATCCATCCAGTTTTACTAAAAATGTTGCTCGCGAATGCGAAGTAAGTCATAGGACCGTCTTCAAAGTTTTAAAAAAGCAAAAAGTTCATCTCTATAAGATGAAAATAGTGCACGAATTGATAGAGGATGATCCAGATCAACGACTTCAATATTATAAAACTATGGATGAAAATATTTTACAAGATCCAAATTATTTAAATGGTCAAATATATCGACAAAACGTAAGATATTGGTCTGACGAAAACCCTCGATTGTTTCGAGAGTGTCATACTCAATTTCCCAATAAATTAAATGTTTGGGCAGGTATACTGGGAAATCAGATTATAGGCCCTCTTTTATTGAAGGTAATTTAACAGGGGAAAGCTATCTTAATCTATTGAAAACACAAATAATTCCTGTTATTAATGATGTGCTTAGAAACAATCCAGGCGAATTCACCCAAAATCTTGTTTTCCAGCAAGATGGAGCTCCGCCTCATTACGATGCTCGCCATATGCGAGAAGATGGATTGGACGTCGTGGATTCATTGAATGGCCACCAAGATTACCAGACCTTACTCTTCTAGATTTTTACCTATGGGGTTACATTAAATCCAAACTGTATGGGAGTCAGTTGACGACACTTGATGTATTCCGTCAAATAATAATCAAAGAATGTAATGGGATTCATATGCAGACCCTAAAAAGGGTTAGGGAGGCAACAAAACAAACAATCTACTTTTGTCGGGAAGTAAATGAGGAAGATTTCGACCATCTCCTGCAGTAATTTAATTTTTTTTAGGATAATTTGCCAGTTCCTTTAATTTTAAAGATGTAATTTAATATATTATTTTTTGTATATTTTATTTTAAATAAAAGCATACAAAATTTCAATCTTATACATTTTTGAATTTTTGTTTTTAAACCATAATGAACTATCGCACGATCCCCACGAATTCTGCTATTTAAAAAATCTGAGGGGGTAGCTGTCAAGTGAAGAGGAAGAAAGAGGTGACAATTTTTTTATGTTGTAAAATACCTCTAATAAAATAAAAATTGATAGTTCCGCGCGTTTTTCATCTTTGTTTAAATATCGGAGTTCACTAAGGGGGCAAGACTTAATATTCACACTGTATGTAGTGAAACTCTGTTTGCATATATTTTTCCGTGAAGGTTCTAATTTTAGTCCAAATATAACGAAGTATATTATTATGCATTTTACACATTAGTAGAATGGCAGAGTCAAATAAGTCACCAAATGAACGAAGAAGTATTGGCAAACCAAAAAAAGATGGTGGGATAATTTAAACAATTTAGGAGGCTAATATTTAAGAAGAAATAGGCTTTAAAGTATACATACAAGAAGGGAGAAGAAGAAGAAGAGAAGCTAATGACAGCAAATAAAGAAATTGAGAAAGCGGACTGACTCAACTACATTAATTTACCCTCAACCCTCAATTCTAGGACCACGCTGAATTTCATGCCTCACAGTTACCAAGATGAGATTCTTACTGTGCTACAAGAACCTATGTTTAAAAACCAAGATGCGGATAGTGAGGAGCTATGTTTTTTTAATACTACTATATGAAGTCGAAGCCTAAACATTAATGCAAGCCACTTAAAAGCAGATCGAAACCTTGGAGATGTGGATCTACGGGAGAATATTTAAGATGTCTTATGTAGATCATGTGCAAAAACTTGCGACAATTTTTTGGAATGACCTCCATCGAACTGTTTCTAAGAGCGGTTAACAAAACCATGATAGCTATGATGATGACCAACATCTGGATCAAATCGCGCTCGGAAGAAAATGAGAAAAAAAAAAAGATTTAACTGCTTAGCAAAATACGTCAAAGAAATGTGAACGAAAGGTTATGGCAAATTTATAGGAGATATGTAGGTACATGAAACAGACGAATAATTAAAGAATTGGAAGATTTACATTGAGAAGTAATTTAATAGATTTATTTAGGAAAATATTATAGAAGTAATTTAGGAGAAAATATTAGCAACGAAGTCATGGGCTTAATATAGTTTAAATATCGTAAATATATTTTTGTATATTGTAAATCCCTATAAACAAAAATGACAAAATCATATTTACACATTATATTATCCTTGTTTTTGTTAATTTCCAAGTAATAACCCAATGTAAATGATTATCGACCAACACAAGCCCACCAATTCATATTATTTCGAACCTTGAATCTTTCGGTTTTGGATAAACCAACCATTTTAATAATTGAGGGTAATCTAGAAACCTTGTAACTGTGAAACTCTCGTTTTAAACAGCGAATTAATTTCCTAAACATCGCAACCACATCACTAATAGTTTGGTAGAATAGAACCGTTTAAGTTAATAAAGTTGTTTCCTTAGTGGGTCAAGCAACACCTACACCTATCACATAATTGTGATATACTCAAACTAGCCTTTCTGCAAATAGGATAATAACATCAGTCTAGTTTAATTCAAATTGTTTGAATTATGTTAGACGAAGAAATCTCTTACATCATATCTTTGAATACACCAAGTTGTTTTGTCTTCACGGGCAATGTTCTATTTTTAAACAATCTCGTCATAGGAACTTGAATGAAAAGGATATTGAGAAGGGTTCATTTGAGTGGTATTTATTTGTACTATCTTACTGCAACTATTAACTACCATATACTACAATTAAAACACTTTATATGAATGTTATCAAATAAGACAAAATCTTAATAAAATGTTTAAATGTGCAGTCTAAGTATAAATAAATTGAATGAAACTGAATCAGAAAGGTACAGCAAATTATAGAAACAATATGTTTAATATTTTGCATTTGTTTAAAACTGGACTCAGTCAAACTCAGATCTTGTTATAATGCAGGCACAGAATGGGCCGGCGCCACCTTTAACAAAATGTAAATATAACCAAAAGAAACTGTACAGAGAAGAATGAAAATAACATTCTTGTTAATATACAGCAAGTGAGAATTGCAATTTAATGAAGCAGAAACTACGCAAAAAATGGTTTCCATACAAAATCTGGTCTCAGAAGATGAAGAAACAGAATGGCAACTGCAAAGAACATGCAGAAACAAACGATTTGTTGTTGGGAACAGAACTCCTCCTTATAGACAGCCTCTACCTACTTTGATAACTTTATTGGTTGCTTTACTCAGAGTGTACATTACTGCCCTATTCTCCAGGGATGCCCTTATCCATCTGATCTTATCCAAATGATTGTTTTTACATTATAATATATAAAAATTTATAACATTTTCAATGTTGCGGAAATATTTATTTATTCATAGAAGAATAACCGGTAATGAATAATTAATATAGTTAAATCACTTATTAGTTTTTTACAGATAATTGAAGATTATTTCTGCTAATTAAGTGATAAATCTTAAAGAGTTGTTAGTCGACGACATAAAGATTGAAAACATAATAAATCAACTTCTGCCGCTTGTTTATTACACAATTAAAGTCATTTGTTGTTACAATCATTCCTTATGTTTCATATAATAAACGTATGTATACAACTTTTCGGAGCCAACACGGTTTTCCGCACAATCCAAAAGGTCAGTAGTACGAAGAAGGCACCAAAATAATATGTTAACACAAATAACAATATGTAAAGATGATATATACTTTAAAATATATTCTAATCAGAACAATACAATAGCAAAATATTAGTAATTACAATCAATGCAAAATAGCATATAATTATGTTGATAAAGGCTGTCATTTAACCAACTTACTCTTGACAGACATTTTATTGTAAATAGATATTTCATTTATATAAATATATGTTATGTAAAAAGTACAAAAAATCACAAAAAATAGAGGAGTTTAAGGGAGGCCTATTTCCAGCAGTGGAAGTACTAAATAAAGGCTGGATGATAATGATGATGAAAAAGCGGTATTAATTGCGACAGATCCTAAACTGTCTGGATGTAGTTAAAATGCAAACCCTGACACAATGAGAACTAACATCACAAGTAATTGTTTTTCTACAGGAGAGTATGCCTGCCCAGTGTAGAATTGATTAGTCGATGTATCCTTGATTGAGACATGTAGGATAGTAACCAGATATATGAAGTCTGTCCCTCTTCAACCTAATGTATAAGGCGTTAGGTTTCTCATCAATCAAAGAATGCAGAGCAGCTGATAAATATAAAGAAAAATAAACAAAAAATTAAACAAACCTTTGATGAATACTACTCACTATACATACAATACGAAACCCAACCGTTTAAGGTTAAAATACAGAATACACTTTCTGGGTTGTGTGTCAGTCAACTCACCAGAAAACTACAACCATCTCAAGAAGGGAGGTCGTCCGATAATACCCTCGACTAAAATACTTGAAGAACATTACCTTACTTTTAAATAAAGCAAAAGTTGCAAACTAATAATGACGATCTGTGCAAAAGTGAAGAACAAGAAAACATGGAGCATCTTCTGTCATGCACAAGATCTCCTCTCAACGACCTATGTCTAGTCAGCGATACAGTAAGTAATTGTCAATATCTTACTATTAGTGTATTATGTTATTGTCATCACAAGTATGGAAAAGGCGATATGTTTGGAGGTGTGGTGAAACGCTTGTTATATGTTATTGGTAAAAATCGTTATAAAGCTTTAAAAAGAGATTGCTATCGCTAAGCGATACAGAATATCATCGGTAGATATTTTGTTATTAAAACCTTAAAAAAATGTATCATCTTGTTTATAAAATATTTGTTTAGTAAAATTGAGAGAAAAAATTCTAATACAGCTTATTTCTTAGTTTTTCTGATTACCCATCCAATACAACTAGAGTCGCTTCTTTCCCATAATTTGGGATCACAACTACATATTCTGGAGCCAAAAGGTCAAAGTGATTTCACAAATTTATACAAACAAAAAATCATATGCCTTTAAAATTACTAAATGAAAATTGATTATTTTAAATATATTTTTAACTGATTGAAACTTTGTAATAAAAATATACATGTGTGACTTTTTTGTGACAAAAGAATATTTTACAAAGTAATAATACTACACTGAACAACCCATATTGGTGTACATCCAATTTTATTGAACTTGTGATCTCATTAGTCCTTATTTTATCAAGCATATTGAGTATCCTTTTTTTCCATAATTAACAATTATTAAAATATAAGACAACATTGCAAGTAACATAAATTCAGTGTTTGTCGCACCTGTGACAGAAACTGAAATTATGGATATAACTAAAAATTTAAAAAACAAAATGAGTTGTGGAATTGATGAAATACCCACTAAAATCCTTAAACTTTGTATAAGGAAGATAGTGAATCATCTCACTCCAATCATAAATAATTCACTAAAATCTGGTGTATTTCCTGAATGCCTGAAAACTGCCATAGTAACACCTGTTTACAAAAAGGGTGATCCTAAATTAATTAATAACTATAGACCAATTAGCCTTCTATCTTCCTTTTCAAAAATCTTAGAAATTACTATGTATAGGCGGATAACAGAATTTTTAACAAAATGTCATATTATTAGTGCAAATCAGCATGGTTATCAACAGGGAAAATCAACTCAGACTGCGATTTTTCAATTTGTCTGGGATATTTTAAAATGTACTGAGATTGGTCATATGGCTTTGGGTCTCTTTTTAGACCTATCAAAGGCATATGACTGTTTAGTGCATGACATATTATTTGATAAATTGGAGAAATATGGTATACGTGGACCAGCATTGAATTGGTTTATGTCCTACTTGGCAAATAGGAGACTTTTTTTTGAACCTATTCTCTATCCTTCCATTGTTGAATATAGGTCTGCCCTAGTTCTCTTCATATTTTTCTATCTTGAGCTGTTCTTTGCCATATGGGACCTCCTTGTTTTCTGATGTCATCTTTCCACCTCATCTGTGGTCTGCCTCTTGATCTCTTTGCATTGTATGGACGCCACTTTCCGATGGCATTGTTCCATCGTCCGTCTTGGAGACGTTCATTGTGTCCAGCCCATTTCCATTTTAGTTTTGCTGCTTGTTCTATCGCGTCTACTGTCTTTGTTCTGGTTCTGATCCACTGGTTAAGTTTTCTATCTCTAAGTGATACACCCAAAATTTGTCTCTCCATCGCTCTTTGTACCTTCCTTTTCCTATCCAAATTGGCCTGTGTAAATGTCCATGTCTGTGCTCCGTAGGTGAGCACCGGTATTATGCAGGAGTTATATACCTTGCTTCGTAAGTATAGAGGGATTGTTTGATTTTTTAAAACGTAAGAAATTTTGCTGAACGCTGCCCATCCCATTCTTACTCGTCTCGATATTTCGGCTGTTTGATTTTCTCTGTTAGCTCTGATTGTGTGTCCTAGATAGATATACTCATTTACCTGTTCTATTTTTTCGGTTTTTATTTTAATTGAGTCTTGATCTTCCGTGTTTGTCATTACTTTTGTTTTGTTGAAGTTAAACAACAAATAGGAGACATTTTTACTAAATGTCTCCTATTTGTTGAACTTCAACAACTTCAACAAATAAGAGACATTTAGTAAACATACATAAAAACACTGAAATAGGCATCTCATCTGAAAGCACTAGAGATTTTGGAGTACCACAAGGAAGTGTGATTGGTCCTTTACTGTTTGTGATCTATATCAATGATCTCCATGGTCTAGTGTTCCATGTCTGTTCTAAGCGTTAATGCTAGTTTAGAGTTCCAGAAAGCTAAAGACTGGTTTTCTATGAATAGGTTGGTTTTAAATCAAAATAAAACAGATCTTCTTTTGTTTAAGACAAATTATGCACATTCAGATATGCCAAACAGTATTATTGTAAATAATGACACTTTAAATATTAGCAGCAGTACCAAATTTTTAGGATTATATATTGACAGTTTTTTATGTTGGGATAAACATGTTGACCAGTTATGTATGTCTTTGAGTAAAGTGATTTACAGCTTTAGAGTTCTAAAAAAATACATGAATAGTAACTCATTAAAAACAGTGTATCATGCTAATTTTGAAGCAGAATTTAGATATGGTCTAATAAATTTTGGCCACAGTAGGGACATAAATAATGTATTTCTGGTTCAGAAAAAAATAATCAGAGTTATGTTTGACTTAAAAAGTAGGGAATCATGTAGAGGGCATTTTAGGAGTAATAATATTTTAACAGTTTACGCTGTATTTATTCAAGAATGCTTACTGTTTCTATATAAAAATAAAATACTCTTTAGGAACTTTGAGCCCAATAGTATAGTAAATACCAGGTTATATAATTATAAAATTCCAATACACAGGTTAAGTATAACAGAAAAAACGCTCTTTATTGCTGCATCAAATTGTTTAATAAACTGCCTGAACCTATTAAAAGGGAGGAAAGATTAAGTTTGTATAAACATCAAATATTTAAATTACTGGTAGCTCTTGAGCCATATTCTGTGGAGGACTATTTGTATAATATACATATTATGTAACGGTTAGGAATAAGTAAATAATATTTTCGTCTGTGACACTGTTTTTTTTTAAATAATTTTATATTCACGGAATGTATATTATTTCCTAAAAATAAAGATATTGTTATGTTATGTTATATGTTATTATGTTATGTTATATGTTATTATGTTATGTTATATGTTATAATTACTAATTAAAATGTTTAAATTTTTATATTTTTCGTTAAGGTCTTTTTTATATGCTTCATGGAGTTTCTAAAAATGACACAACACTCTTTCAAATCCATCCACCAACAAAAATGCACCAGTCATCCGATATTATCTCTAGTACGAATCTCGCCGTGATGAATACCTTGCATTATCTCGTTAGGGTATTGGATGAGAGGAGTGTATCGTTTCTTTTGATTCGATATTTGCATGCTCCATTGTGAATCGGATTTTTAGCACAGGTATGACAATAATATATCATCGTGTAGCATCGTCGGTATCCCGAAGACATTGAGATGTGTAACATATATTAGCTCCACAATCGTATCATTCATTTCATCGAGTGATTGGACGTTTGCATTAAAATATCAAGGAAAGCAGATACGCTACTTCCTAGAAATGTTTAGAATGTTTTATTTTTTAGATTGTATATTTATCAAAAAAATCGTAGCTAAAGAAATTGTTTCTCCTATTATCATATCCAGTATCTAAATTTATTTTCTTTGCTATGGCATGTTTTGTAGATGTTTGTTAATTGTCAGATGAAATTTTGGTTATTGGGTCACTTATAAATTGACAAATAGTTGCAATACTAAATGTGGTATATCATGAATGTGTTGCTTGTGTGAGTCCATTTCAAAAAGGTAAAGAAATGATAAATAAGACTTACTCACAATCAATTTAATTTAACTATCTGACGACCGGTTTCGCTTTCAACAATATGCAAAGCATCTTCAGGTCTCGATACAAAGTTAAATAAATGCTGAAATGATAAAAACCCATATAAGGGTATTGTCTAATAAAGATAAACAAAGTAGATGTTGTAAATTACAATAATTATGCCAATATTACAGGTCTGTGCTTTTATTTAAAAAAAAATAAGTTGAATAAAAAGGTATAAAAAGTTTAAACAGACAAGGTAAGGCCCACAAATTGTTATAAAATAGTCTATTAGATTGTAATAAATTAATAAATGAGCAAATAAATAGACATTACTTACATGCTGGTACTCTATTAATTGATGGATGGTAGAACATGGTTGAAACTACTATGTATTGTTGAATGGAGAACTCAATTCTGCTATTGTAGTTGTTTAACAGTAAACGGGAAGTTCTTGAGGGGATAGATTTGATCCAATGAAGCAGAGATATGTGTGTGATTGTTTGTTAAATGAAAGTGATGTAATATACCATTGTATTATTAAAAGTTATTTATACTTATTCGAGAGATATATTTATGAAATGTGTGTTATTTATTGAGTAATTGTTTTATGAAGGTGACAGTTTTATGACAATGAATAAGTTTAGATGTACAAATTGTGTGGGTGTGCAATTATTTTTCAACTTGTAGTTATCAAATTTCTTTGATAAAGTTCTATTGGCAAAATAGAAGATTATTGCAAAGTCAAGTAAATAAAATATTAGAATTAAAACAATTAAGGACAATTTAAAACACACTAAAACAGAAAACACTTACGGGACGAAACAAACATTAAATTTAAAAGGGGGAAGGACTTTTATGCACTACATCTCAGTGTTGGGCACAATGAGTTTTTATGTGTTATCTATTAGATTTTAGTGGTAAATTTGACAGATGTAGGTTAGCACGTGACAGACTGAGATGAAGTGCATAATCAGTGCAGATCATATTTCATTTAATAAGTATTTAATAAGATCTGTTTCGAAGAAAATCAATTTAGCATCTTCCAAAATAACATATTTTTATGTGTGATAAAACTGACGAAACAGGATTGTCAATTTTTTACTACAAATAGATGTTCCAAATGACTATTCCATTCTTCCTTTTGAAATTGTTCAAAATCATTACGTGTTTCTGATGTCGTTCTTCTTGGTCTGCCCGTTAGTATTATTTCTGGTAGTGCTGTTAATTTTTCTTGTTTTGATAGTTGCTGGTCTGATTTCAACGGCGTATGTTATAATGGACCTAAATATAAATTTATAGATGTGTATTATGATTCTTCATATTGTATCATTAAGTCACTGCGATTTTATTTGTTGTTTTTTATCTCTAGCTTGCACAATTCTTGGTTTGTTCGAGATTACTAGAGTTTTTGTTACTTTGTGGCAATATTTGCAGATTAAATTTCTTACACTCCAATCTTAAATGATGTAGTTGTAAATTATCTTAGTTAGTCACTATCAGGACTGCTTCGTATTATTATTTTTATTTATATATCCAATATGTAACGCAATATTAATTATTATTATTATTAATAATATTATAAATTCCATAAATGCGACAATTATAGAACTATCTCTCTTATATCCTAGGCCAGCAAGATAATGCTACATATAATCAATGAGAGACTGAAAACATTCCTTCAAAGAGAAATTCCACAAGAGCAAACTGGATTTACCAAAGGTAGAGGCACTCGAGAACACCTGCTGAATATAAGACAGATAATCGAGAAATCTAGGGAATTCAACATCCCACTATACATCTGTTTTATAGATTACCGTAAAGCGTTCGACAGGGTCAAGTGGAGACACTTATGGCGAATACTAAAAGAAGTAGGCGTACCACAACATCTAATTACGCTTATAACCGAACTATCTGAACACACTACTGAATCAGTTAAAGTACTTGACACACTATCAAACGAGTTTCATCCAGAACGGGGTGTCAGACAAGGATGTATACTATCTCCACAATTATTAAACATATATGGGGAGTATATTATGCGAACAGCACTTGAAGGATGGGAAAAGGGCAATCCAATAAATGGTCATTAACTAAACAACCTACGTTTCGCAGATGACACAGCCCTTCTTGCAAATAGTTAAGCAGAGCTGATAGAACTTATACGACTGATCGAAAACAAAAGTCAAATATTTGGTCTGCAATTAAACATATCAAAGACAAAGATCATGATAGTGGATAGACTACACAACAATCATCCACACATAACCACAAATGACCGGTTCGAGGTTGTGAACTCATACTTATATCTGGGATCATTAATCACAAACACAGGGTCATTACAAGAAGAGATTAAACGTAGATCTGATCTAGCAAAAATTGCCACAGCAAAAATGACCAAAATATGGAAGGACTGTCAAATTTCAAGAGCGATAAAGATGAGGTTGATCAACTGCTTAATATTCCCAATACTGACCTACGGATGTGAATCTTGGACTCTGAGACAATCAGAGAGAAGAAAGATAGACGCCACTGAAATGTTCTGTTGGAGACGAATGTTACGAATTCCTTGGACCGACCGTAGAACAAATAATTCAATTTTAAGAGAGCTAAAAGTTAGCCAACGACTCTCTAGTAAAGTCCATCTCCAACAATTAAAATATTTTGGGCATGTTATGAGAGCAAACACAGAAAACATGGAAAGACTCAAGGAAATGTAGAAGGATAGGAAGGAAATGTAGATACAAGGAAAGGTAGAAGGCCGAAGATCACGAGGCAGATCCCCAACAAGATGGATAGATCAAATTACAGGATTATGCCAAAGACCTATGCATGAATTAAAAGAAATGACCAGAGACAGAGATCTCTGGAGACGGACAATACACGACATCACGTCGACCACTACACTCCCCCTGGGGGGTCAGGATTGAAGAGAGAGATGTAACGCAAGTTAAAAAAGTTAAAAACAACTGCCAAAACACCGAGAATAAATCTGAGAAAACCAAAAGAAACTGATATATACCAACAAATCAGAGAATAAGTGCACAAAGAAGTTGACACAGAACACAGAATTAGATGACGAATAAGACAAGGATAAGCCCTTTCCCCTTTAATTTTTAATATGTATTCAGAAGAATTGTTTTAATAGGCATTAGAAGACGTAAATGAAGGCATATTTATTACCTGAGCACTTCTGAATAATCTTAGATACGCAGATGATACAACACTCCTTGCAGACAGCAGAGAAGGACTACAGATGTTGTTTGATCGCATTACCCAATACTGCGAAAGGTATAGAATGGCACTGAATACAAATAAAATAAAAATCATGGTGGTAAACAAGAACAATATTGAGAAAGACAGTGTTTATGCTAAAGGAAAACTTTTAGGCAGGGTGTACAGATATCAGTACTTAGATTGCGAAATTAAGAATGGGATAGAAGTACGGAAATAAAACGACGTATTGAGATAACTAGAAGTGCTTTTAATAAGATGAACGTAATATTTTGCAATGGAAAACTCTATAGAACTTTTCAAAACGGCTGCAAATAGAGTCAAATGGGCCATGATTATCTTTCTTTTGTAGATTTTCTGTCTGTACAAATGCCTTTTATAAATTAACGAAGTACCTGAAGACTGGTTTGTTGTAATCTAGACATTTGTTTGATTTAAAATCGCCACCTTGTGAATCCTTGATATTCAGCTATAAAGTATTTTTAATAACCTACTTATTAGTATTTTAGTTATTAGTTATAGTGTTAATCGTCTGATTTTATGAATTGTAATTGCTATTTGTTGTACTGTAACACTAGCTGTGATTTATCATTATTTTATAAGCTTGTCTGCTATTCGATCTTTTCCCGGAGCCTTTTTAAGACAAATAGAGTAAAAACTTAAATATAACAATTTATAGGTACTTAAAAGATTAAAATATAATATTAAAACACGCGTGGGGTAAAAGCTTTACGGCTAAGTACATAACAGGCTACCGCTGCTGCTAAAAATAAAGAAAAATCAGTAAACCACCAACGTCTCAGCTCGAAAGAAAACAAAAACAAAACGTTTGTTCAAAGCCATGTATTAGAATTGAAATTCTATTAACGACCGTTCACCTTACCTCATAAAATGCCCATAAAATATACTTCTGCATACGAAAGAACTACATTTCCATTTTAATAAAACAAAAAGCCTATAAAAAAACAATTCCAGATTATCCTAATTGCCCTTTGGCACCTCGTTTAGTCCCTAATAATTTACGATTGGAGATAGAAAGATTCTTGTAAACGTGTGTCAGCACTTCTTCCATGGGCGTAGTAATAGAAAATGATTAGAAGATGCAAAGACAAATAGCTTTCTTTTGAAAATATTGAAACGTGTGTGATAAACTATTAGAATAATATTTTACTGAACTTTTATTATATTTTATTTCATGATAAATCGAAGATACAATACCAAAATTGGAGATATTTTTCTTGCATTTGTAGTAAAGCTGGAAGTTCACGAGTACATTTTTCGTATATCTAACAGTTTTCGAGAGGAACATCGTTGAAAAATAGAAAATTGTGTTTTCTGCGATTTTCTACTGCTAGAAAATCAACGGAAAATTGTAAAATGCCGTAATTTTTAACGCATATAATATATAATAGCGCGGCGTAAGCAATAAACTTTACATTGACGTGTGTGTTTGTTAGATGATTCAGATTAGACACTGCTATAACGAAAGCTCCAATCATTAATATATATTTTATAAACCAAAGAATTAAAGACCAATTGAAGCATGTTTAAAATTTCCTTAATTATTTCTGTTAAAAATTACTTCACGCCACTAAAAAGCCTTAAAAATAACCCATAAACAACGAGCGATTTGTCATGCCTAACATGCTGGTCTTCTATGAAATAATCTTTCCTGTCGAGATAAAGCAGAAGTTATAAAAAATAAGGCCACACCAGCATTGTCAATTAAGTACCATTTTCGCGTGGCACTCTTCGGCCCATACTCCCATTCTTTTTTATCCCTAGCTGATCTAAATATCGAACATCGAGTTTATGTTTCGATATGATTCCTGTAGCATGCAGTTGTGTTCATCAAACGGCGACGCCTTCCAATTCGATGGCATTGAGTCAATTATGTTTCCTGCTTTCTTATTCCATCCATTGAGTTCAGTCTATTCAGTTCTAGTCTAGTCTAGTGTGAGGATTGACCTGATGTATTATAATCATCATCATCATCAATTGCTAGGCCGCCATACAGACCTTCTTATGATATATTACCCATACCTATATTAATTTGTACACCTACATAATACCTCCTCCTCCTCCTTCAAACCATCCTACAAGGAAAAATATTTGGAAAGTGAGGTCCAGGAAGAAGAAGAACATCTTGGTTAAAGACCCTCAGAATCTGGTTAAATACAACATATGTGCAGCTTTTGCTCGTTGCTGCAGATAAGATAATGATTGCCATGATCATCGCCAACATTCGTAACGCATAGGAACATCAAAAGAAGACATTAATTTGATGGTTGATCCTCTTCTTCATGTACCTTGTCCGTTCCGAACGTTGGAAATTATCATGGCTATTCTGACTTTGTTTACGGCAGATCTGAATAGTTCAGCAGATGACAATCCGAACCATTGCCGCAAGTTTTGGAGCCACGAGTGTCTTCTCCTCCCTGGACCCCTTCTGCTGTCTATTTTCTCTGCTGTGTGTTTAAATTCAACGTACTTCACCTTCTGCTGTCTGATGGTTGATGGCTGATTAAATTCACCGTAATTCGTTTACTTAAATCATCTCCGCTGCTTGAGGTTCCCAATATACCTGTTGCGAGTGCAACCTGCCAAATGCCTTTAACGACGACTGTTCTATGAAAGAACGTTATTACCTGTGACTACCTGCCGCCGACTGTAAGTACAATACCGATCTTTCAACTGTGAGTACCGATAGGAATTGATTTATGACTCTAGTTCAGCGCCTTTACCTTTTTTTATGGCTTTTTTATTTTGAATCCAACCGAACGAACTATTAATAGCATAATTCTACGGTATATGTACATATAACGTATGATCAGGTTTGTTTTATATGTAGTTTATACTTATTATAGATTTCATACACGTATTTGAGGTGATCACAATCAATGTTTACATATTCTCAAGTCGTAAAAATCAATTATTTAAATCATGAATGTGTTGCTTGTGTGAGTCCATTTCATATAGGTAAAGAAATAATAAATAAGACTTACAATCAATTTAATTTAACTATCAGACGACCAGTTTCGCTTTCTACAATATGCAAAGCATCTTCAGGTCTCGATACAAAGTTAAATAAATGCTGACATGATAAATACCCATATTAGGGTGTTGTCTAATAAAGATAAACAAAGTAGATGTTGTAAATTACAATAATTATGCCAATATTACATGTCTGTGATTTTATTTCAAAAAGAGTAAGTTGAATAAAAAGGTATAAAAAGTTTTAAAAGTTTAAACAGACAAGGTAAGGCCCACAAATTGTTATAAAATAGTCTATTAGATTGTAATAAATTAATAAATGAGCAAATAAATAAACATTACTTACATGCCGGTACTCTATTAGCTGATGGATGGTAGAACATGGTTGAAACTACTATGTATTGTTGAATGGAGAACTCAATTCTGCTATTGTAGTTGTTTGACAGTAAACGGGAAGTTCTTGAGGAGATAGATTTGATCCAATGAAGCTATTGATCAAATTTGATTGAAAAAAAATTTGATCAAATCTATCTCCTCAAGAACTTCCCGTTTACTGTCAAACAACTACAATAACATAATTGAGTTCTCCATTCAACAATACATAGTAGTTTCAACCATGTTCTACCATCCATCAATTAATAGAGTACCGGCATGTAAGTAATGTTTATTTATTTGCTCATTTATTAATTTATTACAATCTAATAGACTATTTTATAACAATTTGTGGGCCTTACCTTGTCTGTTTAAACTTTTAAAACTTTTTATACATTTTTATTCAACTTACTCTTTTTGAAATAAAACCACAGACATGTAATATTGGCATAATTATTGTAATTTACAACATCTACTTTGTTTATCTTTATTAGACAACACCCTAATATTGGTTTTTATCATTTCAGCATTTATTTAACTTTGTATCGAGACCTGAAGATGCTTTGCATATTGTAGAAAGCGAAACCGGTCTTCTGATAGTTAAATTAAATTGATTTTTTTTTATTATTTCTTTACCTAATCAATTATTTGTTTGATTTCAAGTTATATCAAATATTGACGTAGATACAACTATAATATTCCTTGTCTTTTTCTTATTATTAAGGATACTAAATTACTCATAAATATTTTTCAGAAAATATTATTCAAATAAGTCAAATCTCTTTCTAAGAAGTTTAGATGGGCATAAATATCAATATTTCCCAATCTCTAATTTTTCTTCGGGTGAGAATTTTACTGGTTCTTCGAGTGCAAGTATTCTTGATTATGGAGTTTCTTATATCTAAGCTAATTCTAGGAATTTAAGTCGTTTCCTGGATAAAAAGTACAGGGTTTCCCAATAGGGACGTCCTGTTTTTGAAATGTCTTAGCGGCCATTTTGAAAATGATGGAACTGTCACTTTTTGACGTTTGTATTTAGTATACTCTAACAAATTACCATGGCAAGATATACGCTTGAACAACGTTTGGAAATTATCCTAAAATTTTATGCTAATAATCGTTCTTTTGTGAATACTTATCGTGCATAATGATCGTCCTGATGTGCGTGTAATTCGTCGAATCGTGGAAAAGTTTGAACGTGAATTTACTTTGCAGGATACGAAACCACCAACTAGACGCCGAAATGCAAGAACTCAGGACAATATTGCTGCTGTAATAGCCAGTGTAGCGGAGAATGCAAATGTGTCCGTAAATCGTCGTTCTCAGGAACTTGGACTCGCCAGAATGACAACTTGGCGAATTCTGAGAAAAGATTTAGGCCTACACCCTTACAAGATTGTTCTGACTCAAGAACTGAAGCCACTTGACCATCATAAGCGTCGTTTGTTCGCTGATTGGGCTCTAGACAAACTCGAAAATGATGGCGATTTTTTCAAAAAAATAATCTTTTCCATCTTTGGTTAAACAACTTTGTGAATAAGCAAAATTGTCGTTTTTGGAGTGAAAATAATCCACATGAGATTCTTGAGCAACCTTTGCATCCAGAAAAAATCACTGTGTGGTGTGGTTTATGGCATGGTGGCATCATCGGACCTTATTTTTTCGAACATGGTGTAACAGTTAACGGTGAAAGGTATCGAACGATGATAATGGATTTTTTGTTGCCTCAGTTGGATGAAATGGATTTGGATGGCATGTTTTTTCAACAGGACGGTGCCACATGTCACACTACTGCCCCAACCATTGATTTATTAAAGGAAAAGTTCCCGGAAACATTGATTTCTCTTGATGCCAGAGATCCCAGGAGAATTCAGCAACTTCGACCAGATGCTTGGCCTCCAAAAAGCTGCGATTTAACACCATTGGATTATTTTTTATAGGGCTATCTTAAGTCATTGGTCTATGCGAATAAACCACAATCCATTGAAGACTTGAAGAGGAATATAGAGTACACCATTCGTGAGATTAATGCGGATATTTTGCATAAAGTGACCGAAAATTGGGTTCATCGGATTCCCTCATGCAAACGTAGTAGAGGGGGACATTTGAATGATGTGTTATTCAGAACATAATTGTTATCTATTATATTTTGCAATAAACTTTTCTTTTTTTGATTTACAGCAATTTTTACCGTTTCGTTAAAAAAACATCAGGACATTCTTATTGGGAGACCTTATAGCTATTTGGAGCTACTGCCTCAAAAATTAAGATAGCTATGATGATTGCCAACCTCCGTAGCGGAGATGGCACCTGAAGAAGAAGATAGCTATTAGCCAACGTCGAGTTCTCTTTGATAAGCTGTAAATGGTCCATTTGTCATCTGCTTTCAATCTGCCATTTGTCATCAATGCATTCTCTTGTTAAATTATAGAATGATATTATTTCAGGTTTGTTATTTTCAACATTCGTAGCAGGATAGTGATGCATAGAGGAAATGAGAAATATGGCCTGGTTTCTCGTATGAATATATAAAACTAGCGTTTCATCTTTCATTTGTTTGCCTTAAATTATGAAGGTATCTCTCTTTTTGATTTTCTCATGGTTCCGATATAGGTAAGGCATCTAGACTGTAACTCTTTCATTAGCTGAAGAGAAGAAAACCAATTATCTTCAGTAATGTTAGTATTACTGCCAAACACGGATTTTTTTTAGACAATTGACCGATTGTGTGAGATTGATTGATGAAAAAATGATTACTATACAATACAACATAACTTTTTTCTGTATATAAGAATAAAACTACAATATTACTGATATATATTTATCTTTTTAAGATATAGGTGTTATTGTATTCTTATAAATCAGTAATAGACAAATCTTTGTTGATAATTCCCATCCCGGAGCATTTTTC
This sequence comes from Diabrotica balteata, assembly GCA_918026665.1. Taxonomy (NCBI): domain Eukaryota; kingdom Metazoa; phylum Arthropoda; class Insecta; order Coleoptera; family Chrysomelidae; genus Diabrotica; species Diabrotica balteata. Next base: position 155,098,933 of record OU898281.1, on the reverse strand, counting down.
AAGGTACACCTCTGATCGGCCTTCGAGTGGTTGTACCGGAATCCGAAAAACTGATCGAATATCCAGATTTACTATATTGGAAGGTATTAATCGACTGGTGTGATCTTTATCGGCTTCTAACTGGTTATGGTTGAATCAAGAACCTATCTGATGTGTCTAATTGACGTTACTTTTTAAGGGTTATTGAAAAAGATGGACTATCTGTATTTACCCAGATTTACTTGGTTGTGTTTCGCGTAGAAACTCTGGTCGAATGTGTGTCACAAATAAGTTTATTTTAAACGATTTAGTTGTTAATTTGTTTAGTTTTGCAAAACAGCAATCTGACTGTGTGTTTTTTGAGACTGTAAAACGAACAATACCACACAAATTGATCAATACTACACATTATATGTGTTGAAAATAACTACAGATCATTTGTGACTATATCCGTGCTTTAAAACTGATAAAATTCTCGTTACCACAAGGCCTACTTGGCTTGTTATATTGAAAACAAAAGAAAATAACGCAGTAATTGAATGAAAATATTAGTATGCAACGAGATCGAAGCAATTATATCGTTTTTGAAACCTATAAACAAACAACGCGTGGATTAGATGAAAAACATGAAACACATTTTTAGATTAAAACACGCTTCCAGCATAAAATTATACTTGACAAAAAGGAGTGTGGTTCGCGTATAAAGATGAGAGATATCAGATAAGCTGATAGACGTATTATGTAAATTTTTACGCATTCCAGTACATAATGACAAAAAATGGATAATTTAGTAGAAAGGTGAATCGTTTGTGTTTTATTTAAATATACAAAGAAGTCTACAGAAAGCTCTTTTTGTGTAGCTCTTCAGTTTTTTGAGAAACTTTTTTAAGAAAAACCAAAAAAATACAAAACAAAATTTACAAATCTACAGGTTTAAATTTACAAAACAAAACTTACAAAAATAGTTTTGAACTTTTTTTATTTATTTTGCTTCAACAACTTAGGGTTATTACCATAACGAAATAAAAAAAAGGGATTACGAAAAATACAATATACTTCTCCTTAGAGTACCGTCTCCCTACTTCTTCTTCTTCATGTACCATGTTCTTTCAGAACGTTGGTTACCATCATAGCTACCTTAATTTTATTCACTGTCACCCTAAATAGCATGCTTGTATCAACACCATATCCATCTGGGAAGTTCTTCAACCATGAGGTTCTTCTTTGCCCTGACCTGCGTTTGCCTGCTATTTTTCCTTGCATGATATTTTGTAGCAACCTATATTTGGGACCCTTCATTACATGTCCGGAATATTCCAACTTTGCTGATACTTTGCTTGATACCTTTTATGATCTCAGTAGTCTTGCTGAGACGTTTTAGTATTGTGGAGTTTCGAATCTTCTCCATCCAGAAAACAGGCGATTTAGATCGATTTTATTCACAGTCCGGGACTCTACAGGATAAAGTAAGACCGAGAACACGTAGCAGCGAAGTAGACGGATCCTTAATGCCAATTTTAGGTCTCTGTTACATAATACCTTGGACACCCTTCTAAAAGCAGCTCTAGCTTGCTCTATCTTGGATCTAATTTCGCCGTGACTTTCTGCGTTACAGTTTAATTGCTGTCCAAGGTAAACGATTTTATCAACTTGCTCAAGTTTGGTATTATTTACATATATAGACGGTTTTATTTGCTGTTGTTGACTTATTACGAGTATTTTGGTTTTCCTTATGTTAAGATCCAGACACTATCAAGTAGTGTTTACAGATCTTCTTAACCAGAAACTAGGAGTACTGTATCGTCCGCATATCGCAAATTATTTATGACTTCTCCATTTACAAGTAATCCTTCTTGTTTTTCAGACAGTGCTTTTCTAAAAATTCTTTCGGAGTAAACGTTAAAAAGCACGGGTGACAAGAGGCATCCCTGCCGTACTTCTCTTTTAATATTGAGAGCCTGTAATTCCACACCATCTACTGAAACTGATGGTGTTTGATTCCAATATAAATTTGCAATTATTCGAACATCTCTGATATCCAAGCCAATGTCTTTTAGAGCTTCGATCAATATAGAGTGCTTAACACGATCAAATGCCTTTTGGAAGTTAATAAAACAACAGTACATGTCTACAGATATATCACGACATTTTTTAGCAAGTACGTTCATTCCAAACAGTACCTTTCTCGTTCCAAACCCGTTACGAAAACCAAACTGAGTGTCAGCCAGGTATTCCTCGGATTTATTGTAGATACAACCATGTATTACCTCCCTACGGAGGTTGGGAATCATAATGGCTATTTTTATTTTTGAACTTGCTGCTCTAAACCAATCAATCGATCTGCATTAATACCAATCACATAGATTCTTCAACCATGAGTTTTGCCTTCGGCCAACAGATCTTCTTCCTTGAATCTTTCCCTATATTATGAGTCTCAAAATTTGATTATATATGATCATTGGTTTCATTGATCAAAATTCCCAAGTGCTGATATTTTTCTACTTGTTCTATCACGTTACCATTGATTGTCAATAGATTGTTAGTAGATCTTCTATACTCGTTTGTATGATCACAGTATTGTCTGCATCTCGTAAGTTGTTAATTAATTTTCCGTCAACGGTAACTCCCGCTTTGATGTTATTGAGCGTGTTTTCGAAAATTTATTTATAATATAAGTTAAACAAAAGTGGCGATAAAACATACCCCTGTCTAACTCCTCTACATATCTTCATTTCTTCTGAGTGTTGGCTATTAATTTGAACTCTTTGATTCCAATATAATGTTTTCAACATTAAATTGGAACAATATACTTAGACAATTTAAAATATCAATTACAGATAAAGTGTACAATATATATTTTAATTACCGATGTATTGTGTTCAATTTTAGTTTAGAGATTTAAAGAATTATACCAAGTCAACTATGTATTTAGATTCATCTAGGCGTTTCTTTATTGTTTTTGAAAGATGGTGATATGATATTCTTTTAACTGACTATATTGGATAGTCGATAGTACATTGGATAGACATTCACAAACAAAACTCATTGGTTCCTCTTCTTTTTTCAACATGTGTTGTAGACGTTTTAATTCACTTAAAACGAAAAACCTATGACACTTGTATACTACCAGTTGCAACTTATGGGTTGGAAACTATGGCAATAACAAGAAAAATGGCAGAACAGTCAAGAGTAACTTAACGGGCCATGGAGAAGGCCATGTTAAATATAAGCCTCAGAGACAAAATTCCTAACACCGAAATAAGTCGAAAGACTAAAGTAATCGACATCATGGGAAAAATAGCGACATTGAGATGGCAATGGGTAGCACATGTAGCAAGACAAGACACCAACAGATGGTCTCATAAATTGACATTCTGGAGACCTCGAGAAACAAAAAGAAGCGTAAGAAGACCCAAAAAGAGATGGATAGACGATATTACAGCTGTAGCTGGAAAACAGTGGATGAGAATTGCAAAAGATAGGGAAGCGTGGAAGGTATTTGGAGGAGGCCTATGTCCAACAATGGATAAATGAAGGTTGAAGAAGAAGTTGTAGACGTGTGTCTTATTCTAAGACGTATTATTAGGACTTAATGTCGCCTAGAAGTTCCAAAGAAGGACATAAGATTTTATTTCTTTCAATGTAGTGTTATTTCTATTCACTTGGTTTTGCCAAACATCGTGCAATTTTGCTTTTAAGTAAGGTTTTAACCTGTTCTGGTTACTAAGGACCTAGAAGAACTATCTGCCTTTTTGTTTTCATACATTCCAACGTGTGACGACATCCAGAGTGTATATACGGTATAAACTTAATTTTAATCTGCTGTAATCTTGGCTGAGAGGAATTAACCAGCGAAATTTATGTCAGACAGCTAAGTGAATCTGTTTTATTTCGAAAATAAATACTAGGGCCTTGATTATGGCAAATAGTTCTGCTGTAAAAATAGTTGTCTCAGGAGACAATTTATAAATGGAATGTCCAGGTGATGTCAAAATACATGCTTCTACTCCATTTTATGGTCATCTGTATTGAGTGAAAACATGGAGAAAGTGAGTTAAAAAAAATTGTACGTAGACTGTCCAGAGGACTGGTGTAATATGCTCCAAAGCAACTCTAACGGCCAAACTCGAAGAGTTTTGCTCAATATTTGGTTTAATGAGTTATACACAACACATCCGTCGCCCACTCGAAACAGGGATTATTCATACCAATATATAAATTTTAATCGGTGATATTTCCATTATTTTTTATGGTACAAAAGTTTTTAAAACACGTTAAAATTTATATAAAAAACAACTGCATTGTACTGTGTCATTTTTTACGTACATATTATAGTTTTTAATTTATTTTAAAAATAAGAACATTTTTTTGAAATTTTCAAAATAGACGATACAATTTAATATACCTTTTTTCAAAAAGAATGCATTTTAAACCAGTTAAACTCTTGGATTATTTTTTACGAACTGTAATTTACTCAGTTAACATGAAAATAACTTTTTGTGGTGCTCATTTTAAAGGTCATTTAATGGACTATAAAAAATATTGATATCATTTCCCCCAAAAAATCAATTTTCTTGCTTACAATTAAATACATTGTAAAAACGTCACATCTTTATTAATTTATACTTATAATTACTTTATTTCAATTTTTATATTATTTTATTAATTCCTTGCCTTTAGCTTCGTTTTTAATATTTTTTCTTCAAAAAGTAGTTGGCGCCCTCTGTCTCTCTTTTTTTTTCTATTTCTGTCCATAGAATTAATATTTGTCTTCTATCTCTATGTCCGATAGACTAAATATTCTGTTCTATGTTGACAGAAGAGCTAATTCCGTCATAGGCATACAAGTCCTATGTTATCTGTGCAAGTTTTTTAGTCTCCCTAATTTCTGTGAATCAACTTTTCTAGACCTGGTGGGATTATTTTTTGTCAGTAATCGAAATTTATAAAAAAAAAGGTAGAAATTATTATAAGCTTCATTTTATGGTCTGCAGAATTCTCTTGGGTGTACTGGCCGTATTTAAGAATTTGTTTTCTGTATTACCAGTTTATTGGTTTTATGGGATATTATTGAAGAACTTAATGATTTTATTGTAGGACCTAACTACCTAATTGGCAGGCAACATAATCACCTGTGGATGCCATAAGTATCGCCAAATTTATTTATTGTAAAGCATTGGAAGGGTTGATTGTCTTTGTTATTTTAATAAATATGATTAGTTAAGTAATTGTTTTATTTGCTATCAGCTAGGGGTTTATGGTTTAATTCCTAGTTTAAGACAAGACTAATTCACACTTGAGAGACTGAGCAAGGCGAATCATAGCCGATAAGCTTCCATGGTTGATTGAGGTATTATTTTTGTAATAGTACCTATTTCAATTCTCTTATCTCTAGTAGTCTTATCGTTACCACAATAATCTAAATATTCCCAAAAAAATGTATCCATTCACCGACCATATCTCACTTTGTATTGTATCTACAATATCTTGTAAAAATAAAATCTCATTCTTTTTTTTAAGCCTTATTTTTTATTCTTGAAATATTTTCTTCTTCTTCTTCTTCTTCTTTTTTATAAGCAAAATGCTTGTTCAATGTCGATTAATGCCTTTATTGGAGGTTATCACTCCATCTTTTGCGTGGTCGCCCGATACTTCTTCTACCTTTTGGTGATTTGTCCCTCGCTATTCTTACTAATCAGGTCTCTTCCATTCTGTTTATGTGTTCGTTCCATTCCTTTTTTCTGTTCAGTGTCCACTCATTTATTTCTGGTATATTGCATTTTCTTCTGATCTCTTCACTCCTCATTCGATCCCTCAGTGTGTTTCCTGTAATTCTCCTCAGTAAACGCATCTCCGCTGTTTCTAGTAGTTGCTGAGTTTTGGAGGTATCCGGTCTTGTCTCTGAAGTGTATGTAATTATTGGTCTTATTGTTGCTTTGTAGATTCTTGATTTCACGTCGGTATTAATGTGGGGATTGAGCCATATCGTGTTATTAACACAACCTGCTATTTTATTAGCCTTTTGTACTTGATTTTTCACTTCCTTCTCCACATCTCCGTAGCTAGACAGTGTAATTCCTAGGTAATTTGTCTCCATTACTTGCTCAATGCTGATACCGTCGATTTCCAGTTTACATCTAATTGGTTCTTTACTGATTACAATTGTTTTAGTTTTCTGTGTAGAGATCACCATATTAAAGTCCTTTGCCCTTGTGTTGAATCTATGGGTTAGTCTTTGTAGATCGTTTTCATTGGATGTAATTAGGGCCGCATCATCTGCATAGCAGAGTATTCTGATTTCTTTGTTCCCCATTTTGTATTCTCTTCCTTTATTAATAGTATTGATGATTTCATCCATGATTAGATTGAATAGCGTTGGACTAAGCGAGTCTCCTTGTCTTATTCCATTGCCCATATCTGAAATATTTTGAAATATTTTGATCGCAGATATATTTTTTGAGTTATTCATAAAAAAACTTAAACCGTGCCCTATTTCGATGAAAATTTGCTGTTTTCAACCATAAATAGCTGGAGCGTGTCTAACACCTCTGGGGTGAAAGCACACATCAGCATTTTATAACTTGTTAGTTGAGCACTTTCCCACCAACTCACTAAATTTCAAGTGAATCGGTTGTCCGACAAAAACTACTTTTACAGTTAACAAAACAAAAATTTGCACATAAATTCAAAACTAAAATTGGTATACTGAATAATTAAATAATAAAAAAAATAACGTAAGAAAAAAATCCTGTTTATGCAGATATTAATTTGATTTGCATAATCTTTTTAAACTTATAATTTACAGACTAAATTTAAAACTCTAGGAAATATTTTTGCGGATCAATACCCTAACAGATAAAGCATTACGAATTATTACTTAATATATAAAAAATAGTTGGTTGTTTTAATGTTTCAAGATCATTCAAAGTTCTAAGGTCATCAAATTATCAATCGTATTACACTTGTTTTACATTTGAATTTGTAAAAACCAAAATATCTTGTCTGATAAATTCTGACCCCGTTTTCTGGTATTATTTTAAGGAAGTTGTATATTGCTTTGTTTGGCAGTTAGATAAGTCTCGGTTTTCAATGTTTTGAGATTAGTTTTAAAATGAATTATTTCGGAATTTGGTTGAAAAGTCAAATAAAAAAAAATATGCAACTGTGTGTACGATGTAGTGTATTTCAAAGGAATATACCAATTTGTTTATAATATGTACTATATATTCTTCCTATAGAGGTCTACAGAAAATATGGCAATGGTATGCGGTAAATATATAAGATTATTTTATTTTAAATAATCATTAAATTGCAGATCCGAGTAGCAAACTTGTGAGAATAAGTTCCACACCACGTAGAATAATGGCTATTAGCCACAATACAGCACATCGACAAATTGTTCAAGAAGCAGCATCTTTGGAGGATCTAAGTTTGCCTGTAGCATCCCCAGAAAATCACAGTCCAACTGCTGCATCCTAGAAAATGTAAGCCCGTCTCCAGCATCCCCGAGAAAGCTAACCCCACCTGCAACATCCACAGACAATTTATGTCCAACTGCAGCATCACCAGAATATCTAAATCCGCCAGCAGCATGTCCGGAAAATCCACGTCCCTCTACTTCTGAACTACAAGAAAGATTTCAACATCTATCATCCTCAGAATTCGACACGTTTGAGTATTCTGAAGAGTCCTATAGGCCTTCAGATGTTCAGGATGTGAGGGAAAATGCTCTTTCTAATAATAACAGTTCTGATGATTACTCTAGTGACAACAGTTTGGCAAGTGATGCAGGAATACAAGAAAGAGTATATCCTGTCAAATGGGAACCATTTACAGACTCAGTTCAGCACTAAATATTCAGTTCTTCGGACAAACCGGTTTGAAAGTTAACAATTTAGATTTATCTCAACCTTACGCTATCTACAAACAGTTTATTACTAATCCAATCATTGACATCATAGTAGAGGAAAGTAACAGATACGCACATCAGATCATTCAATCGAAGCCACTGCGACCACGGTCTTTGTTGAAAACTTGGACAGATACTAACAAAGCAGAAATAAAAAATTTCTAGCTATCTTGCTAATAATGGGGATTAATCAGCTACCAAAAGTACGCCTTTATTTGTCAAATAATGAAATGTACGCTAATAAGCGAATAAAAGAATTTATGAATCGCAACAGATTCGACCAGTTATTGAAATGCTTGTATTTTTGTAATAAAAACGATCCACTAGCTGGCCAAGATAGACTCTCGAAAATAAAAGATGTTGTAAATCTTATTTGTCAACAGTTTAAGGCGACACTTGTTCCCGATCAGAAAGTCGTGATTGATACAAGCATGGTACCTTAGAGAGGCAGGTTGGTGTTCCATTAATACTTACCAGCAAAAACACACAAATACGGTGTAAAACTCTATAAAATTTGTACGACTGAAGGTTTATACATCCTTAATTTGCGTATTTATGCAGGAAAAAATGATGCCACTATAGCAACGAATACGCAGGGGCATACATATAATATATGCATGGAGTTTAATGCAGGATCTTGAGCATTCGGGAAGAATTGTTTTTATAGATAATTTATATACAAGTGTCAAACGATGCGAGGACCTCTTAACCGAAGGAACATGTGTCTGTGGCACTTAAATTACAGTCCTCGTCCGCTGACATAGTGATGGATCATTAGTGTGATAACCAGTTGTTTAAAATAATAAACTTTTATAAGTTCTTAATTGCTAACTTATTAGTAATACACGAAATCAATCATAAAGGCGGTACTAATAGGATCATCCCACCAGGAGTACTGTACTACTATTTTAATTCGTTAGTGTAACGACAAAACTGGTTGGTCACTAATTGATTTTTAAGTACGTCCTTTTTATTTTTAGATTTGATTTGACACAGTTTGTAAAAAGGTACAACCTTATGATTCACTATAAGAATTTATTGGACTTGAGTATTTTGAAGGTTTGGCTTATATATCTTTTTTTGTAGTAGTTTTATTTATAATTCAATAAACTCTGAAAGGAGTAAGTCATTATTTTTAGATTGTGAAGTATTGGTAATAATAAGTGATTGGATATAGATAATATACATACAAATAGAATATTATATTAAAACACTCATTATCAATCTTTACCAAAAGACTTTTTAAGTCTGTTTCTGATAACTTAAGACAATACAGATTTTTTACATTTAGGTTAAGTTTATTAGTTACACAACGTTGAATATTAGTTTTAAAATCGGTCCAATTTAGGGCGCTAATGATACAATTAAACATGCCGGTATCCCAAATTGGATTTTTGTTTATATTTTGTTCATTTTAAAAATAAAATATTATAACAAGAGAAATCATACAGGAATTGAACAGAAAGAACAAGAAATGACGTTCAATATAAATATACTTCAATAGGAATCCATAAGTGACCTATACCAGAAGTTACAAGATTTCGGTTTCAGAAACGTCAAAGAAACGGACGAGCACGTCAAACACAGCATAAAAAAGGCGGCATAAGAAGCTTTGGGAAAACTTGAGAAAAGAGATACCCAACACAAAGTAAAAATAAACAAAGAAACCAGAAGAGAAGTAAAACGAAGAAGGGCAAAGAAAAATAATGAAGAATGGGAAGAAACATGCACGAATTCGGAATCCTGGAAAGTACTGAAATCTGAATGTCTGAAGACATTTTCAGCTACATCGAAGAAAAACGTTTAATTTGGTATAGACATGTGAGAAGAACAGATCATACAAGGTGGATAGCAAATATTTCGGATTAGAACCCAATAGGAAGGAGGAAAAGAGGTAGACACCGAAAATCATGGAGGGCTGAAGTGGACGAGGCCATGGAAAGAAGAGACCTTAGCGATGAAGAATGGCAGCTGTAAAAATCCTTATATAGATATATACATAGAAATCATATGATTTCCTACTTGGCAAAACTGAATTTAAATTTTTACCACTGTGCCTTCTACAACTTGCCAAACAAACAGCTTGATGAATTACTTGGCAGGGGAATCTAAAATTTGCTTTACAAGTTGTATAAGACACAGTGGTAAAAAAATTGAATTCAGTTTCGCTAAGTAGGAAATCGTATGATTTTTCTTGTTGTTATTAGATGGCGTTGTTACGTCTCTAAATAGTTATTTCGATAATTATTGGCCTAAGACGGGATAGATTTTGTTTCGATTCAGAGCAGTGGGATATACCGCTCTGATGAGACCTAAAGGGGTCTAAATACGTATAAGCGGCTTGCTGCTGCCCTGAATCGAAACAAAAATCTAATACCGTCATTGTGTTTTAAAATATTATAATTTTCGTGTGTCTATTATTTATAACTTTTTAAAATATAAACAATATTTTGTAAATGATTATTATGATAAAATTTTGAAATATTTATTAACATGTGTAATACAAGAGACGTTTGAAAATTGGTCCAAACTAGGAAACCTTACCCTATGTATTTTAGGTTTTGAGATTAATTTTTTTAAAATTTGCTCTACCTTACTTATAAAATATACTAATAAGTTGAAGAGCCTAAATTAAAATTAATAATAAATTACTCGATTAGTTATTTTACAATAGACTAAATCCAGTATCATTATTGTTATAAATTTAAAAGAACACAAGTTTTTGAAATTAGTACTCACCCGCCAGGTGGTAAATGGTGTTGTGGTTCCGTAGAATTGTGTGATTGATGTTCTAGGTGTCTAAGTCGGCTAGCTTCTATACTAGCTGCCAAGAACCATATAACTAAAACGTATTCCGCTAACTTCATTTCCTATGTTGTTATCGGCTCCCAAGGAGCCTTCTTCGGTTTGGGGAACTGTAAATAATTGATTGATGTAGGAATAATTAAATAATTACATTTAAAAACATAAAAATTGATTAAAAAAACAATAATAGAAACAGTAATAAGGAAGCTAACACTGATAAGAAAAACAAATACAAGAAGCAGCTGAATTAGTAATACCAAAAAAATGGACAAGAAAAGCAAACCGGTATGATTAGGATTGATAATCGAGAAAAAGGCATAATCAATATCGTATAGATAAACCATACAAAAATTAAGGAAGCATATTCTTAAAAAGAGAGTAAGCTAAGAATATAATATTGTAGCGTTTTTTTATTTATTGTGTATATAAAATATTTCTATGGTACGTCCCTGTTGTTTCTACCAAGAAATCGATCAATAAAGTTAAATGTAGGTACGTTGTAAATATTTCAAGTTTTTTTTGACGAGATTTTTAAATGCGTATTAACGTTGGAAATATGTTTTTATCTCTGTGTTGCAATGTTAGGTAAAACAACAAGTTTTTTGTCGCCAAAGAGGTATTATGCTACATGAATTTCCCCTAATATTCCAGTTGACAAAAAGTTGTTTTTCGTTATTAGAATGAGAGTCAAAAAGAATATTTGTTTATTTAGGATACCAATACTGGCGTCTAAAAACGCAATAAAGGAATATTTAAAAGGTTTTTTTTGTCGATACGAGCGAGGGGATATTGTTTTGGTTCTTGAGTTTGTGGGGACAGGTTAGCTGCAAGACGGAAGGGAAATTTTTGGCTAGTTTCTTGTAAAATGTAACGAAGCAAAGAGGTCGAGATTGAAGTTCCAAGCGGGGCAGACATGTGACAATAGGAGTCGAGATTTAGATTCCAAGCGGGGCAGACATGTGATAAGGAGTCGAGATTTAGATTCCAAGCGGGGCAGACATGTGATAAGGAGTCGAGATTTAAGTTCCAAGCGGGGCAGACATGTGACAATAGGGTCGACTGAGAGATTTCAAACAGGACAGACGTATTAATTATGTAGTTTGCAAAAGTCGACAAATTTTGTTAAATAGTGGAACAATTACTCTCTGTAATATGACAGATTTAGAAAAGGGTAGCCACTAAATATTTAAAGGATTTGTGCAGATACCAGAATATGGAAAATATTTAAAGTATGATATAGGATGTCCCCGTAGTCGGCTTATTTCTTCCACTAAGTTCCTGTTCCAATCGTTTTGTCCTGGAGTGTAGAACTAAATCCTGATGGTTGCTGCCTTCCAGTTTTGAAAGTTTTGTCCGAGTAGCTTCCCCAGAGATGTAAAGTTTCAAAGTGTTTGTATAAAAAAAAACATTAAGGTAACAATTCAATATATTAATCTTTCAAAGTAAAGACAGATATTTTTTGGCTAAAGTAATAATTGCTTTCATTCTTTGTCAACAAAATTAAATGTGATACCTGACAGCAAGCTTAATTTGTTTTTTTTTATTATGACAATTTTAATTTGATTATGTAGAAACGATATTTCATATATATAAGGTTAAATTTATATGTTTTCATTAAGAAGGATCCTTAATTTTTTATAATCTAATTGGCCATAATATAGTAAACAAAGAACATGTAAGTTTTTGTTATTTGTATTATGTTATATGATATGTTTCTTTTATAATATGTATTTTTGATCTGTTTTGTTTGAGACAAAAATAAATGTTTAATTTGTTTCTCTGATCTATTTTGAGTTTTATTTGAAAAAGAAATTTTTTTTCTATATTTTTTATGTTATGCAATTATTTCCCTAGTTACAACTAGTGGTTGTAATAGGTATAATTGGGCACCTCAAGTGGCGCCCTATATTAAATTTCTTGAGGTGTTTCCGTTTATTTTCATTCTGTTTGTCCAATAGATTCGTATAAGTACCTTTTATTTCCTTTTTTGTAGTTGCCCCAATCCAACCCCCAATATCTTTAACTTATCCACGACCCAGCTCTCCAACAACCAACTGAGTGTCGTATGCATTTGTTTCGATTATTTTGTTTGCCCAATCTTGTCCCCCATATTCTTACCCTGTGGTAAGCAAAATAGTCGTTACAATATGTAGAATAAAAAAGGTTTTTCCTAAAGCACAGTTTGAGCTAATCTGAGAAATAGCTTTCCAATAAACAAATTAAAAAAATTTCTATCCAAAAATAATTCCCGAACCAACCTAGTATAGTACTACACTAAAGTATAGCTATAAAGAGTAAGATCTTTTAGATGAAACTGATAGATAATCAAACGATCCCAATACACCACTCTCCCGGGATTTGTTGTTCTTCCCAGGTTCTCAGTATGATTTTAGTCAGTCAATTTAGTCCGTCTCTTAGTCAGAGAAGCACCTCCACATTTAATAAGTTCCACGGGAATACCATTACTTCCCAGAGATTTATTGTTTTTTAGTTGTTTTATTGAATCCCCTACTTCTTGAATTGATGGAGGCTCCAATGGTGTATTGTTACTTGCTCCTGGAGCTGGTGGATTTTGATCTTCTACTTTGATAGTAAGTAGTTCTTTATAGTGTTCCAGCCACCTGTTCAATACTTCTTTTGGATTGAGTATATGCCCCTCCTGATCCTTACATAGTCCGATCCTTGGTTTAAATTTGTTTCTTGCATTATTTGGATTTTTTAGAATTTCTTGTTTGATTTTTCTTTTTTATTGCCTACAGTTCTTCCAATATTCTTTTTTTATAAGTTCGCATTTTTCTCTTTTATAAGCTCTTTATATTTTTGTTGTTTTTTTCTCGGGTTCTTTTTTACTGCATCAGTTTATATGCATTGTTCTTTCTTCTTGTAATGTCCTCGCACTCAGCATCGAACCACTTATTGGTGATGGTGGTTTTGCGGTTCTAGAATGTTATTTGCTGCATCTTTAATGTAACTTCAACCAAGGGATTTTCTTCTTGGATCAAAAAACCAAAAAGAAAAATAAAGAGAGAAAAGAAATAGTAAAATAACAGCAACAGGTGGTAAAAATGCTGGTACTATGATTAAGTCAAAGAAAATATCTACAGTCACAAAAATTCAAGTATATTATACAATAGTTACTCGACCGGCAGTTCAAATAGCAATATGCATTATTAAAACGGCAATTTAGTGCACTTTATATCTGAATTAGATAATGTAACTAGAAATGCATTTACTATAGGTGTTGATAAAGTGATGAGGAAGGCATTATTACAGTGCAACTGTTCTTAGAAGTATAAATGAAAACGACCTTCACTCTTCAAAATATTATAAATAATGATAAGGCCAAGGAAAATAGAAAATACTTAATAATATAAGATTACATGTGTCAAGTTTTTTTGGATATGGGGTAAACGCAGACTCCAATTATATTTAAGGAGGTATTAGAATTTCATAATTGCAATTAATAGTAGCTATGAAACATTCTAGTCATTTATGAATTTAAGCCAGTCTTATAGTATTTGGACAGGACTTATATTCCCAATTTTCACTTGTTTAATGACTTTTTCCACTTCCGCTTGTAGAATGATACGACAAGTCATTCCATTTAATCACCTAATTTTCCTCATTAAAGTAAAGGATTATTTTTGTTTTTGGAGTTTCTCAGAGGATAGAAAATGGAAAACAAGAAGTGAAAATTCTCAGTTACGCATACGAAGCCATATTGTTAGCCCAAGATAAAAATAGTCTGCAAAGACTGGTCCACAGATTTAACATAAGAGCAAACGAATTTAATATAATAAACTCAACCCAGGAAACTAAAACAATAGTAATCAGCAAAGAAATAAAATATCTTGGAATTGCACTGTCCAGCTATGGAAACCTGGACAAAGAAGTGGGAGATCAGGTACAAAAGCAAATAAACTGACAGGATGCCTTAATAACACTACAGTAACTGGCCAAATTATTAGGCCAAGCATTAAAAATTTGCATTCTTTAAAATTAATAATTGTCATCAACAGGAATGTTATTATTTTTCGCAAAGCAACTTTTAATATAGTATGATAACATTTTCCGGCTATCCGTCATTTCATCCATTGCATCCTGTTAAGTACTGTGCATTTTATAACCTCAAATACTGTTAAACTGGGAATAAGCCACAATTAAACATAAAAATACGTTTATTGACGTTTCAATTTCCACTTCGGAAATTGAAATTTTGAGAACGATTTCCGATGTGGAAATTGAAACGTCAATAAACTAATTTTTATCTTTAATCGTGGCTTATTCCCAGTTTAATAGTAATTAATTTACAATGCCACAAGAAAATAGCTTCAGAACAATACTCAAATACTGTCTGTGAATATTTGAGTTCTAAACGGATTTGACCTGAAATTTTATTGCAGACGTGAGTGATTTATACTTTTTTATTATCTTTTAGATGACAAACATATGCAGTGAAGTTTTTGGTATAATTAAAGGTATTATACATTTTTAGATGGGGAAAAACACTAATCTGTCACCAAAACGAGTAGGCCAGGTATTTGGACTCCTAAAAGCTGGATAAATATCTCAAAATGAAATAGCACCAATGGTAGAAGTATAAAAAAGCTCTGTAAGGAATATAAAACAGAAAATTGCGTTTGGAATTGGTTTGGATCCAAAGCATACGGATCACAGCGGAAGACATCGTGTGACTACTCCTGGGACTGATCGCAAAATAAGAGATATTTGCTAGTAAACAAAAAGAAACCACTGCAAATGCTCACCCAATAAAAATGAAGAAATTTGTGTTTCAAAAAGAACAGTTGGTCAGAGACTTGTCGAAAACAGACTGAAAGCTAGGAGACCAGCTCGAAAATCAAGGCTTACTCCGGCTATGATAAAGAATCGTTTCAAAGGGTCACAAAAATACAAAAACTAGACAGTGAAAGACTGGAAAAAGGTATATTTGTGTTGTTTTGCTGGAATATCAATATTAAAAACTAAAAAAACATGAGCATTTCTAAAAATTTTGTTGATTTCAGGTCTATTTTTCGGATGAATCCGTTTTTTCTTTTGACAGAAACTATGAACTTTGTTCGGAGATGTTCCAACGAGAGATACAAGCCCGACTGCATTATACCCACCATTAAACACCCACTGTCGCTTATGGTCTGGTCTGTGGTATCCGGCAAAGGTACATACGTGTTGGAAAACACTATGAGACAAAACCAGTACTGGAAAGTACTCGAGACGAGACTTTTACCACAGCTGCAGATTTCCTGGAGAAAAGGAACTCATATTTAAAGAAACTAAAATGAAATCATTCAAAAATCATGGGAAGCCCTTCAGTATTTTCTCAAGAAGAAGAAAAGTCGATAGCCAAGCATGTTATTTCTTTAAGTGATAATGGAATTTCAATATCTTTTTTGTTTGATGTGAGATGCATTGCGCAAAGTTACCTAAATTCTCAAGGAACAAAAGTATCATAGTTTAAGGAAAATTTACCATGCTGGCATTGGAGCCAATTATTGTTGGAGGAAAACCGCACAGAATTTGCTAAACGGTTTCAAATAAATATTTCGAGAAGGAGGGCTCAAGTAAATGAAAAAAATATTAAGTAAGTTTTTTGATAACTTGGAGATAGAAATTTCTAATGTCACACCCAACAATATTTACAATTGCGATGACACAGGGTTCCATGACGTTCCAACGAAAACAAACTTTTATTAAGTTTTTGTTTTTATTTTATAAGTTGAACACCTCAAAATCGGGCTGGATTGAAAATTCTGTATTTTATGACTGATTTGAGACATATTTTCTACCGTACGCCAACAAAAACGAAGGTAAAAAGGTCTTGATAGACGACAACATGTCAGCACATATTTCAATAAAGACATTAACACCTGCAAGGGAACATAATGTTCGTTTAATATTTTTCCCTCCAAACTCTACCCACTTACTGCAAACCGCTGGATATGAGGTATTTTGCCAGTCTTAAAACATATTGGAGCCAAATTTTCACCCGTAGGAGAGCGACAAAGGGAGGAAAGAAAGATAGTAGCTGTGGAAATATCAGAATTTTGCCAACTTCTCAAATCAACCCTAGACCTCTGAAAGGACACTGCAGCTCGTAATCTCAAAGAGAGTTTGAGGCTTCAGGAATTCATCCCATTGACAGAAACAACGTAGTATATACGTAGAAAAGGCAAAAGGGCAAAAAAATTATGTCTTCCAAGAACTGCTGGCAAAAGTGTTTCAGTCGAAGAAGTTAACCAGTATTATCATTATCAAAACAGGAGTTCAACTACTAGTAATACTAAAAAATCTACACCAAGAGGTGGACCGAACCCACAAGATGTAATAAAATCACGAGGTGGACTAAAAACACGATGTCGACCAAAACCACGAAGTAGACCGAAAATACGAGGTGGACCAAAAATACGAGGGGGTCATAGATCGCAAGGATCTATTACGACCAACAGAACTGTTAAAGAAGCAGAATACATTCCTGAAGTTGGAGACAATGTTCAAGAAAATGAAGACGTTGACGAGATAAATTAAGAACAGCTGCTAAATTATGGTGATCTGCACGGTCAGCAAATGTTGGAAGATACCAATGTGACTGAAATTATAGTCGAGTACTAAATTGGCTACAATTTCGACATTGAAAATATGTCAGGAGATATTGTACTGACAGAAAGGACAGAACAGGATCAAATCGTCAGTAATGAAGATGAACGTGTAGTAAGTAGAATGAAGGAATGAATAAAATTAATTAATTAATAAATTAAATAAAATCAGCAGAAAAGGACTTCACATTTCCCTCAATCATTTTCCTTGGTGTGAAATTCAAAGCAAGAAGGATCTGGCAGAAGTTTTTAATTTTAAAAATCAAGAAATATCTTCTGGATTGTGTTATTTTTGTACTTTCGATATTTCTATGCGTTTACTAGATATAAAATGTAAGAAGTGCATAAGAATATTTCATTTGAGGTGCATTGAAAATAACAAACTTCGCAAATCAAATTCCAATATGTTTATTTGTGTCACTTGTTTGTCCCAGAAATCTGAATTTGGTTTCGACAATTAATCTTCGGAGAAATAAAGGCATTAAAAGAAAATTTAGTACATGAGCAGAATGGGGGAGACCCTTGTCGTCAAATAGCAAGAAATAAAACACCAATCGGCAGAAGACGCGCAAAAGATGAAGTGACAAACTTTTATAGAGGTATTAATTAACAAGCGCTTATAAAGAGGAAGAAGAATAAGAAGAAGAGTGTCTGATGGAGTATTTTTTTGTGAGATATTTGATAATCGATAGAGGAACTATAAATATAGTAATAGAAATAACCAATCATAAGTTAGTAAATTATCTGAATGAATCCCACTAAATAAAAATTTAAAAAAAATTAGAGGTGGTGAAAAGTGAAGAAAACACGCAAAGAATGATTTGAAAGCAAATAATTCAACCAAATGGAAAAAAATAAATGCACTTGAAAGGGAATTTCAAAAAAGATCCTTATCGCTAAAGATCAACGGCAACAAATGGCACGTACTTCAAAACCAATTTGTTAATTAAAAGTTAATAAAATAAAGTAAAAAACGGTTTCTGTGTGGAGTAGCAATTGAAAGCAATGGGAATACATATATCAATTACATGCAGTTGACCTATTCGCATCTGAATGGTAGCCATACACAATTTAGTTAATCAATTAGAGGCACTTATAATGTTTACTATATCAGATCCATAAGACGGGCAATATACAGGATGTTATTAACTCTGGGTATCCGTTTTCTTAAAAAAAGATTTTTTCGTATCAAAATCATATCGTCATATTGTCAGTAGAGTATTATTTTATTTATTTGATTGGCCTTCTTATATTCTTCTTCCTCATATTTTAAAATTCATTATGTATTTTTTGCTCGCAATCATTAAATTAACGTATAATAAAGAGGTATTTCAAAAGGGTATTATTTTAAAATAAAATTACCTAAATCATCATTTTAGATTATGATAATTGTCACACAATTAAATAAAGTAGTAAAAGAATAACTAGAATATTATTTATCGTTTTCCGGATATTTTGCAGATGGACTTATCTCTTAGCATCCGTTCCTAGATAGTTTTTAACTCTGAAGGTTGTTTAGTTTTCTACGAGATCGTTTAAAAACAAAAAAAAATGGAATTCAGAGATCAACGTAGAATATGAGTGATTTAAAAAAAATCAAATAAACTGTAGAGATATTATATATATATATATATATATATATATATATATTATATATATATATATATATATATATAATATATATATATATATATATATATATACTTCTAGCGGTTAATATGGGCTCCGTACTAAAACGGTATTATACTAACTCCAGGAGAATATACGCCGTGTATATTATTATCTGAGTAGCGCTTTATGTAGACTCCGACCAATACGTCGGATCAAGTGGACTCCGTAATAGGATCAAACATTTTTGGGATCCGTATATAACTTTTCCCGTACACTTCTTAACTCCTGCGATGTTGCCAATAATTGTATTAGTAGTAGATTTTTAAATTTTATAGGTGGTACATTTTGGAACCTATTAATATGAACATCGAGTAGCGTAATCGTCTAACAGTTTAAGAAACTCTTCTGTAAGATCTTTATAATTTTTCAATTACTGTAGTTTATGGCGTGTAATATTTATTTCATGAAGTAGTTAAAATTAGACTATAATAATTTATAAATTAATCTTTAATATTATAATTTTTTGCTGTCTAATTTCAATATGTTGATTTTTAATTAACAAAATATTTGATGCATTAAAGTCGAGTAGCTATTTTCACCAAACATTCAATTTTAAAGATATTAGTATAAAAATCTAAAAAAAGTATAAAAATCTAAGGAATTTAATATGGATACACACGTCAGTGTGCTTTTCTCAAGTCTCAAGTTTCTCGAATCCATCAATCATTCATTGTATTTCTTATACTTTCATTTTAATCCTCTCCAATCAAGATTTTAAAGCAGGTTTGCTCCATTAGTCCATTTTTATTACTTTTTGTCACTATTTCTCCTTTTTCATTATCATCATCATTACGTGGCGCTACAACACTGGGTGGGTCTTCGCTAACTACAAATTTTCTCCAAGTTGATCGATTTTCCACGAATCTGTAATCAAATGAAATGTTAATATTTTGAGATATAATTGGATGTTTTCTTTCCATTGTTTACTGAGACGCCTAAGCGGCATTCTTTCTTCTGTGCTAACTTCCTTCCATACCAGTTTTACAAGTTTGATATATTGGCGTCTATGCATGTGTCCGATCTACCTTAAGCGATTTATTTTTCTGAACAATATCGTTATAAAAGCTTTCTTTATTCAGTATGGGTTCTTATTCTATACGGATTTGTAGCGATATGATAATGAGGTTAAAACATTTTTTTAATTATTTTTATTTCAAATATTCGTACTTCTTCCGTATTTTTTTTAGTCAATGTCAATGATTCGCATCCATGTATTAAAATAGGTCTAAAATTTGAATTATGCCAAAAGTATTTAGTTATTGACATTATTATTAACAGTGATTATTTATCTAAGATATTTAAAGTGTTCCATATTTTTGAAATTGTAGTTGTTAACTTTAATATTTTATCTAGATTTATTAAATTGGTCTTTTCTGTTGATCCGCTTGTATTTGGTTTTCATTTCGTTGATTTTTCGTGCTCTCTTTACTTTATTGAAGATGTTTGCGGACGGGAGAGTTTCTTATGAGATCTATGTCATTAGCATATGCTAGGAGTGCTTTGTACCTTGGGCCTTTAATGAATTACATCTTAAATAGGCGATATTTCCATTTTAGTAAGCTGTTCACTAATTTTTTGACTATTTGAATCGACAATCTGTACTTTATTCGACTGTTTTATGTTATATCACAGAGTTTGTTGGCGCATACTTTCATTCTTGGTTTTTTGTTTCCCGTATCATTATTACAAAGATTTTTCTGGAGATCGACATAGGGAACCCGGTGGTATGTACATGATGTTTTCATAACCAACATCGAAAATTTGTCTTACTGTAAAGTCATAATGATTTTACTAGGAAATATAGTGTTGTTTAATAATAATAAAGTTCAAGCAACAATTGCTATATGCAATACCTTGGTATGATATTTCTGCTCCCCGATACCAAGTAGCAGTCCCGAAAACATTAAAACTGCTACACTCATGTTTCCTATTATCCAAAAATTAGCCAGTCCAGGACTATACTGCCCTCATAAGTGAATAGAATATGTACGGAGGTTTTTGGCAATTTAATAGGATTTTGTGTGTTAGAATATTATTTCTCCGAGAAAGTAAAGAATATTTATTTGCTATCCGAATATAATCCATAAATTAAATATTAGAATGCTATAAAATAATGCTACTAGCAGCAAAAACGGTATAATAGTCACTAATGAGAAAATCAAATAAATGTTTCTTAACATACAAAAGAAAGGATGTAGAGTAAGGCAAAACGTAACAATAAAGCTATATAATTTTGAAAGATTGCAGCGTTTTAGATATCGTAGATAACGTTGTCACATAAGAAATAAAAGGGAAAATTCAGGTAGCTAACTGATGTATATAGAACCCTTATAACACTTTTAAATCCAGAAGCCTAATATAAATCTCTAAAATCAGGATATATAAAACAGTGAACCAGTGCTAATGTGTGGATATATAACGAGAATGTATTAATTAGATCAGGATTGCTAGAAAAGCCATCAGAGGTATTTCCCGACTTACAAAGGTCCGAGTACTAACCAATACCGAACGAAACTAATGCCAAGGTCAAACACATATATAAAGATAGCAACGAGGTACAAGAACCTAAATCTTAACTCCAAAGTTGCGCTGGCTTTATCCAAAGGCTCTCTCATTAACTGCATTCCCAAGTTAAATTGGTAGGATGCCCCGAGAGAAAAAATGCCCTTAGGGTGTCCACGGATGAAGGGCGCAGATTTTGGAATAATGAGACTACTTACCGACTCATCATATTTATCAACACCTGCTATCCTACCTACAATCAATACATATCTGTTGAGGACTATCAAATCAATTATATGTAATCAAACGAACTAGGCTTAAAAAAAGTATCCTAGGAAAGGCACTTCGGCAATATTGACATATATTTTTAAAACGCCATTTATGTGGCTGAGTTTGCAATAGGAATGAGGAGACAAAAAGGAAAAAATGGTAATAAAATCTTGTTGCGTTCCGACTATACGATGACGATGATCTCTATATAACATATAGGAAGAAATGGAGAATAATGTCTATGTTCAATTTAGAACTCGTTGGTTTTCTCCCTTTCGAATTGGGTATGTATATGTATTACCATAGAAAAAATAAAAAAAAAACTATAATTATGAAACTCTATCTAAAATAGTAAAATCGGTAAACAAATTATATAAACAAAAAGATTATATAAATCCCTAATATTTAAACAGACTGCTTTACAAAAGGTGAACGAATAAGCATAAATAAATTGTCAACAAAATAAATCAGAAGAATATGACACAGTATATTGCTTAAAAAGAATTCTTATGTGACTATGCCAAAAAATATGATACGATCGGAAAAACGGCAATGACTTTACAGCTGATTGCCACATAAATATTAATGTAACGCAAATATGATGGTATTGCCTCTTACTGTTATATAGCAATTTGTTGTCACATTACTGAAAGTTACTTGATGGAAATTCATTGTATCTAACAATAAAACAAGTATGCGTTTACACGTTATAGATTGTAACTGAATAAGTTGAGGAGGGGAAAACTGTTTGTCCCAAGTTGGTATTTAGAATTATGTCTGTATTTTGTAATTTGCCAATTTCCATAGGTTTAAATTTTCATGGATATCACTAGACTCGAGAGCAGTGTATGATTCCTTAGTTATGTTTTTAAAGGATAGTAAAATAACCATCTAAATAATTATGCATTAGTTAATAACGTAACCTTTGTTTCTAACCCAATTGTCAAATTCCTTTTTTACCGTGGCCTAGTGTTGTACGTCTTTTTAAAAAATGCCTTGATGGGCCCCTAGGCGAGAAGAGAGTGACCCTGTTTACCTGTCTTTTGTTTTGTATATTTATTAATATAAACTCAAACAACTATTTGTACCATGTTGAGTCTGGCTGAGTGACTAAAAGTCTATGCCAAAAAAATTTCATAGAATCTAAAGACAGCTTAAGGCCTTTATTATAAATATACTTTTTAGTAATGAAAATAAGTAAATAGAACCTAGAATATCCATGTAAAAGAATGTAATCTTTGATTTCTGGGACAAACTCATCTCCTGAACAATGGCGCCGATATATATGTAGTTAAAATTTTGTACACCTATTTTAACCTGTTTGTTTCTTTATTATCCATATATGAGTTGTGACCGATGTTACAAACTCATTTACTTTTTACAAAGAGTCTATATAAAGTAAATACTTTGCCATTTTTTATGGAGTTCAACGTAGAAGCCTTCACGAAAATTTAAGTACTAATAAGACCACCGCAATCGGGCGTACCTTGGGTAATGAATAATTAATTAATTGGTTAATTCTTCAATCACTCGTCCAATATGAGTTTTGTCAAATCGGTCCTTTTTAGGACCAACTATTCTATAGAGATAAAGTAAACTATATCTAGAGATAAAGACAATTCATAAGCCTGATGGAAGGTGTAATAAATAAAGCAAATACTATATTGAGTAATTATATAAGCAAAAAGTATATTAACTTTACATTAACATGAATAATATGATTGTCACTTAACTGGGTATTATACATACGCTCTACTTTACTTAAGCTTATCAGACATAAACGCTTAACACAAATGTGACGTATTTCTAGTGCAGTAAGCACATAGAGGGCCAAACCTAGGGTATTTGGTATAAAACTGATCGCAGAAGATTACATAATAAGTGCCGGCAAAAAAGCAAAGAAAAACTAAAAATGAGAGAGGACTCAAACTAGTCACTGCGGGAACCATTTAACTATGTTGAGCTTGGATCCACTATCCACGTATAAAATAAACAATATTACGGCTCCCGATTGAGGATCTGAGCACAAAACTATAAAATTTTGACCAAAAATACTACAATGGCTAATATTTAAAGTCTGTAGACAAGCAAAGCAAAGACAAAGTTATCACTATGCTTTAACCTGGCAAAAACTCCAACGACCACAAAAGCTATCGGCCAATATATCTATTTATTTTGTGGCTATATATGACAGGAAAGATCGTGTACATCACAAATACTAAATCTTGCCCAACACAGCGAAGACGGGTATGAAAAATATCAGGTATGAGGAGTCGTATTTGTCAATCCCAATTCCGCTTACGACACCTTAAATTAGAGGGCATTTTTTAAAAATCTATGTGATATCCCCTTAGGTAATAAACTCACTTGTATTATCCGTGTATGCCTACACAACATAAGATTTTTCGTATCACTCAACGGTAAGAATAGCAGATGGAGAACGTAGAAGAACGGTCTTCTTTGGGGTACCGTAATCGCACCTACGCTGTATAACATTTACACAACCCATACCGGTAAATAGTAGGACTTTTATTATGTAGACGATACATCTATTGTTGCATAACCAAAAACTTTTGTTGCTAAAGTAGAGAAAAATCTAAATAATACCTTAAACAAAATAAAAATAGAATCTGAATCAATTTTAAGCCACACCCCGGAAAAAGTTAGGTATGCTCCTTCAATGTTCCTAACAAAGACGCTTTCACAAATCTGAACATATACCTGAACCAATAGTGTCAAGAAATCCTTAAACTCTGCACTTGCTATAAATACCTTGAAGATAGTTTCCATCACACTTTATTATTCACAGAACTTTTTTAAAACTAAATGAAAACCTAATACTACTATAAAAATGAAATGAGAACCAAAAAAAATAATATTCTCCGCAAACTTGTCAGCTAAAAATAGGGAGCACATTCTTCCACCCTTAAAACGTAGACTTGAACTCTATGCTTCTGCCGAATATACCTTGCTAGTATGGGTGACATCAACACATACTTAATACGTAAATTTAGCTATAAATTAGTCAGTCAAATTCAGAGTACCTATATTAAGACTCACATCCATACATAAGCTCTACAATATCGTAGCTATCAATCCACCTAATATCCGAAGATAAGTAGCTAGAGAACGATAGAAACAAAGTCTAGATTCGTAACATCAACTCCACGCATACCAGCCCATTTTATGACTAGAATCGAAGAAAAAACTGGCCAGATCAACACATCTGCAGGATATACAAAAAAAAGTAAGCTACTCCTCGACATCTGAACCCTCGAAAGAAACTTCCTGATGGTAGTTATCTTCCTTAAATCTGCCAGGAGGACTCCGGTTAACCTATGTGAATGTGGGGTGGTACAAGAGTCATCACACTTTCTTAGTTGACTTTATCATCCAAATCGGTCTTTTCTGAAGGAAAAGGTTAATTTATTTGAACTAAACATGTAAAGTACAGTCAGTAAGCTATTACTTATAAAGTAAAGATCATTGCAAATTTGACACTACCTCCACTTATATTGATTACATATTACCCCTAAATACTAGATAAAATATTCAGAAATATGTAATGATCGTGAAGTGATATAATTCTTGTTAGATAAATTAAGCATTCTTCCCTTTTTAGTGCACTACTACCCATTTTTACACAAAAATATCTATTTTAGCACTATATTTCGAGATAACCGTCTATCCAGAATTATATATAATACACAGATACAACTAGAAATAAAATAATAAAAAAGCTGTATACAAGATATCATAAAACAAGAGATGAAATAAAATAAGTTTTTATTAAGAGGGTTCTTAAATAAAACGTATAAAGACATACTCACGTTAACAAAATACATTAGGAAATTTCCGCATATGAAACAAAATCCAATTTGGTAATGAAATCCTTTTGTATCTATAAAGCTATTTTTAGAGAAGCACGTACCTACCAAAAACAGGTAGTTATTAGTATACATATCTGTTACACACTGTAATGCGTATGAATGATAACAAAAATAAGAAGTCCATATAAACATACTTTATTGAAAGAGGTAAAAGTACACTGCTAAGAAAGTACATTGTATTTCTTATACTTTCATTTTAATCCTCTCCAATCAAGATTTTAAAGCAGCTTAACTCCATTAGTCCATGTGTGTTGCTTTTTGTCACTGTTTCTCCTTTGTCTTTATCATTATCATAACGTAGCGCTACAACACTGGGTGGGTCTTCGCTAACTACAAATTTTCTCCAAGTTGATCGATTTTCCACGAATCTGTAATAAACTGAAATGTTATTTTTTTAGATATGGCATTTTCTGTGCTAACTTCTTTCCATACCAGTTTTATAAGTTTGACATCTTGGCGTCTATGCATGTGTCCGATCTACCTTAAGGGATTTATTTTCCGGAACAATATCCTTATAAGAGCTTTCTTTATTTAGTATGTGTTCTTATTCTATGCAGATTTGTAGCGATATGATAATGAGGTTAAAAAATGTTTATTATTTTTCTTTCAAATATTCGTAATTCTTCCTTACTTGTTTTACTCAGTGTCCATGATTCGCATCCATGTATTAAAATAGGTCTAAAGTTTGAATTATTCTCTGTATTTTTTAGTGGCATTATTATTAACCGTGATAATTTATCTTATAAGATATTTAAAGTGTTCCATATTTTGGAAATTGTGATTGTTAACTTTAATATTTTATCTAGATTTATTGAATTGGTCTCTTTTGTTGATTCGCCTGTATCTGGTTTTCATTTCGTTGATTTTAAGTGAAAAATTTTTCGTGCTCTCTTCACTTTATTGAAGATGTTTGCGGACGAGAGAGTTTCTTATGAGATCTATATCATTAGCAGGAGTTCTTTGTACCTTGGGCCGGTAATGGATTACGTCTTAAATAGGCGATATTTCTATTTTAGTAGGCTGTTTATTAATTTTTTGACTATTTGAAACGGTCCTGCAAGTGACAACAGTAGGTTCATTTAATTTCGCTTCGTAATAAACTTAAAATTATTCGGGAATTACAAGTTAGAAAATTCAACCGAGTTCAAAAATAAGTATCAAAAGTTAAGTGCATACAGGTGATAGTAGTTAATAAAGAAAATACCATCAGACAAGTAAGATAGAACTATTTTAATAATTTTAACAAGTCTTAAGTAAATGAATAATTGAGTGAGAGATTAAAAAAGTGGTTTTGGCGAATGTTCGAAGGGTCGACCTGCTTAGGCATTCCTACGCGTTTTTTGTTTTTGTTTTTTTTTTGGCAGATAAGAAAGTAATTAGTGCTGACAAGAAATTAATGATCAAAATAAAGGCCACATAATTTTATTACAAAAATCCAGATCTGGCCTTAAAATAGATTTGATTAAAGTTGGGATTAGAATTAAATTAAATTAAAATAATAAATTAAAAGTAAATGTAATACAATAACTAAATCGAATGAACAGCAAAAGAAATAAGCCAGAACACGATAACTCATTCGACGAGGAGGAAGCCTTCAAAAGAAGCAAAGCCACGTTAAGAACATTTCCAAAGGATAACATAAAAAATCGCGAAATGGAAGAACTACAGAAACTACTAGAAGAAATAAATAAGGAGATTAAAACGGAAATAAAAGAGCTGAAAACAGAAATGAAGGAAGAAAATAAGGAGATGAGAAGATATAAAAATGAAGTTAAAGAAGAGATAAAACAAAATAACGAAGAAATAAAAAGCATAAAACTGGAAATAGAAAGGGTGAAGGAAAAATGGAAAAAAGAGAAAGAAGAACTGAAAAGAGAAAACGAACTAACCAAAACCGATAACAAAAAGATAATGGAAGAATTAAATGATCTAAAACGCTCATTAGAAAGGTTAGACAAAGAAAAAAGAATATAATCATCAGTGGATCAAAAATAGACTCTGAAGACCCAAAAACATTAAAAGAGAAGAAAACTTAAGAATGTGAAGATCGAAAAAATATGGATTACAGAGGATCTCACAAAAGGAGAAAGAGAGAAAATGGAAGCTTTAAGAGATAAAGCAAGAGAAATGAGGGAAAATGGAAAAATGGTCAAAATAGGATACAATAAAATCACAGTGGACGGCAAGGAATGGAGATGGTGCTATAAAGAAGAAAAGGTGTTGGAAATAGCGTATTCAAAAAACTACCAGAGCAACATAAAAAGAACCAAGGAGAGGCCAAGCAACGAGTAGAGAAAGAAGAATTACTAAATAAACCGGACAATGACGACAAATGTTTAGTTTTAAGTAGTAATAGGAGTAGGATTAGAAATAATAAAAATAGATTATAAATCAATTTTAAGCCAAACCCCGGAAATGTCCCTAATAGAGACGCTTTTACAAATCTGAAGATATACCTGAACCAATAGTGTCATGAAATCCTTAAACTCTGGACTTGCTATAAATACCTTGAAGATAGTTTCTATCACAGAACTTTGTTTAAAACCAAATGGCAACCTAGAACCAGAAAAATAATATTCTCCGCAAACTTGTCAGCTCAAAATAGGAAGCACATTCTTCCACCCTTAAAACGTAGACTTAAACTCTATGCTTATGCTGACGAATATACCTTGCTAGTATGGGTGACAAAAACACATACTTAACACGTAAGTATATTCAGCTATAAATTAGTCAGTCATCAGATCATCACATCTGCATGATATACAAAAAAAAATTAAGCTGCTCCTCGCCATCTGAAAGGAACTTCCTTATGGTTGTTATCTTCCTTAAATTTGCCTGGAGGACTCTTGCCTGCAAACACCGGTTAACCTGTGAGAATGTGGGGTGGTATAAGATTCATCACACTTTCTTAGTTGACTTTTCCATTCAAATCGCTCTTTTCTGAAGGGACAAAGTTTATTTATTTGAACTAAACATGTTAAGTACAGCCAGTAAGCTTTTACTTATAAAGATCATTGCAAATTTGAAACTAACTCCACTTATATTGATAACATATTACCCCTAAATAGAAAATAAAACATTCAGAAGTATGTAATATTGGAGAAGTGGTATAATGCTTGTTAGATAAATTCTTTCTTTTTTTGTGCACTACTACCCATTTTTACACAAAAATATCTATTTTAGCACTTAAATATTTATTTTGAGATAACCTTTTATCCAAACTTATATGTAGTACATAGATAAAACCAGAAATAAAATAATAAAAAAGCTGTATACAAGATATCATAAAACAATGGATGAAATAAAAGAAGTTCTTATTAATCGGATTCTTAAATAAAACTTATGAAGACATATTCACGTTAACAAAGTACATTAGGAAATTTCCGCATATGAAACAAAATCCAATTTGGTAATGAAATCCTTTTGTATCTATAAAGCTATTTTTAGAGAACTCGTACCTACCAAAAACAGGTAGTTAATAGTATACATATCTGTTACACACTGTAATGCGTATGAATGATAACAAAACTAAGGAGTCCATATAAACCGTCCAGACTTTACACGAGAATTATACATCTTATAGCAGAGTTGCCAAACTATCAGAGCTTACTTAAACCGATATACATATGGTTCCAATATACAGTGAAAAAGATCTGAACGACCCCTATAATATATACACGTGAACTAAGCGATATACATTTATGATACAGGGATAATTATGGGCTCCAAAATTTTTTTAAAAATTATGAAACTATACATGTTGACGAATCGACAGAGCCAATATTATGGAATGGTCAAGTGAGCTCCGTATATCGGTGTCCACTTGACCACGGAGCTCACCTGAACCTGAATTTTAACATGGGCGGAGTCCACTTTATGCCGTAAATATATATATATATATATATATATATATATATATATATATATATATTGTGGCTAAACACCCCGTACGGGGTTACGCCGCTTAAGCTCTCTAGATCTATTTTACGAGGTAGATCAGTCCTCATTTTCTTTATTTAATTTTTCTTGTTATTTTTCTCCACTGTTTCCTATCTCTGGTTTTTTCTCTCCATTGTCGTACGCCCGCCCTGTTGAGATCGTTTGTTACTTCTTGTAGCCATGTAGATCTTGGTCTTCCACGTCTTCGTTTACCAGCTGGTGTCCATTCCAATATTGAGAATATTGTCGTAGATGGTCCTGATCTCCATATATGTCCTAGCCATTTTGCCCTTTGCTGTTTTATTTTACAAACTATATCCTCTTTAATTTCGTTTAGTAGTTCATGATTCGTTCTTTGTCTATATTGGTTTTCATTAATTTTTATTGGTCCTAATATTGCTCTTAGTATTTTCCTTTCTAGTATTCTAAGGTCTTCCTCTTGTTTTTTTGTCATGCTAAGGGTTTCGGCAGCATACATCATAGTCGGTCGAATTATTGTTTTATATATTTTCATTTTCGATTTTTTGCTCAGTAATTTATTTTTTAGAAGCTTTTTATTTGCATAGTATGTCTTATTTGCTGTAATTATCCTTTCTTTAATTTCTGTTTCCCTTTCTCCATTGTTTGCTAATAATATTCCCAAATACTTAAACTTTTCTACTTCTTCAAATATATATTCTCCCAGTCTAACCTTTTTGTTTTCATATTTTTTGTCAAATCTCATTATTTTTGTTTTTTCTTGATTTATTACTAATCCCATTACTTTCCCTTCTGCTACCAATTCTTTTAACATACTTTCCATTTTTTTTCTGTTCTTTGTTATTATCACAATATCGTCGGCATATGCTATTATTTGTCCCTCTCTCGTTCTAAGTGTACCTTTGTTGATTTTTCTGACTATATATTCCAGGGCAAGATTAAACAGAGTTGCAGATAATGAATCTCCTTGACGTACACCTTTATTTATAACAAATTCTTCTGTGTCTCCTTCTTGTGTTTTTACAGTTACTACGGTTTTGCTCATTGTCATTTTTATTAATCGTCTCAATTTGCTGTGTATTCTCATTTCTCTCATAGCTGTAAGTAATTTCGCTCTGTTTATTGAATCAAATGCTTGTTGGAAGTCTATAAAAAGCAGTTTAATTTCTATTTTATATCCATAAGCTTTCTCCATAATTTGCTTTACCGTATGTATGGCATCTGTTGTTGACTTTCCCCTAATAAATCCGCATTGATACTGTCCCATGATATTTGTTGTCGCTTTGGCCAGTCTTCGTTGTATTAAGGTTGACATGATTTTATACGCTGTGTTTAACAATGTCAGTCCTCTATAATTATTACACATTTGTTGGTCTCCTTTTTTATGGATTGTGATAATTTGTCCTTTGTGCCATTCTTCTGGCATCTTTTCTTCGTCCCATATGACTTTTATTAATTGGTATATTTTTTCTCTGAGTTCATGTCCACCATATTTTATTAGTTCCATGTTTATACCGTCTATACCTGGTGCTTTACCGTTGCGACTACTGTTTATAATTTCCTCAACTTCATCTCTCGTTGGTTTTTCTAGCTCGGTTTCTATCATCGTGGTCTCTTCTTCCACATTTTCATTATAGTCTTCGTCCTCTTGTACTGTTAATAATTCTTTAAAATAATCAGTCCAGATTTCTTTAAACTCTTTGTCATTTTCTGATACTTTTCCATTTTTATCCTTTATGCCTTTTATCTTTCCTTTGAAGGTTTTGTTCTGCTCGCTAATTTTCTTATAAAATGCTTTTGTGTTTCTATTTGTGTTTTCTTTTTCTATTTCATTTATCTTATCATTTAACCAGGTTCGTTTAATTGTTCTTATTTGTTTCTTACATTCTGTCCTTAATTTGTTGTATTCTTCTTTATATTCTTGTCTATTTGTTCTGATCCACCTTTGTCTTATTTCTATCTTCTTTTTTAACATGTTATGACAGTCTTGATTATACCATTCTTCTTTTTTGTTCTTTCTCTCTATCCCTACATGTTCAGAAGCTGTTTCATTTATACATTTTTTTATATTGCTCCATTCTGTTTCAACATCTTCTGTATGTTCACAGTATTCCTTCAGTTTTTTGCTTATATCTTCTGCATATTTAATTCTTCTATCTGTAGCATTTAATTTTTCTATGTACCATTTGTTCTTTGTTGTCTTGTTTTTTAGCGTTCTTTTGACTTTTTGTCTTATCGTTGCGGTAACCATGAAATGGTCTGTGTAGGAACAACGCGAACTCTACAAACGCCAAATTCGGTGAAAGGTACAACCTAGCTTTTAGCCTTAGTAACCAAGCATGCACATGCTTCTCTAGAAGCATTTGCATGTTTCTCTACTATGGCTAAAGCGTCTCATCCAGACTGGGAGCTGCAATTAGTGTCTGTCCCTATGTTAGAGGCGGATGAACCCTAAATACTGAATTCAAGGGACAACCACATTGTTAACTATGCGCCTGAAATGTATTGTATGTTGAGAGTTCATTTTTGTTTTGACTGCGTATCGAAATGTGTTCTCATTAAAGGCAGGTTTCTACCAGTACATATTAAAAATTTTATATCTGGATAAAAATTTAGTTCATGTTATAAGTTGATAACATTTATGCATGTAAAAAAGGAGCAATAGATATACCCAATGTTTATAAAGTTTGTTTTTTTGTTTGTTTGTTAAAGGTTGTTTTTGTCCATATAACTTATATGGCACGGTAGTTTTTTAGACTACACAATTTTTAAATCTACAGCAATGTTTTAATTTTTTGTTACAGATTGACAGTACAAGAGATTGCAGATCTCCTTGCGTCAGAACAATTTTGGAAGGATTTTGACAATGAAATAGTTGACCGGATTTATGTAGAACCCCTGAAAAACCGAAAAGAATCAGACGAATATTTCTGAGATGAATCTGGTGGTGGAGTAGACAATTTATTAGGCAAGCAACTGCAAGCTTCTGTGGAAATAGCATTCAATAGTGGAGAACAAATTGGTACTGACGATTATGAAAATACTTAAGATATTGCTTATAAAGACTCTAATGATGGTAATACCATACTCCGTACTAAATCTGGTAAACATAAAAAAAATAGTAAATTGGTTAGAAAATCGTTTTATTACTGATGATATCATACAGTTACTTTGTGTTGTGGCTACCCGATACATTTAATTTAAAAATTCTTTAGCCCCAAAAATTACAATTCAAGAAACGAAATGCTTTTAAGCAATTCCTATAATTTCTGGTTATGATAAAAAGCCATCAAAAAAAATTCCTGGTATTCTGGAGATAATATCCGAAACACAGCCGTTTATAATTCCATACGATGTGCGTACATTGTGCCAATTACACTCTTCTTGAACACAACGATAAACTGACTAAACTCAGACCTCATAAATAAGATAAAAACTAACTTTTTTCTTCTTTTGATGCCGTATGCAATTAGTGGATGTTAATTAGCAGAATAGCGACAATTCTGGCATACTCCTCTCGATTTTGTGTGGCTCTAAAGAGTGCATGGGCATCGGGGTTTTTCCAATCCCTTATAATTTTAAGCCATGAGCATTTTTTCCAATGCCCCGTTATCCTTCTATTTTCCCTTTCATAATAAGCTTTAAGACCTGGTACTTGGAATTTCGAAATATATGACCCAGATAAGCAGTTTTTTTTCTATTTATTATTGACAGCAATTCTCGTTTTCTGCCTATTCGGTTTAATATTTCGACATTTGTTGTGTGATCTGTCTAGGGAATTTTGAGTAGTCTTCTAAATACCTACATTTCTAAGGCCTCCAATCGCTTCATCACATTGGCCTTTATGGTCTAGGTTTCTACACCATATATTGCAGTATGGAGTAAATCTACCATTTTATAAAGCGATATCGTAGCGATAAGTTAAGGTTGCTGTTGCTTAGCAAGGTTCTCATATTAGTAAGTGCTGTTCTAACTTGCTCAATACTGCTACGTATTTCTATGTCTGGATCTAGTTCTTCGGTTATCCAACTACCGAGATATTAGAACTTGGGGAGCTAACTTTCTAAGATATATTTCAATATCAAGATTAAGATCAAGGATTCGCCTGTGATAAAAAAATGATAAAATACTTTAAAAAACATGAATAAAAAAGGTTACTTTATCAATTTTGAAGTTTATCAGGGAAATATACCAAATTCTAATTGAGAGCACCCAGAAAATTTTGCTAAAGCAACAGCTCCATTATTTCAATTTATTGAAGAGATACCCAAGGAAGCTAGATCGTTGCCATACCATTTTTGTTTTGATAACCTATATTACATTCCTCGATACTATTTATTATTAAAAAGAGACTGATTAGGAAATGATCATGGAAAAGACATCAAATTCTTAAAAAACTTGTACTGGAACCAAAACGCCAGAGTTAGGATCGAAGGTTCCACATCCGCAGAAGTAGAAATAAGGAGGGGAGTTACACGAGGATGTGTTCTGTCACCTCTGCTGTTTAATCTTTACTCCAAGTTTCTATTTAAAGAAGCATTGGAGGATTCCAAGGATGGAGTCAATGTGAATGGCGTAAATATCAACAGTATCAGATACGCCGATGATACAGCGTTAATTGCGGATTCCGACTTAGGTCTACAACGACTCATCGACAAGACCAACTCGACCTGTTGGCAATTTGGTATGAAAATAAACATTAAAAAAACCAAAGTGATGTCAATCCGAAAAAACCAAAACGTACCTCAACCTTGCACAATCAATGGGCACAGTTTAGAACAGTTCAATAGATTTAAGTACCTGGGATGTTGGATCGAAAGCAGCCTAAATCCTGATCTAGAAATAAGATCGAGAATAGAACAGGCCATAAAATCTTTCAAAAAAATAAAAAAACTGCTTTGTGATTCTCGAATAAAACTCGAAATTCGACTACGTTTATCAAAATGCTACGTCTGGTCGACTCTTCTATATGCAGTTGAAACGTGGACCCTTTCAACATTAACATTCAAAACATCAACCGTAAATAAATTGGAGGCCTTTGAAATGTGGATCTACCGGAGAATACTCAAAAGTTCATGGACATCGCATACCTCAAACGAAGAAGTGCTGCATAGAATATGCAAGGAAAGAGAACTTTTTAACACATTAAAAGTTAGAAAAACGTCATACCTAGCCCACTTACTGAGAAATAATAAGTACCAATATGCCCAACTTATAGTGAAAGGAAAAATCGAGAAAAAGAGAGGCCTAGGAAGGAAAAGACTATCGTGGCTCAGAAACATCTGACAATGGACAGGGCTAAATTTTGAACAGCTAGTAAGAACAGCTGAAGATAGAGAAGAG
This sequence comes from Diabrotica balteata, assembly GCA_918026665.1. Classification (NCBI taxonomy): domain Eukaryota; kingdom Metazoa; phylum Arthropoda; class Insecta; order Coleoptera; family Chrysomelidae; genus Diabrotica; species Diabrotica balteata. The sequence continues at coordinate 155,064,035 of OU898281.1, read as the reverse complement.
TTTAAAATTGTAGTAGCCAACCTCCATTGAGGAGAGGGCACTTTATGGAGAAGAAGATGATTATAAAGCAACAGGGACAGTTAGAACAAATAGACTAACAAAGAATTGTTTAGTACGGGCAGTAAAAAAGTTAAAAAAGTCACCAAACGGTACTTATGACTAGCCGTAACCACAGATCAATAAGTAATGGTTACACGCTGGATGGATAATTCTGTAGTTACTGTAGCAATAACTGTTCATGGAGTTTCTACAGTATCGAATGCAACCCGCTACTCATCAACTGAAAAAAATAAAATAAGGATTCCTAGACCTATTTGTATTGAAAAATACAATGCATTTATGGAGGGTACCAATCAACTGGATGCAAATACAAATATTTATAGAGTTGAAATTAGAGAAAAGAAATGGTGGTGGCCCATATTTACTTGGCTGTCAGAGACATATATCCAAAATTCGTGGATAATATATAGAAAACATCGGTGTAACAAAAACTCGGGTGTACGTCAATTGAATTTTCAAAGAAACATAGTACAAGTGTATTTAAAATGGTTTTAAAAGCAACCTAGAGCTGCTGTACCACCATCCACATATTTAACTGAAAGCAGGAAAGGCAATATGGAGTTGCGTATTCCGTGCTTTGGTGACTTTCACAAACAAAATTGAAGTTTTGTGAGCAATTTTCATATTTTTATACTTTTGGAAAATTAACCAAAAAACTCTACAGATATAGATACATCTTTTCGTTTACTTTAGCAGTATAGGGGATCTCTGTGTCATACATGGTACATGATGTAATATTGTTATTACCAGACAGGTATTTAAAATATTAGTTATGTACTATATTTGGACACCCCTATTTAGAAAAAATTAAAAACTACAGCAAATTCCACAATTTGAAAATTCATTTCTTAATGGGTTAAGATTGCATTAAGAATATGAATGATGGAAATGGGAAACAAAGATGATCAAGGACGAAAGGGCTGACAGCAGTAAAGGGAAATCTATAGAAGCAAAAGATTAGAAGTAGTGGAGCAAAATAAAAGAAAATGAAGCCAGATCTCCAACCAACAGTTTTAGGCTTGCAAGTTCTGAAATGCTTGGGCGACATTAATACTAAAAATATGTAAGTGAAAAATGCCAAGACAAGCAGATATCAAAAATAGAGAGAATAAAGTCACATTAGATAGATAGATGTTGGATCTTAGTTCTGTTCGTGATTTAAATATCCTGTTCCAGCTTCTTAAATATCGACATTTGTTTTAACCGTTTTATGTTAACTGTTAAAAGTAATGTAAAGTTTAATTTTCGTAATTTATTTCAATATTTTATACATTTTTGTTTCCTTGGCATAAAGTTTTCTTAAGCCAAAAGTATCTTAATTCGAAGATTTTTAATAATAATATTTATTATTAATTTCCTAAACTGTTAGTATGAAATATAGTTCATTGTAATAAAATTATTAAAACTATAATTTATCTTAAAAGGTACTAAAATTTATATTGAAAATTTTGTTTCAAATTAATCGATTGTAAATACTTACCAAAAATATTCGGAAAACGTACTACCCCGAACTGTACACGGCCCCTTTCACTTACACATGTCTTTCGAAAAAGTCTAAACTTCCACTTGAGAAAAACGCAAAAATGACTAAAGTAGCGTATTGAGCACTCGCGACTTAGGAAGAACAAGATGAAGAATTTCACGATGTTGGGCCTTGGAGTGCCGAGTTGCGACTGTAAACTGTTCGAATGGTCCAGCGACTAAGTGCTAGGCTTAATCTCTTCATTCTTCATAAACTAAACATGCGCGCATCTACATAAGTTAATTTTATAATTTCACTAATTGTGCCGAAGACATAGGGTATGCACTTACAGGGGCATTCCAGAGCGCGTATGGCATTTCGATATTTTTCTTCTCGATGCGTCTTTATCTCTATTTCTACGAAGTTCTCTCAATTTTGTCCAATTTTACAAGATTTAGGAATGCTTTTGTAATTTTTTTATTTAATGTAAGTTTTTCTCCAACGATTTACTGTAACAGTTTCTTTATTCTTCATAAAAGTTTGATATTTTTTGCTGATGTAATTGACTCTTGTCGCCACTTTTTTATTACTCTCATCTTGATTTTCCTGTTTTTTTACCTTTATTGTTTGATTTTGCGTCAATTAGCTTTTGTTTTCGTTCCAATTTTATTTTTTCTTGTTCTGCTTTTTCTTCAATTTTACGCTTTTCTGCATTTTGACCATCTGAAGAAGTGAGCACGAAAGGCAAATTTTCTGTTTGCTTTTTGCCCTTTCTTTCTGGGATTTTTGGCCAAAATAAAAATATATGTATTGAGGTGTCAATTTCTTTAGATAATGAGTAGCCTTGATTAACTAAAGGTAGATTATTGAATATCGATTGATTATCTTCTGTCATTTTATCTTAACACGAATGCCTTGAAAGTTGCATATGATTTTATTGCCACCTACAGGGTTAAGTGTAATATCCGAAGATATATGGGTTTCTGTGATGATAGAGGTATCTTGTATATTATTTTTGATTCCACCTATCTCTGTAGTCTGAATTGTGGGTAGATCTATCTTCTTTTTCATGTGCCTTGTCCATTCCGAACGTTGGCAATCAACATGGCTATACTGACTTTGTTTACGGCAGACTGAATAGTTCAGCAGATGACAATCCGAACCATTGCCGCAAGTTTTGGAGCCACGAGTGTCTTCTCTTCCCTGGACCCCTTCTGCTGTCTATTTTCCCTTGAACGATCAGCTGTAGTACTCTACATTTATTATCTCTCATAACGTGACCCAACTTTCTTTTCTTTATACTTATTCCTACCTCTCTCTCTCTTTACCTATTCGGCGTAGTACCTCTTCGTTGGTCACGTGCTTAGTCCAGGATATACGTAATATACGTCGGTAAGCCCACATTTCGAAGGCCTCTACTTTTTTCATCAATGTTGCGGTTATTGTCCACGCCTCCAGTCCATATAACAAAACCGGAAATACATAACATTTTAGAAGTCGAATTTTGAGAGGTAGGATGAGGCTTTTAGAGGTGAAAATTTGCTTCATGCTAGTGAACGATGCTCTTGCCTTTTCTACTCTTATACATATTTCCTTCGCTTGATCACAATTTGAGTTAACTGTTGTTCCCAAGTAGATGTACGAATCCACGTGTTTAATTCTTTCATTGTCTAATATCAGTTGCTGTGGTGGTTGTTGGGTTTTGCTTACTAACATCCATTTGGTTTTTGTGATATTTAGTCTGAGTCCGTATTGTGCACTCGTTTTTTGTATTTTACTCATTAGGCAACTCAGTTCCTCCATGCTACTTGCTAGAATCACAGTGTCATCAGCATATCTTATGTTATTAATTATTTCTCCATTTATGCCATTTATGCCTTCTGTGCTTTCGTCCAGCGCTGTCTTAAATACTTTTTCTGAGTATATATTAAAGAGAATTGGAGACAAGATACAGCCCTGTCGTACCCCTTTCTTGATATTAATTTTATTGGTCAATGTAGATCCTACTTTCACTTTAGCTGTTTGACTCCAATAGAGACTCGCTATTGTTCGAATGTCTCTGTAGTCGACTCCGATCTTATAGAGAACTTCAATTATCTTTTCGTGCTTTACGTTATCGAATGCTTTTGCGTAGTCTATAAAGCATATGTACACGCCTTTGTTCATATCTTTGCAGCGCTGAATGAGTACCTGTAGACTAAAAAGTACCTGTAGACTAAAAAATGTTGATCACAAGACTTTGCTTTTGGATTTTTCGGTATGGCAACAAAAGTTGACTCTAGCCCGTCTTCAGGAAACTCCCCGCTATTATAAATATTGTTAAAGAGTCTGACAAGTGAGTCTAGAAATTGACTGTTTGTTTCGCACAGCATTTTTAATACTTCCCGTATACGTTATCGTTGAATGGTCTTTTGTTATTTTTAAGACCTTTTATAGCATTCTCCACTTCTGATTTTAGAATAGAAGGGCCAGTATCATCATTGCTCAGTGTACACCCACTAGGACGGTCATCATTAAACAGTTGTTCCACATAAGTTTCCCAGGTTCTAACTATTTTGTCGGGGTCTAGTTGTAGATTTCCATTATCATCGCACAGCCCTTTCGATAAAATATTGTAGCTTTTCTTTGTTGTGAGTTCCTTTATCTTCTTATGCATATTGTGATAGTCGTATACCTTTTCGCACTGTTCGATTTCTTCGCATCTCTCCGAGAACCATTTCTCTTTAGTTTTTCTTATCTCAGCTCTTATTCGTCTATGGGTTTCACGGTATTTGGCAGTATCTTTAGTTTTATATATCCGTCTCTCTTCCATCATGTGAAGGATTTCTGCAGTCATCTAGCACAAAATGAATTGAAAAGCTTAAAAAATTATAGAAATGTTCAATGATGATCTCATAGAGGACTTTTTAATATTCTTCTACGCAAAGAACAAAGCCGTCACACAAACAATCACTTTCTGTGAAAACCTTTTATTAAAACTAATTTATTGCTGTTAAAGGGCCACTGTTTCAAAAAACATACGAGAGAAATTTCTCAAACCACCAAAAATAAAGAAGAAATCGTGGATGACAAATGAGATTCTAGATATGATATGATGATATGATGATATGATGATATGATGAAATCTCAAAAAGTTTTCAGTGGTTTATTGTTACATAAAATGAATTTCCATCAAGTAACGGTCCATCAATATTAGACTTTTTTTTGCCCAGCTTTCTTTGACTCCATCACTATCTGTGGTATATATTGTATATGTTTCTGCTTTTTTCAGTTGGATGTAAGAGCTGCAACTCTCTAGATGACAGAATATGGTCTATCATAGATGTTTGTCCTCTACTGTTTTCAAAAGTGTATTTGTATTGTTCTTTATGAGTAAAAAATGTATTATTAATACATATCTCGTTTATACTGCACAGGTCCGTCAGAAGGTCTTCTTCTTTTTCTTCTTCTTCTAATGGCGCTACAACCCTTTGTGGGTCTTGGCCTGCTTAACAATTTTCTTCCATTCTGCCCTGTCGGATACTTTCCGTCGACACTGCCTGATGTTCATGGTTTTAAGATCCCTCTCTACGTCATCTATCCATCTTTTACAGGGCCTTCCTCTTGTTCTGTTTTCTTGGGGCTTCCATCTCTAGGCTACTTTTACAGCTCGATTATCTGGCATTATTTCTAGGTGACCAAGCCAGTTTAGTCTTTGTAACTTTACAAATCTAACAATATCTGCGCTTTGCATTAGTTCATTATGGATGCATCACGCATCTAGCTCGTGGTTTATTTTAATTCTCCACGAACCATCGCTGCATTGGGTTGGTCCAAATATCTTCCCTAGTATCCGTGAGAAGGTATCAGTTTGTATTTCTGATATTTTCAGCATATCGCCGTTTTATCCTGGAAGTATATCATTGCCAACACAGTGTTAAAATAACCCATAATGATTATATATTATGACTTAATCGGTAACAACACTACCCTGTATGAATATTTCCATTATTAAGAAGAGGCATGACATAAGACTTACGCCTTACAAATACTGCAAGCAGTGCGTAATGAGCCAATTACCGAATTTGTCTCATTGAAAAAGAGGGATTTAAAGCCCACATTATAATCAAGAATATTGTTATCAAAAAGGCCACAACTTATTCATTAACATTCTTCTTCAATTCTTTGAAGGTCACATCGGACTTTCCTATTCTGGACTTTCATTAATATTTCGTCATAATGTTAGAAGTTAGGAGTTAGGAGCGTACAGATGCCAATAGATGCGGAAAATTTATTTAAGATATAGGACGTTAATCTACAATATAAACCTGAACATCAATTGTAATTAGACAACTAAGTTAAGGATATGCCATTTCAACAAATTATATACTCTGGGTTTGAAAGACATTTTCAAGTCTTTAAATTTTGTCAGTTTTAGCCTCTGTACGAGGAGATATGGCAAGTCCGTATAAACTTTTTGGTTAATATTTTAATACATTAAAAACATAAGTTAAAAATTTAAAATCTAGAAGCGAAACAGAATTCTGTCAACATGCAGAAAAACTTAGAGAAGTTGATGAATTATACAAAAGTAAATGTCATCATCACCATATTGGCTTTACAACCATGCGTGGGTCCTACCCTCCTCAAGAATTTTTCTCCAGTCGTCCTTAGCCACCGTCTTTGTAGAGCTTTATTTGTATATTTCTGGATATAATTATGGATTTAAGGAGCAAATTGAGCCAAAAATAGTATCTTTTGACCGTGTAAATTCTGCGGTTTATATCTGCGGTAGTATTATTTTCAGCGTTAAGGAGCACTCCTAGGTATACAAATTCGTTTACTGCTCCGGTGACGTCGTTTTCTATAACAAGTGGTCGTGGGATTTGTGGTTGCTTGCTTATTTTCATATACTTCGTTTTGTTGGTGTTTATTATTAAACCCATTTTTGTAGCTGATTCTTGGAAAGCTGATATGGAAAATATTTTATACGCTGCATTCAGAAGCGTAATTTCTCTGTGGTTAGAACATTCAAAGATATCTTCTTTTTATGTATGCTGCAAAATATTCCAATATTCCTATCATTGAGGAGCGATTTATGTATTCATATTTATTTTATAAGCTGCTGTAATCCCTTTATGGTATCATGACAACCTTTTGTATACAGTTCAGCCGGAAGGTTATATATTCCGGGCGATTTGTTTCTGGCTAGTTTTTGAATGGATCAATGGATCAATTAGGAAAAATTTATCTATAATACAAAAACCTAATTAAAAGAATGGTAAAATTCTATATTACAGGACCATTTATAAAAATAATGAACAGATAAATGCAAATACATGGACAGAATAAGAATTAAATACAAGTGGTCCTTCATATGCCCTATTTCAAGCCATCCTGAAATGAAAAATATTTGGAAAACGAGGTCTAGGAAGAAGTAGAACATCTTGGTTGGAAAACCTCAGAATCTGGTTCAATGCAGCATCTGTGCAGCTTTTCCGCGCTGTTGAAGATAAGATAAAGATCGTTGTGATGATCGCCAACATTCGTAATGGATAGGCAAATCAAGACAAAGGACCTTCGTAAGGATATTATACTTTTGGATTGACTGTGGTCAATCAAAGCGAAGTTAACAAAAATCATTCATGTTCTTTTTTTGGTCTGAGCTTCTTGATGAAGATCCCCCTATAGGTATTTTACCAAAATCAGTATCAAGTATCATCCTTGCAGACCTTTTCTTTTCCTGTAGATAAGATTTTTAAAGAAACAAGAATTGACCAAATGCTATCCAAACCTATGGAACTACTTCTAGAACAATATTCTTTCAATGGCCATTCTAATCTACCTTATTCATGTTATTTATCTATTCAGTTGTTATCTATACATATTTGTCGTTCTCTTGTTGCTTGCTCATGATTTTTATTAACAGCTTATACAACTGTATGATCAGAAACAGTTCAATTTTACAAAAACTGATCTTCACTACCTTAAATTTACATAATGCAGAAGTTACTCCTGTCTTGATATTATTTAGTTCGAAATAAAATTCTTTTTAAATTTAAGCAAATAATAGCTAAAAAATATTAACCATACATTAAAAGAAGAACACGAGCAAGGCAAAAATTTAAATAGGAATAAAGAAACATAAAGAAAATATGCAGAAGAAGTAACAGGTGATTCAAAAATGATATGGTAAATAAATACTAAAAATGGAGGAAGATTTCAATCAGAATAAGACTAGAAAAGTACATGAATATCTTAAACAACTCAAAAAAGGATATAAACTACTCATTAATCTTTCAAGGGATAGTCATAGACAAATTATCAGTGATAATGCAACCATACAAGCCGGCAACTAACGGGTAAATACAAACAAATGAATTCAATGTAGTAGCTAGTCTGAAGATGACCAAGAATCATCAGCAATTAGATTTTTGGTTTGTAGTTAAATATTTCTTTAGTTAACCAACATCTATTTTGTTTATATATTGTTTCCATTTTATATGGAAGGCAAGCGTCTAGTCTTGTCTATAAATAATTGATTAATGTTTGCAGATCTTCTTTAATTTTCTTCGGCAAGTAGTTGGCATCTATTAAAATTGTTTGAAGTTCCAAAAGCAATGTCATTCGCGTACGTAAATTGGCGAAAAAGAACAGAAAAACGAAGACCCTATGCGTAGAGTATCAAAAGTATTATGCCGAAAACATACTTCCCTGCTTTGTACTGAATGCTATAAAAGCCAACAATAAATGAAAAATGATAACGTAAGTTTATAATAATAGATTTTTGGTTTATATTTAAGTTCTACTTTTTTTTTTTTAATAATTAAAACCAAAATTATATATACGGTCGATTTACCCGTAGTTAAATTGCTGTGATTTTGTTTCGGTTTTTTAATTTTTGAAACAGAGATATTAGAAAGCATCAAGCAGTGAAAGCTGGAGTATTTCGATCATCTAATGAGAGGTCCCAAATATAGGTTGGTACAAAATATCACGCAAGGAAAAATAGCAGGCAAATGCAGTCCAGGACGAAGAAGAACCTCATAGTTGACGAATTTGCGAGCTTAGTATAGTATTGATACAACCATGCTATTAAGGGTGACAGTGAATAAAATTAAGATAGCTATGAAGGTAACCAATGTTCTGAAAGGACATGGTATATGAAGAAAAAGAATTTTTGAAATGGGCTCCACGTAGTGCAACTACTGTCCTTAAAGTTCAAATCTTTTAATGCTTCTTGCCATCTATCCTTTTTTGGAATTGTTTAAAGCTTCTGGTAGATACTCTGCTGCATCCGGATCTTTGGATTGTTCGTATTGGTCAAGTAGGTATTTACATTCAGTGATTTTAAGGAGCGATTGCAAATTATATTCAGATCAGCGCATAATCGGACTTAAAAAATCATGTAAGAAGTCTATGTTCAGCAGTGGACGTTGGAAGCTAGATGATAATGATGGTAAAAAATTAGGCTCGATAGTATCTTTTGGTTCGTTCAGCATTTTGTATTAAATTCTCACTTTTTCTCTAGAAATATTGATTTTGCCAGACATCCTCTTTTTTTATTTATAATTTCCTTATACAATTTTTGTCGTTTTCTGTTTTTAAGATCGTTGTAAAGTTAAAACTATTTGTTTTTACTATGTATATATTCCTTGCTATTGTCACTTGTATATATTACCATTTTAAATCTTGCCTCTTCTTTTCGTTAATTCCGTTTTACATTCTTCATAATACTAGCTTACCATTTTAATTTTCCCCCTTCTGTCGCAGTATTCTTGCTCCCTGTAGAATTTTTTCTTAAATTTTTATTTCTTGCTACAATTCTTTCGAAAAGGTATGAACTCGTGAAATCAGGGAGTTATATTCAGATAATAAGTCAAGTATAAACATATTTTACAACTTGAATGCCGAAGAAAACACTAAGAGATATCAGATAAGTTTTTTGATGAAGTAAGTTTTTATAGAACCATAACATAAAATTCTTTAAGATATTTTGTATGCCCTTGTTTAATCAGTCTAAGTAAATATAATAAAATGTTGTTTAAAAGAGGAGATTGAAACAAATACAAACACGAGTACCTTGTGATTTTAATGCGAATGGTGCTAAGTAATCCCAACAGGACTGGACTGGCTGGATTGATTGGTGATAGGAAAATTGCAATTTTTAGTAAATAAACAAAGATAATATACTCTTAGGACAAATAGGATACTAGAATAACTACCTATTATTCCTTTTGTGTCATACACTGTATGCATTTGCATGCATGCTAGTGGTCGAATGTATAGCGATCCCTGCTTTCCTCATCAATAATTATGTCTCTGAATCTTTCTTATGTCACTGTACCATAAATGTTGCTTGCAACCTTGACAAACTTGACCTTTAATTTGCATATTCATATGAAATTTGATAACTACTAGATGATATAATCATCTTCTTTTTCTTCGCGTCTTATATCAGAATTATCCGACCCAATATGGAATAATTGTGCTGCACTTGATATCTGAGTCCATTTACGAAAGTATTTTAACAAAAAAACTTGTTTTCTTCCTACACCTCTACAACCCTCCATTTTGTAATGTACTCATACAAGTCCTGAAATGTAACTATTTAAGAGTGCAAATATCTAACTGTAGAAACCTTAAGGATATGATATTAGATAAGTATGTACAGTATTGTGCGAATTAATCTGAACAGAGATCGAAATTCAGTTTTCATAAGTTGGCACACCTGCTGTGCCTATTGTGTCAACTGTTTTGTCAAAAAAAACAACATAACCTCAAAACCTTATTAGTATATTGTTCAAAACACGTGCTTTGTGTTTTATATCATTAATATATTTTGTTGTATCTCAGGTTATGTGCAAGCTGGTGTTATTTTCATTGATTTAACTGTGTAATCAGGTTTAATTTTTTAACATGGATATCACTGCTAGGAAAAAAGAAGGGATCATAACACTTGATAAGCATACACCAATGACTCAGAGGGACATTGCAAAGCAGTGTTGTGTAAGTGTGAGTACAGTTAACAAACTAATTAAACAAAAAAAGGAAACAGGATCAGTTAAAGTGCAGCGGAAAGGAAAATGTCGAAGAAAACGGATGAGTACTCCTCGAAATGACGCCTTTATTTTGCGTGATAGCAAACTTCATCCCAGAAACACTAGTTATGACCTCCAGCAAGATTTAGAAAAGACTGGAATAAAAATTCACGACTCAACGGTGCGCAGACGTCTCTTAAAAGGAGGGAGAAGAGCCGTGAGACCGCAGAAGAAATAACTTCTGACAGCGCCTATGATGAAAAAAAGACTAAATTGGGCAAAAAATACGCTCATTGGAGTGCAAAAGATTGGAGAAAAGTGTTATTTTCTGATGAGACCCACTTCCTAGTGCAGGGCCAGTGAACAGTTAAACATCTCACCAAAAAAATGTTCTGGAGCTGTTTTTCATACTCAAAAACTGGCACTCTTATTCCTATTGAAAGTATGATGAACAGTGAAAAGTACAAAGCCATGTTATGGCAACGCTTAGCTATAGAGCTTGATAAAGTATAGGCCGAAGGGACTGAAATTTTTCAACAAGATTCAGCTCCGTGCCATATATCGACGGTTATAATGAAATACTTCAAGGATAATAATATTACCCTTCTTGATTGGCCTGTGAATTCACCTGACCTTAATCCTATTGAAAATTTGTGGGCAATATGTAAGACTAAACTACAAAAATTTATCTGTACATATAAACAAAAATGATGGAAGCAGCGGTTAAGGTGTGGTTTAGAGATGAAGTAATCATAAACAATTTCAAAAAACTTGTGGATTCCCTGCCGAGAAGACTCCAGGAAGTCATAAATGTAAAAGAGGGACATATTAAATACTAATTAATGAAAAAACCTCATGTAAGTTGTGATGTCCTCTCGTAGGAGTCACTATCCGGGTAGCTTTTGGACAGTCAGAGACAGAGTTCAAAATGAAAATAAAACTTTATTGTCTTCCTTAAATTAAATTGACAAAAATCTTATGTACATATTTACAATTTGGTTTAGTCTTCTCAGTACCTGGCCTATTTATTCAAATTAAGTTTGACCTTGTCATATGAAATTAGTCTTATCGGCAAGCGAGTGTGTATTTGAAATTTTACGTGAACGTTGTATCGATTTAATAATAGCGGACGATAGGTACAAAGAAAGGAAAGGAACTCAACGCGTCCCTTAAGTGATTCGGGTTAATAGGACACTCCTCGACAGTCTCAACACGACTGCTTCAGAGTACGGGTAGTGGAGAGCTCAACACGCTCTTCGAGTAACGGCGGTATGGAACGGAACAACTTGTGAACTCAACACGTCCACAAGCCGGGGTAGGGAAGAAGAGAACCTTCAGTCAACACCTGTCGATTCTCTTTTATGAGGAAATGTTGCGGTTTATATAGCGGAGCTTGCTAATTAGTTTTGCCCTTTCTACTGTCGATACACTCCTACTACATGGGTTGGTTCGCGCGCACGCTGGTTTAACGGTGATGGCTTGGACTCATCGTTACAAAGTGTACCTAAATTTACCTTTCGCCTAAATAAATCATATTTACAAATTAATTCTGTTTGTTTACATTAATTCGCACAATACTGTATGTAATTACAATATGTGTACAACTCGAGTATACAGCATTATAAATCCGAGCCTGGAGATCAAAGGTTCAAAAAATATTAAAAGACAGAATAGGAAATAACTAAATAAGAGATCTCTGTAAACTATAGAATATTGGATGAAAGGGAAGAAAAAGAAAAAGTAAATGGATCTAGCACGTTAGACGAATGGAGAATAATATACTGTTGCCTTAAGATAAGAAAGAAGACGATTAGATTAGTACCTTCAAGTCATCACTATGTGCTGCATTTATATCAAGCTTAGGAATGTCCTCTAATCACCCAACTAGGGATTTCAGAGGTTTTCTAAATAAACATAAATCTTTATGTTGTTTCATTGATTTATTTATTAATTATTAAAGAAATTTGTCGTAAAAAATACTTTATATTATTTTATTTTTGAAGATAAAAATTATTTAGATCCGATTCTGAGAGTGTTTATGCGTTGGTTGCATAATTTTGGAAAAAAAAGTTTGTGTGCATAACCTGATTAGCATATTTTGTAGGTTAGTGCAATCAGCTGATTTACCAGTGATAATAAATGTGATCTATGAAAAAAACGAAAAAATTGGAGGTTGAGTTTTCACACTTATCTGCAATAAATTGGTAGGAAAACAAACTTTTGTTTACAAAGCGGGGATTGACTTGTTAATTAATCCAATTTTTACATTTTTATTGGGAGCAAGTCACTTGGGTAATTTATGTTTAAATGCATGCGTAATAGTTTCAGAAATACATTTACAAATGTAGTAGAGTATTTATTTAACCCTTGAATAATCGGGTACGTGCAAATTACATCAATAGTCGGATGGGATCTGTAAGGCTCAGTTTTTATTTTACACAATGCATTAGAAAACTGAAATGCATTAGAAATACTGGTCCAATTTTGCCAAGAAAAAAATCTAATGATCGCAAACACCTGGTTTAAACAACCCAAAAGAAGATCATATACATGGAAAGCACCTGACGATAATCAAAACAACTCATCACAACTATACAAAGAGATCAATTACAAGACAACATCAGAAAAACAAATAATACATGGAGATCTTACAAAAATCGCAATGAAGAAAAACATAAAGAAACCCAGAGTATTATCCGAAACAAAATTAGAAAAGGCAAAGAAGAATGGATGAGCAGCAAGTGTGAGGAACTTGGAGGTTTACTAAAAAAGCATAACTACTTTAATGCATACAAAAAGATTAAGGAAGTCACAAATATGAAGAAAAAAAAGCACTACAACAACTTTAGTAGATGATAACAACGAAAAAGTATCTAGTCCAGAAAATGTAGAAGATATGTAGGAAAAATACATCGAAGATCTGTTTGATCACGAGAGAACAAAACCACAAATGAATATAGTACAAGAAACAATACTTGATATATTAAAATCGGAAGTTACAAAAACAATCAATACGGCAAAGCCAAGAAAAGCCTCAGGTCCAGATGAAATATACGTAGAGATGATAAAGCTTATCAATGAACAAAATCTTCAAACGTTAATAATATTATTTAACAAAATATGTACCACTATAACCTTCCCAGAAGACTGGCTTAGATCGACATTTATACTTATACCCAAGAAAAATAAAGCGAATAGATGCTCACAGTTCAGATTAATTTCAACGTCCAATTTGATAATGTTATAAAAAGTAATAATATTGGGCTTATTCTTCTTCTTCAAGTTCCACTCCTATCGGAGATTCCAAATCATTCTGGCAATTATAATTTTATTGGTTACTCGCCTGAATAGTTCAATTGAACTGCATCCAAACCACTCACGGAGATTGCGTAGCCACGAGATTTTACGTCTTCCTACGCTTCTTCTACCTTTGATTTTACCCTACATTATATTCCTTAGTAGTTCGTACTTTTCACCTCTCATGATGTGCCCCAAGTATTCCAATTTCCTGATCTTTATGGAATTTAAAACTTCGCATTGTTTTCCTAGTTGTTCGAGAACTTGTTCGTTTGTTTTGCGATCCATCCATGATATTTTCAAAATGCGTCGGTAACACCACATTTCGAATGCTTCTAGGTTTTTAATGTTGGATTTTTTAAGTGTCCAAGCTTCAACTCCATACAAAAGGGTAGAGAAAATATAACATCGAAGCATTCTTATCTGGAGCGATATATTGATATCGCGATTACAAAAAAAGTTTTCTCATTCTATTAAAAGTTGACCGCGCAATTTCAATGCGGCATCTTATTTCTTTTGTCTGATCAGTATCTTCTGTGATCCATGCTCCAAGGTATTTGTACGAAGATATTTGTTCAATTTCTGTATTATCTAGTACTAGCTTAACTTTGATGTTTTGTGCTTTTGTAAATACCATGAACTTGGTTTTCTTCAAATTGATTTTTAGTCCATAATCGTTGCAATATATATTTAGTTGTTCAGCAAGGTGTTGCAGTTCTTCTAGTGTTCCTGCCAAAAGGACGGTGTCGTCAGCATATCTTATGTTATTAACTGGCTCACCGTTTATTATAAGGCCCTCACTGATCTCGGCAAGCGCTAATTCTGAGATGGCTTCACTGTATAAATTGAATAACAAGGGTGATAAAATACACCCTTGGCGGACCCCACGGCGAATCTGGATATCCTTGGTCAGTTCGTTTTCAACTTTCACTTTTGCTGTTTGATTCCAATAGAGGTTACAGATGATTCTAATGTCTCTACTGTCTATGTTTTTATTTAATAAAATTTCTTTAAGTCGATTATGCTGCACTCTGTCAAATGCCTTCTCAAAATCAATGAAACAGGCATATACTTCCTGATTAATATCTAAGCATCTCTGCGAAAGAACACTTAGTGCAAACAGTGCATCTCGTGTTCCCAGACCTTTCCTAAATCCCATTTGTGTATTACTTATGCCTTCATCTAATTTCTTATGTATTCTATTGTGAATTACTTTTAAAAACAATTTCAAGACATGACTCATTAAGGCTATGGTGCGATGTTCATTGCACTCCTTTGCATTGGCTTTTTTGGGAAGCAGTATGAATGTTGATTGGAGCCATTCTTTAGGTATTATACCTGTTATATATATGGTATTGAATAGATCCAAAAGAAGATCAATAGATTCAGTATTCACAATTTTAAGTAATTCGATAGGAACTTCATCAGGCCCGGGAGATTTACCATCTTTAGCTTGTTTCATTGCATATTCAATTTCTTCTCGTATAATGTCAGGCCCAGTATCATCCTTAAATTCTTTTGGTGCTTCTGTTTTTTCTTTGTCTTCAAATAGTTGTGCTATATATTGTGTTCATCTCTGCATTTTTTGGTTTATATCTGTTATAAGTGCACCCCTTTCATCTCTTATTTGCCTAGTTTGAAGTGTTTTTCTCATTCCTGTTAATTCTCTAATTCTTTTATGCATGTTAAAAAAGTCATATTTTTTCTCAATTTCTTCTAGTTCTTGGCACTGCTCATGTAACATTCTCTCCTTAGCTTCTTTTATTCTCTTTTTTATTAATCGATCAGTTTCATTATATTTAATTGGATTTTTTGTTTTGAATGATTTTCTTTCATTCATTAATAGTAGTATTTCTTCAGTCATCCAATCTTTATGTTTTCTATTCTTTGGTTTTAAGTTTTCATTTGCTGTTTTAATTATTGTTGCTTTTATATTTTCCCATTTCTGATCAATGTTATAGCTACTTTTATTCAGTTCTTGGGCATTACATATATTTTCAGTAAGAGTTTTTACAGTTTGTTCCTTTGTGGTTCCCTTAATCTCTTAATATCAATTCTACTTTGTGTGGGTTTTTTAACCATTTTTAATTTGGTTCGTAATGTGACTACTATGGGGTTATGGTCTGAACCGATGTCTGCTCCAGGGTAAGTTTTGGCAGACAGTATAGAATTACGAAATCTTTGTCTAATAAGGACAAAGTCAATTTGATTTCGGATTATTCTATTCGTTGTATCACCGGGAGATTTCCATGTATACAACCTTCTTTTTGGTAGCTTAAAAAGTGTATTAGCTATTACAAATTCTTCCGTCTGGCAAAATTGTATCAAACGGTCACCACGTTCATTTCTATTTCCTAGACCATATTCCCCCACATATCCATCCACTCTTCCCTGGCCAACTTTGGCATTGAAGTCGCCCATTACTATTGTAGTGTGATGTTTTTTCATTGATTTTAAGACTTGTTCCAAATCATGGTAAAACAGTTCGATATCGTCGTCATCTTTATCTGCCGTAGGAGCATAAACTTGAATAAATTGGGCTTATAGGAATCTCCAGAATCTTCATCAATCGAGTCATCATAGTGAAAAGATGATAACAGCGTCACGACTTTCTTTTTCTTTGGGATATACGACACCAAAGTAATGGATTTGGTAAATGCAAACATAGACGAGTACTGTGGTCTGATGGGATCAAGAAGTTCCTTTGAAATCTCTCTTTTATATTTTCGAATTCTTCCAACAATTGTAATTTTGTGCTGGTTCATGCATTTTACAATTTATAATTGTTTTCACTAAATCGGTGGTTTTAGTGCTAACCCGATATGGCCCTGGAAGCTGAGCTCCAACGTATACTTCTGTATTTAGCCTGTAAAAACATTTGGCGTCCACTAGGAAAAATAGTTCTAAAATAAAATAGCCATTATGATTGGCAACCTCCGTAGGGAGACGTCACTCTATGAATGAAGAAAAGGAAAAATAACTTTTATGCTATATTTGGCTGGCTAATTCGGGATGTACAATTGTACATGAGGAATCCGCAAGGTCCTCGGAACGCAAAAAGCATTTCGTCTAATATAATGGACAGGAATGTAATTAAGTTTGCATTTCTGATTAAATTGGTCAAAAACGTTACTTATTGGTATAAGTGCATGGGTCTTATGACTCAATAAAACATTTATAACACTGGTAACTGGTAACTATGAAATTAAATTAAAACTTCTTGTCCGAACATTAACTTTTTTTGATAAAAACATAAAATTATTAATATTATTAAATTAACTGCTATTAAACTGGAAATAAGCCACAATTAAAGATAAAAATACGTTTATTGACGTTTCAATTTCCACTTCGGAAATCGTTCTCAAAATACAAACAGTAAATTAAACAAATTTTATTTTTTGTTACATAGTGAAAAATTCTTCTAATAATTTAATTTTATCTGACTCATTTATATTGACAATTCAAACATACATTATGCATTTTAAAGTAGACAACTTTAAAATGATATTGCCAATATTGTTGAGTTGCGCTCCTGGGACGACTTTACTTATAAAATAGTTCATTCGATTACATGAAATCAACTTTAAATTGAGAATATCCGTCAGAAAAAAATCAATTTTATTTAGGTGAAATATCAAGGCCATTAAATGTTAGAATAAGTGAACATCAATCTTATATTAAAAATAGAGAATTTGATAGATCTGAAATATGTAAACACGCATGGGATAATGAACATAGGGTTCAATGGAATAATTCAAATGTAGTCCTAAAAGAGACGGATGGTAAAAAAAGAAAAATCAAAGAAGGGGCTTTAATTATGCTAAATGAGGCCAATTGTGTCGCAAATTTCTCGGCAGAATGTAGTAGGATCTAGTTACCAATAATGAAAGAGGAAGTTATTAATAAGAAAATATCAGTATTAGTAAGTCAGTAACATATATAGGATACATTATTTGTTTTTTAAATAACAAAACATATAAAATCAGAATTTTGGTATTTATTAAAGGCAAACTAATTGCACGAACAAATACTTACCATGTCGGGATAGTATTATGAAGTTTTTTTCCTGGTTTTTCCCTCGTAATTTACTATGGAATCACTAACAGGAGAATTTTACTGTCATCATGTCATGTGTTTGTCTTTTTAAAGACGAATTCTCAAGTAAAAGTTGATTTCATGTAATCGAATGAACTATCTTATAAGTAAAGTCGTCCCAAGAGCGCAACTCAACAATATTGGCAATATCATTTTAAAGTTGTCTACTTTAAAATGCATAATGTATGTCTGAATTGTCAATATAAATGAGTCAGAAAAAATTAAATTATTAGAAGAATTTTTCACTATGTAACAAAAAACAAAATTTGTTTAATTTACTGTTTGTATTTTAAGAACGATTTCCGAAGTGGAAATTGAAACGCCAATAAACGTATTTTTATCTTTAATTGTAGCTTATTCCCAGTTAAAAAGCAATTAATTTAATATGCCACAAGAAAATAGCTTCAGAACAATAATATTAAATTAATTTCCAATAACATTCTCTGAAATTATTCAATTATTATTTCCTTTACATTCCTTTAATTATTTCAATAATATTTAAGACTATGTCTGGTAATTCATCTAGAAGTTTTTCTCTGATTAAAAATAATTACTTCCCAATGCCATTAATATTCGCAACAAGAAAAATACAATTGTTTCATAATAGCCCATACACACGTTTTCCATAATTATGACTTTAAAAAAGCCAGTGACAATTTCAAACTCATTATTTATTTAATATTATTCCTTACTCATAACAATGGAGCAGTTATGTTGTCACAAATTTATTGGATTTATACGAGGATCTCTACAAACATCTGAGAAGGACGAAATAGAAACAAATAAAAGTAAAAAAAAATTGTTAGATATGTAGCTCAGTAATTTGGTCAAAAAAAAATGGAATTACATGGAAAGTTTTCCGGGAGTTTTAAAAATTGGTAATTTTATAGATTTTGATGTGATCTTTCCGAATTTTAATTTTGCCTCCTCCTGGAAAAATAGGGCCTAATAACAGTTTTTTACAATATCTCCTTTTCCGCGAATATTACGAGAAAAACATTCACATATAAATAATTTAAGCAAAGAAAATATTTTACAATTAATATTTTTACAGTTTTTTTCTCTAAAATCAATATTTTTTGCGTACCAGCGTACGCCATCTACATCTATTCATCTACATCACTTTTTTTTCGTGTTTTTCTAAAATATTCTATTGTGGCATATGCGATTGTATCGTCAAAATTTATGTCTTTAGAATGTTACTTAAATGCCTTATATATAGAAGACTTAACGAATTTACACATGGATACAATGGACAGAGAACACTTACTACATTGAGTCATTTGACATTGCGGTGAAGCATTTTCATCTATTTGCAATAACTATATAAATTTCAATACCATAATCGTATTCGACAGATATCCTGAAGAGGTAACAAACGTGATCCCGACGATCTCGAATCACTGCTTCGTTAGACATACTTTTTGCCGAGACAATGATTCCAACTATGTCACAAGGTAAATTCCTGGGGAATGATGCGAACAAGAACCGACTCATCCCAATGTTGAAGACAACAATTTGAAGCTGAGAATGTCATGGTCTCACAAACCTCGGAAAATGCGGATACTCTAATCATCAGTAACTATATAAGTATTTTACCAGCATTCGATACCTTAATAGTGGGCGGTGAAGATATAGATCTTCTTATATTTTTTTGACAGCTCTATGTACGCGATCACACGTGTATTTTCTCTAACCAGGAAAAAAATGCCTCAACAAATATATTACTAAAGTATCATCGACGAAACAACTGCAGATCATATATTATTTCAACATTTTTACTGCGAAAGAATCCCACCGTTATATGTACAAAATGTAGAGGTGCTTTTGAAAATTCGCAAGTTTAATAAGATATCTATGAAAACGAAGAAACGGCAACTATTTTCGAGCAAACATTTGATGAAATCAAAAACAAGGAGGCTTGTAATGAGTTTGATAATCGTATAGCAGATGATGCAAACGAAATTTCGGTCTGCAACGTCTGGATCAGTGAATAAGACCAAGGCACAATGCCCAGTCCTTGAGAAACAGCAAAGGGAAGGGGAAAGAAGGAGCACTAAATTTCGATCTTGCATCAATGTATGATAAACCTACAAGAGATACCTGGATAAAAAAACAAGCCGCTGGTTTTTGAGAAACAAGATAGAAAAAACATAAGTCTTTTTTCCAAAATGCATAATATAATGTACTTGTACCTAATTTTACAAAAAAAAAACTGTAAATGCATAAATTATAAAAAAATTTTAACTAGTTTAATTTGGTATATAAATATTTTTCTCTTTTTTTTATTGAGTTATTGCCTCGACAACTATGATCATTTTCATGGTACAGTCAGGTACCTAGTGTAGTGTCAGTGTGTGTGTGTGTGTGTGTGTAGAGTAATTGTCTTTATACTTAGCAAAGTCGACGTCATTGTCTTTGCTAAGAGACGCTAATTGTATCCGAACGTCTGCGGTCCCTCCGGTGAGTACCGATCACACATGGATAGAAATTATTTTCATTCATTAATTTTTAATAAACGAAAATTTTTCCACCCAGATGGGATTCGAACTCACGACCTTTAGGTTTAAAAGCAGGCGCTCTTACCACTGAGCCACAGGGGGGGTTTATTTTTCCCTTGAAATGCGTCAAAAAGGAGATAATGTAATGAAACTGATATACGGGGTGACAAAGTTGAAATTAGCAAGGACAAAGTCCACGAAAGGGTGGGTACATTTTTACCTTATTTCTCTGTATTATCAGTACTGTTGAAGGTCAACTCTACATCAACCAATACCCTGTGAAAAGAGTGACGCACTATAACTATACTAACTATACTAACTATAACTATACCAACTAACACCATAATAAATGAAGAATGGACCAACAACCAGGAGATTAGAACACGTATCGGAAAAGCTATATCCACCTTCAATCCGATGTCAAACATGATTAGGCGAATGAAACCATAGGTTTCGCAGTCAATAGTCCAAGCACACACACACACACACACACACACCTTCAATCCGATAAGGCCTTCTTCGAGAGCCACAACCTCTCTCTTGATACAAAAGTCAGAATGCTGCAATGCTACGTCTTCTCTGCTTTTTTATGGTGTTGAATCGTGGACCTTGAACGAAGATATGTGTAGAAAACTGTAAGCATTTGAGATGTGGCTGTATCGGATCCTTAAGATCCCGTAGACGGACCAAGTCACAAATGAGGAGGTCCTCAGAAGAATGAAGAAGAACCGAGAGGTACTGACCACCATCAAATCTGGAAAGTTACAATTCTTCAGACATTTTATGCGAAATAAATCCTTCAGGCCATCCTGCATGGAAAAAAGTTTGGAAAACGAGGTCCAGGAAGAAGAACATCTTGGTTAAAGAATCTCAGAATCTGGTTCAATACAACATCTGTGCAGCTTTTCCGCTTTGCTGTAGATACGTAGATTGCCATGATAATTCGCCAAAATTCGGAATGGATAGGCACAAGAAGAAGAATCAGTGCTGTGTAGGGTAGGCACTGAAGTACGCAGTTTAGACAAAAAGAACTAAACAGGTGACATTTTGATTATAATATAAACTTTCTATTAGGAATTTTTGGATTAAAAAAGAGGTCCTTAATTATTGTAACTAAAAAATCTACACAATCCAAAATAGTTTAATTCTACGCACTTTGTTCTAGTACCTATAACAGTATCTAATTGAGTTACCTACCTCAATTAATAAGTCATTTTTAATATTAACTTTATTGGTTTGTGTATTATTTATTAACGGCCGTTCGGTTTCTCTGCTCTCATCATTTTCCTCCACGTTAATTCGCCGAAGACTGACCGGCGGATCGTCGGCTTGATTAAAAAAGGTGCGTAGGTGAGCCATAGTACTTAAACAAGTATACTTTAGATATGGATCTGTATTTGTTACTTATCCACCGAGCCGGAGGTCAATCTGTGGCGTAACTTCGAAAAGATCTATAGTGAACGGAAACTAAGCAGCGATGCACGTGAATGTTTTAATGACTTTCTAAATAAGCGCCAAAACTGTTTTATATTTTAATAAGACTTTTAACACTTTTACTACTTGTCAAATATAGGTACTACATATTTTCACACAAACTGAGCTATATTTTGTATCTTTTCTTCGCGAACTGTGAGTACTATAAGTAGTATACAATAAGTATTTATTTACAAAATTTTACAATCATAATTGAGTCCAGAATATGCAAAGATTCTACCTGTTGCGTGTTATATCGTTGACTAAATATCCGAATATTCAGATATTCAATCAACTGGCATTTGAACAAAACTACATGAATTTTAAATGTTTATATCGGTCGGTTAAGTTTGTGGGTAAATTCTGGCGAATCAATTTGGAACTTCGCCAATAGATGACGCAGTGTTCCGTACTTATATGAGAATATTCGTCTGGCGGCTTTATGCACTCGAAATTTATTATTGATTGTGTTCGATTAACAAACAGAAGGGATATAATGGGATATTGAAGCACAACATATAGACACTCCTATTCAAATGTCTACCTAACCTGCTCACACGATTATCTAGATCAGGGGTGCTCAAACGGTCGCTTTTTGGGTAGTTCTCGAGAAGAAAAAAATTTTTAATAAGTAGGTAGGTAACTAAACTTCTCTCAGCAGAGTTAAACGTTTTTATTAATACTGAACTATACAAAAATATATAGAATGCTTGACTAAGCATCATTGCAATTCAAAGAAGTGGGGACAACCAAATACTGTCCACACAGCATATTTTATATTTACATATAATAACTAATTATTTTATTAATTCAATATTTATTATAATTATTAATCAAATTTGGGATGATATTCTATCAACTACAAAAATGTATTACGTAATAAAATAACACTGCTTGCGGCAAAAGGTGGCTTTATCAAAGGAACGCGCAAAGAAAAACCGTGTTGTTTCTAGACGAGAGACAGTACAGTCTAGTTTCGGGCGGCGCGTTTGACGGCACATTCGAGACTTTCGTTCACGC
This sequence comes from Diabrotica balteata, assembly GCA_918026665.1. Lineage (NCBI taxonomy): Eukaryota > Metazoa > Arthropoda > Insecta > Coleoptera > Chrysomelidae > Diabrotica > Diabrotica balteata. The sequence continues at coordinate 155,041,107 of OU898281.1, read as the reverse complement.
CGATATAAATGTTGCGCCTGCAGGAATTGGAGTTATTCTGAATTGTAACTGGATAGCGATCCTACGTCGATACAAAGTTTATTATTAAATAGTAGAAAATGAGTGCAGTGAAGAAATCTAAAACGTATCATTTTAATAAGGATTGGGAGGAAGAATTTTTTCTTTTCTATGGTGAAGGATAAGTGCACTTGTGTTATTTGTCGTGCGTCAGTTGCCATACCTAGGCGTGGTAACTTAGAGAGCCATCATAAAAGGGTTGATAAAAACTATGAAAACGATTTTCCGCCACAGAGTGAATTAAGAAAACGAAAAGTAAGTGATTTGATATCTTGTTTGAAAAAAGAACAATCCATGTTCACAAGACCAGCCAAACAATCAAAAGCTGCTACGATCGCGTCATTTAAAATATCTCATATTTTGGCGAAACACAAGAAACCATTGAAGATGAATCGGTGGTGAATGAAGCATTTATTGAAGCGGGTGAGACTTCATTTGGAGATTTTAAAAATAAAACAGAAATCGTGTCTGCTATTAGAGAACTTCAGTTATCTCGTCTGACTGTCACAAGGCGTATTGAAGTCATGAGTCAAGACATCGCAGATAAACTAAAACATGATATCATGGAATGTACAAACTTTTCTTTACAATTCGACGAATCTATCGATATGACAGACACTGCTCAGCTGTGTATTTTTATTCGGATGGTATTCAATGACATGTTGGCTAAGGAAGAATTTTTGACAATCATTCCTCTGAAGGGGAAGACCCGTGGCGAAGATATATATGACGTTTTCTTAAATTTTGTAAAAAACTACGAGCTACCAATATATAAATTAATGTGTATTACAACCGATGGAGCACCAGCAATGACTGGAAACAAAAACGGTTTTGTGGCATTGTGTCGAGCTAATGAAGAATTCCCTTCATTTTTTTCATTCCATTGCATTATACATCAACAAGTTTTGTGTTCAAAAGTTTTAAACACGGAGGAAATTATGGGCCGCCGTTGCAACGGCGGTTCTTTCAGTTGCAATTGGAAGATAGGGAGTCAGCTGAACACACTGATTTAGTTCTTCACGCGGACGTCAGGTGGTTGAGTCGCGGAAAATTCCTAGAAAGGTTTTAAGAATTAATGCCCGAAATATCAGCTTTTCTAGACGAAAGAGGTGATGACACTCAGATTTTGAAAAACGAAAAATGGCTAAATGATTTGACATTTTTGACTGACATCACAATGCACTTAAACACCGTTAACTTGGAGCTTCAAGGTAAAGGAAAAACTATTATTGAGATGATTAGCGCAGTAAACGCATTCAAAAGTAAATTGCAACTTATGATAGATCAACTAAAAAGAAAGGATCTGAAACATTCTCCGTCTTTGAAAGCAAGGATTCCTCAGTTGAATTATGATACGTATGAGGCTGAATTATCAAATATTTTGGGACAATTCGAAATGCGTTTTTATGATTGCAGTAAGTTGGAAAATATAGCATCATTTATGAGTTATCCTTTTTCATGTAAAAACATTGAGGAATTAGCTACTGAAATAGCAAGTCAGTTTAATATGAACTCATGTTCTGTTGAAAATGAGTTGGTGCAGATTATATCAGATTTACATCAGTATCTAATACAAATTTCTGGCGTTTTATATCTGAAGATAAATATCCGAATGTAAGGCAAATCGCCCTTCAACTGACGGCATTTTTTGGGTCAACTTACTTGTGCGAGTCTGCATTTTCTGAAATGAAGATAATTATGTCAAAATATCGCAATCGACTAACTGACTATCATATGACATCATGCTTGCGATTAGCACTCAGTGGTTACGTACCATCTTATGAAAAGTATGCTGCGGACATGCAGTGCACGCTTCAACATCCAAAGCCACTCCTTAGTTAAGTTTAACACCATATGTAACTCTTTTGTTTGGTAACAACAGATAAACTCGTAATTTTGAATAACTATTTTTTTTCATTAATATTATATAGAAGAACCTAACTAAACCTAACCCAAACCTTAACTAAAATAGTGTACCTATATTTTGCAGAAAGCTAATATCTATATATGCTACGGTACGCCCTACCTAGGTAGGGTGTATCGTGTATGTACGACAACCCTGCATCACACACACTTGCAGTCTCTCAGAGTCGATCATTAGTAGTCTAAAAATATTGAAGTAGATCGCCAGCAGTTCAAGTTTGAGCACCCCTGATCTAGATCATGGTCTTCTGGTATATCCTGCTAGATAACTCACGAGGCTCTGAAGTCCGAGTTTTTGTCGGGATAAGAAATCCACTATTTACTTGCCAACGGCTTAGGGCGGATGAGCTAGTAAGTGGAAGGACACTTTGTTGTCCTAAGACTGAGAAATTTTCTCGAAGGAGGAAGAACCAAGAAAGTGGTCAACGGCATCAGAGCAGAAGGCAACGAGAAACCACTGCATTAAAGGTCCCTAATAACATCTAAAGTATATTGTACTGAAGCTTATTAATATTCTTATCAAATATTATATATTATTCTTATCAAATATTGAGTTCAATTCAAATAATACTTTGGTAAGTTTTGACATAAATAGTTTATTTACGAATGTGTCATTAAATAAGACTTTAAGTATAGTCAAGACAAAATTAAAGAGTGATGATTCATTGGCAACTAGAACAAGACTAAGAATATCGGCTATAATGGAGTTATTAACATTATGTACTGATAATACATATTTTCAACTAAATAATGAATTTTATAAACAAAATTTTGGTCTAGCAATGGGCTCTAGTTTATCTCCATTCTTAGCCGATATATTTATGGAAGATTTTGAAACAAATATCATTTTTAAACAAAATTTAAAACCCACAGTATGGTGGAGGTATGTAGATGATGTATTCTCAATATGGCCTCATGGATCAGACTTGTTGGACACATTCCTAAATGATATAAACGATAAAGAAGGGACAATATTATTTACCATGGAAAAGGAATATAATAACACGCTACCTTTCCTGGATGTTTTAATCTCTAAAAACGATACTGGATATGAGACTCAGGTGTATAGAAAACCAACACACACCAATAGATATTTAGATTTTAAATCAAATCATAATATTAATGTAAAAAAGGGAATAATTAAATCCTTATACGATAGAGCCAAAATTACTTGTTCTAACGAAAATTCGTTCTTGGAGGAGAAACATTTGTTAACATCTGTTTTAGTAAAAAAGGATTATCCTTTAACGTTTATAAATAAGGAATTTTCAACAATCGATCGAATAGAACAGAACAACTTAGAACGAAATCCTACAGCATACACAAGGAATAATACGAGGAAAATAACAATACCGTATATAAAAGGATTATCAGAAAAACTTAAAAGGATAGGAAATACATTCAACATTTCAACAACATTCAAAACAACAAACACGTTGAGATCTATTTTGTCCAAAACCAAACCTAACAATGAACCAGAAAAGACAAAGAATTGCATTTATAAAATACCTTGTAAATGCGATCATTTTTATTTAGGTGAAACATCAAAGCCATTAAATGTTAGAATAAGTGAACATCAATCTTATATTAAAAATAGAGAATTTGATAGATCTCAAATATGTAAACACGCATGGGATAATCAACATAGGGTTCAATGGAATAATTCAAATGTAGTCCTAAAAGAAACGGATGGTAAAAAAGAAAAATCAAAGAAGCGGCTCTAATTATGCTAAATGAGGCCAATTGTGTCGCAAATTCCTCGGTAGAATGTAGTAGGATCTGGTTACCAATATTGAAAGAGGAAGTTATTAATAAGAAAATACCAGCATTAGTAAGTCAGTAACATATAGAGGATACATCATTTATGTTTTTTAAATAACCAAACATATAAAATCAGAATTTTGGTGTTTATTGAAGGTAAATTAAATGCACGAACAAATACTTACTATGTCGGGATAGTATTATGAGGTTTTTTTCCTGGTTTTTCCCTCATATTTTACTATGGAATCACTAACAGGAGAATTTTACTGTCATCATGTCATGTGTTTGTCTTTTTAAAGACGAATTACATGCTATGATTTTTTTTCTGACGGATATTCTCAAGTTAAAGTTGATTTCATGTAATCGAATGAACTATCTTATAAGTAAAGTCGTCCCAGGATACTCTCAAGCACAACTCAACAATATTGGCAATATCATTTTAAAGTCGTCTACTTTAAAATGTATAATGTATGTCTGAATTGTCAATATAAATGAGTCAAATAAAATTAAATTATTAGAAGAACTTTTCACTATGAAACAAAAAACAAAATTTGTTTTTGTCTTTAATTGTGGCTTATTCCCAGTTAAATAGTAATTAATCTAAAGTATAAATTATAATGGCTTGCACTATTTGCGCAATAGACATTATTGATTATGGTAATCCAGCAGTGGAGGACAAACATCAGAACGCAAGGCCTCCTCGGTCGTCAACATGCGAAACCCTTGCACAAAAAATAAAAAAAAAATACTCAACCCTCTCAGATAAAAATAGCTACCCGTAATGTAAGAAGTATGTATTAACCTGGAAAACTACATAAGGTTATTAAAGTAAAAGAGAGGCTAAATATAGATATACTTGTAATAGTCAGGAAATGGAAAGATATCAATAAATAACCACAATATTTATTACACTGGAGGGACAAAACTGATCATCGATGCGGAGTAGCTTTTATCATAAGCAACACTATTAGAAAATCAGTGCTAGGTGTCATTCAAATCTCAGAAAGAATAATAATGCTGAAAATTTAAGCACAGAACTGTAATATTAATATCATCCAAGTCTATGCTCCCACAGCTGATAAGACCAAAGATGATATCGAAAACATTTATTCAGAATTGCACAATACAAGCAAGTGTACAATATCTAGAGATATTACTTACATTTTAGGAGACTTTAATGCAAAAATTGGAGTAGGTACAGTTTAAAATATAGTTGGACAGTTTGGATTAGGATCTAGAAACGAGAGGAGAAAGGCTCATAGAATTCTGCCAATAAAAGAATATGGTAATTGCCAATACTTGGTTTCAGCTTCCTAAGAGAAGACTATATAACTACATGGACATCTCCTTCACATACAAAAAACCACATTGTCAGAAATCCGATAGACTTTATACTCGTAAATAGCAGATAGAAAAACTCCATAACCTTAGTTAAAACTTATCCTGGAGCGGATGTTAACTCAGACCATAATCCATTAGTTGCTGATGTGAGAATAAAATTAAAAAGGATTGAACTCAGAAAACTACAACCAAAAAAACGTTGCTAAAAACGAAGAGATAAAAAACTAATTAAAAAATAATGTGAATATTAATATGCAAAAAACACTTCTTCTTCTTTGAGTGCCTCTCCTATCGGAGATTAGATATCATTATGGCAATTCTAATTTTATTAACTGCGACGGACCCCTAATAACACGCTGTGAGGTTATAAAGGCCATGCAATCATCAAAGATGGCAGAGCGACTGGTCCTGATGAAATTCCAACTGAAATATATAAGCTTATAAAGGATAGCAATGTTTTAGAGGCTATAACTTCGTTTTTCAATACCATTTATACCAGTAGGTAAACCCTGTGTTATGTTGATATCAATAGTCGCCAAAAAACGATACGTGTCGTACTCTGTCTTCCATTTCAAGGTGTCACTTGTCGTTTTGTATCAACTTATTTGTAGCTGTGGCCTCGCTTCCACTCAACACCTTCAGACGTGTTGTTTTAGAGAGAGACACACGTCGCTTGATAATTGGACGCATTGGTTAGAAAGAGATACAACTAATCGGTAAAAGCGTTCAAAATTTAGGTTAGAGTTAGCGGTTTATTTATATGTAAACATCGTGTCGTATATTGTATAACCGTATCGTATAAATCTTATTTTTTTGGTATTTTTCACTTTAATGGAGTTAGGAAATTTGATTTTATTTGCAAATGTCTCAGTAATGTCTTCAATTATTTCAAAATTATTGCCCTAGACATTATTTGTTGAGACACTAATTGTAAATTTTGCCCTATAGTGTTTTGGTAGCTACCAGTAGCAAGAAATTGGAGGGTATCAAAAAACTTTATTGCAACTGGAACTGCCACAACATTATTATCGATGACCATATTTTGCATGATTCCATTTAATATATCTCTTGCTATATCTTTGGTTAAACGATACAATCCTTTAAACTGAAAATCTGTTAGTTCATTGAAAGGATCACTTTAATATCTAAGTAAACGCCTATTAATGTTAAAGTTTCTTAATACTCTTAACCTCTCCTCATCCTCAAAAGCTAATACGTTCATACTGTTCACAGGCAACATTATCACTCAGTATACCTTACCTACTAAATAAATTACTTTTAAAATAAATTAAATTGCAAAATACTTAGTAATACCAAGACAAAAATGTCACTAAAATTATAAAGTCTAAAATTAAAAATTTTGCATTGCCATTGGATATAATTTTTTAATTAAAAACGTGTAGCCAATAACAATACACTTTTACAGAGAGAATCTTGAATCTGTATATCTACCTTAACTATTGCCAATATTAGAAACACAAATAACAATGAATGTTTTTGGAGTGAACAATAAGATCTCGAAAATATCCGAAGCAAAAGCGACACTGACACAGAGTACCAAAATAATAAGATGTAGTAATGAAAGTCGCAATGAAATATCCGTTTCTACATGTTGCAAGCAACATGACACAGGGTTCCACAGCAGCGGACAACTACCTCATGGTTGGTCTAACTCACTGTTTATAGCTCTACCTAAGAAGACAACAGCAAAAACCTGTGCTGATTATAGAACCATCAGTTTGTTAAACCACTTATTGAAAATTTTTCTGAAGGTAATACATATATATTCTGTATAATAAAGTATCTACAATAAATGTGAGGAATACCTGGATGACACTCAGTTTGGTTTCCGTAACGGATTTGGAACGAGAGAGGCACTGTTTGGAATGAACGTACTTGCTCAAAGATATCGTGATATATCTGTAGACATATACTGTTGTTTTATTGACTTTCAAAAGGCATTTGATCGTTGATCGTGTTAAGCACTCTATATTGATCGAAGCTCTAAAAGACATTGTCTTGGACGGCAGAGATGTTCGAATAATTGCAAATTTATATTGGAATCAAACAACATCAGTTTTAGTAGATGGTGTGGAATCACAAGCTCTCAATATTAAAAGAGGAGTACGGCAGGGATGCCTCTTGTCACCCCTGCTTTTTAACGTTTACTCCGAAAGAATTTCAGAAAAGCACTTTCTGAAAAACAAGAAGGAATACTTGTGAACGGCGAAGTCATCAATAATTTGCGATATGCGGACGATACAGTACTCCTAGCTTCTAGTCAAGAAGATCTGCAAACACTACTTGATAGTGTCGTTGAGAGTTGTAGGGAGGCAGGTCTGGATCTTAACATAAGGAAAACCAAAATACTCGTAATCAGTAAACAACAGAATATAAAACCGTCTATATATATGTAAATAATACCAAACTTGAGCAAGTTGATAAAATCGTCTACCTTGGACAGCAATTAAATTGTAATGCAGAAAATCACGGCGAAATTAGATCCAGAATAGAGCAGGCTAGAGCTGCTTTTAGAAGGATGTCCAAGGTGTTATGTAACACAGACCTAAAATTGGCATTAAGGATCCGCCTACTTCGCTGCTACGTGTTCTCGGTCTTACTTTATGCTGTCGAGTCCTGGAATGTGAATAAAATCGATCTAAATCGCCTTGAGGTGTTCGCAATGTGGTGCTATAGAAGAATTTTAAAAGTTTCCTGGGTGGAGAAGATTCGTAACTCCACATTACTAGAACGTCTCAGCAAGACTACTGAGATCATAAAAAGCATCAAGCAGAGAAATCTGGAATATTTCGGACATGTAATAAGAGGTCCCAAATATAGATTGCTACAAAATATGCAAGGAAAAATAGCAGGCAAACGCAGTCCAGGACGAAGAAGAACCTCATGGTTGAAAAACTTGCGAGATTGGTATGGTGTAGATACAAGCATGCTATTTAGGGTGGCAGTGAATAAAATTAAAATAGCTATGATGGTAACCAACGTTCTGAAAGGACATGGTACATGAAGAAGAAGAAGATATGCAGACGACACTGAGATCATAGCAACGAGTAAAGAAGATCTACAACATCCTATCGAAAGCTTAAGTATGAATAGTGTTGACTACGCTAAAAAAACGAAGTACATGCTAATTGCAAAAAGACCACAAAATATACATATTGACAATCAATGGTATCGTGATAGAACAAATAGAAAAATATCAGTACTTGGGAACTTTGATCAATGAAACCAATAATCAAATTAAAAAAATCTTAAATATTGTATCCCTTGTACGCCGCTGTTAACGAATATGTCAACTTACGTACATAATAAGCGAACACACAGCGGACCACTTTATTTATGCCTTTTTGAGTCTATTTCAAGGCTTCGCTAGATCAGCCACAAAGTATATCCGACTCTCGCAGTGTGACAAAATTCATGTAGGAGGAAAATTATCCCAGCCGTATTGCGGAACTTTTAATTTTCATATTGCAACAAGAGACGATTTTCTGTGAAGGTCGCCGGAGACGAATTTTAGAGGAATTCGGTCATCGCCAATAGACGAGAGTAATTTTTTAAGGACTGGAATGTCCTAAGTGGGAGTTTTTGTGTGGCAAATATTTGTAGATAGAGACACTTCTTTGGGCGTTGGGGTCGATTTGTCTGTTTTGGAGGTTTAATCTCATTCACTCTTTTTATGTGGATAGGTTCACCTTTTTGGAGTATTTGTTGTGGGGGTTTAATTAAAGATGTGGATGGTGGGGGGGGGCTGGAGGTTTATATTTTTAAATAATGACTTAAGGGCATGGGGCGTGGTGGGGAAGAAAGGGGTTATATTTGTACTGGTTTGGTGGTAATGGTTTTGTATTGGGCTCTGGTGGTCAATGGATTGAGTTATTTTGGGTCTGTGCGACTTGTTTTGTATTGTGTTTTCTGTTTGGGTTGGGAGGTTTTAAGAGCTTATCACTGGTTGAAATTCTTTTTGGTCCGTGTTACGGTCTTGTGATACATCTTCTGGGTTTCAGGGGGGGTTTCTTCTTGGGTCAAGATGGTGGACTTTTTGGATTGATTATGGTTGTCTGTATGAGGGCGGGCGTGAGACTGCCAGGCTGATGTTTCGGGTGGGGGGCGTGGGGGTTGTTAGTGGGGGGGCGGGATGGAAGGTTGAGCAATGGATGAGTCAGAATGTTGTTGGGCTATGGGGGGCAGGAGGGAGGGTTTGCGGTATGGAGTGTGTTATGATGGGTGGGGGGGGATTTCTGGTACTGGGTGGAGGGGTAATTTGGGGGACAATTGTTTGTGGTGCCCAAATTGGAGGTTGAATATGGTGGGGATACCTGAGGGGGGTTGTGAGCGGGGTAGGACGACTGGGGCGAGACACTTAGGTGGGATTGTTGGGGGGTTGAGGATAGGCGTAGTTGGGGGTGAAAGGGTGAGGAAGGGGTGATGTCGTAGATTCACGGTCAGTTTTGTGATGGTACCCAAATAAAAGCCGCTTCCTTTTCTAATGATGAAAATTTTTCTAGTACGTTTTTTATACTCTGTATAATAGGGTTGTTGGTATATATTTGTTTCAGTTTCAGTAATGAATTAAATGAGTCTGTTACGATAATGCACTTCATCGTTCTACTCTTTTCGAAGAAGATTAGGGCTTCCAAAATAGCTGTAGCTTCACCTGTTAGTATACTGCAGTTGGTTGGTATCGATATGCTATAAGAATTTTCTTTACAGTAGTAGGCAGCAGCGTGACCATTGGGAGTTTTAGAGGCATCGGTAAAGATTTGCAGATAATTAGGATAGTGGTCTAGAATTTCCATGAATAGAGATTTAATTACTGTGGAATTTGTAGTAGATTTGGGATACTTGGTAATTGTTACATCAATAGTTAATGGGTGGCTTGTCCATGGGGGATAGTTTGCGTTTATATGTAGTGTTGCATTGAAAATGATTCCTATCAAAAGTTGTAAGGTTTATTCTTTCTATGAGGGGTGTAGAGTTTTTAGTCTTATTGTTAGGAGGAAGGCCAGGGTTGCAGATATGGAAAAATACAGGATGTTGTTTCTGGGATGATATCTTTGCAATGTAGTTTAAGGATAGTTGCTGTCGTCTTATATGTAAGGGAGGTTCTCCAGTTAGAACTTGCATGCTACTAACTGGACTAGTTTTAAAAGCTCCCAGTGCTAATCTCAAAGCTGTAGTTTGAATACTGTTTAGTTTTTTTAGAGTGGTTTTACATGCAGCATCGTAACATATACAACCATAGTCGATTTGAGTTCTAATGAGCGATTTGTAAAGCCTAATTAATATTTTATGATCAGCACCCCAAATTCTGTTGGATAATATTTTGAGTATATTTAATCTTTTTTGGCAGGAAAGCTGTAGTTTATTTATGTGTGAATTTCAGTTTAAAGTTCTCTCAAAAGTTAGACCTAGAAAGTTTATTTCTTTTGACTGTTCTAAAGGTAAATTATTTAATGTAAGACTAGTTGTGAGGTGGGTTTAGATTAGTATTTGTGCAGTTATTGCACTTCAAATCACTGTCTTACACTGAATGGCCTGAAAACAATGTTTTAATTTTGGCTTTATAGAAATGGGACGGGACATCCAAATGATCTTCACTCATTCATTTTTCGTTAAACATAGTTATACAAATTATAATCTGTATAGAGTAAGAATAACTACTTTGTTTGAAGAAAGGTATACAACGCGGTTGTGCAAATGCAAATATTTATAATTGGCGGTAGGTTCACTGTTGTGATAGTCTTGATCACGTTAGGCATCAGCCTTATTTTGAGGTAAAGAGGTGTCGCTGTGGATTGATATCAACTTATAATCTTTCTGTGCTTGTTATTGTTAATGATAGATTCGTCTCTGACTTGCTACTTTCTCCTTAGTGCTAGTATATTATTATTGCTTACTTCTTCCATCAGTATTGGTAACCAAATCTTGCTACACTCTATTGATGTGATTGCTTTACAGTTTTCTTAGTTTAATAAGAAGAGATCTGCTATTTTTGTTGTCTATTTCTTATACGACTATTGACGCATCTTTTTATTGGAATTTGTGCTTATGAATTTGCATATCTGATATCTGTCATCTATGTATTTTATTTTTCTGCATGTTTTTTTATCGTGAAGTGCGTTTTGGTTAGAACAGTTGTTTTGAATAAGTGAAATGCGATAGCCGGGATCAGGAGTATGTGACGTAGATATCAAGTGTACCACGCCGGAAATACCGATGCCAATCACTATAATGGAGTATAATCCGACAAGCGAGAGCTGGCGGGTGAGCTGCGCGAAAATAGAAAAGGAATTATTCTAAGAGAGATAGGGGAGGTACTTAATCGCAATTATAGGTATATAGTATAGGCACAGAATAATAAACAATCAGAAGGGCCACTCTCAGATGCCGCCTTTGAAGTTTTTCAGCACGAGCGCCATGTTTTAGGAGGACACAGACATATGATTTGTGTGGTTATGTAATTGTTTATATTTATGTTTAATTATATTATATTTATATTATTATATTTAACAATGTTAATTGTATAGTATGTCTATGATTGCCGTAAGTCAAATAAACCTGGTTAATTTTTCCATGCACACCACATAAACAACACTAATTTCTTTAAAATCCTCCTAAAACATGGCGGAACGTCTGCGCGGAGGAGATGCGCGTACTTAATTTTCCGTGGAGAGTGGATATTCTGTTTGTTTATTATTCTGTGGTATAGGTACTTAAACGGTTATACACGATGTGAACTCCTAGCCGACTGCAATAGAAATGAGCAATCCCTTCCACTTTTCAATTTCTTCTACACGCAACCCGCCAGCTCTCGTTTGTCGGGTTATACTGGAAAATCACTTTCTGAAAAACAAGAAGGATTACTTGTGAACGGTGAAGTCATCAATCATTTACGATATGCGGACGATACAGTAACTACTCCTAGCTTCTAGTGAAGAAGATCTGCAAACACTACTTGATAGTGTCCTTGAGAGTTGTAGTAAAACAGGTTCTGAACATACGAAAAACTAAAATACTCGTAATAAGTAAACAACAGCACATAAAACCGTCTATATATGTAAATAATACCAAACTCGAGCAAGTTGATAAAATCGTTTACCTTAGACAGCAATTAAATTGTAACGCAGAAAGTCACAGCGAAATTAGATCTAGGATAGAGCAGGCTAGAGCTGCTTTTAGAATGATGTCCAAGATGTTATGTAACAGAGAGCTTATATTGGCATTGAGGATCAGCCTACTTCGCTGCTACGTGTTCTCGGTCTTACTTTATTGTATCGAGTCCTGGACTGTGAATAAAATCGATCTAAATCGCCTTTAGGCTTTAGAAATGTGATGCTATAGAAGAATTGTACGGGGTTGAAGCTTGGACACTTAAAAAATCCAACATTAAACACCTAGAAGCATTCGAAATGTGGTGTTACCGACGTATTTTGAAAATATTATGGATGGATCGCAAAACAAACGAACAAGTTCTCGAACAACTAGGAAAACAATGCGAAGTTTTAAATTCCATAAAAATCAGGAAATTGGAATATTTGGAGCAATCGTAAGAGGTGAAAAATACGAACTACTAAGGAATATAATGCAGGGTAAAATTCAAAGGCAGAAGAAGCATAGGAAGACGTAAAGTCTCGTGGCTGCGCAATGTCCGTGAATGATTTGAATGCAGTTAATTGAACTATTCAGGCCCGTATCCAACAAAATTATAATTGCCAGAATGATTTCAAATCTCCCATACGAGCGGAACTTGAAGTAGAAGAAAATTTTTAAAAGTTTCCTAGATTCGAAACTCCACAATGCTAGAACGTCTCAGCAAGACTACTGAGATCATAAAAAGCATCAAGCAAAGAAAGCTGGAGTATTTCGAAGGTGTAATACCTTCGTAAATGTATACCTTGTAATATTATAAAAATATAATTTTATAATTGGCATATTTAGATCTTTTCAATGGCAGAAGTATAAAGAAAGTGCCAATGAAGTATCAGTGTTGCCAATGTAAAACTAGAAATTATCCGAATGTTGGGAGCAAAATATCCGAAATTATCCGAATTCCTAAAAATCGAAAAAGAAGACTAATTAAATGGAATAATTGACAGTGACACATTGATAGATGACAAATTACAATTAATATGACAAATGATGGCAAGAAAACAAGTTTAGTTTGATAGAAATATATTTATTTAAATAAAAAATAACAAATAATACATAAATACAGCAAATTAACCAATTATTAACTCTTAAAACCTATATTAAAAATACTTATTGTTTACATACATAATCGGCAAAAGTATAGAGAAAGTGCCACAGGGGAATTACTTGACTACTTCGACCTTTTAGACTTGGATTGAAATTAATTTTTTGTTTTGTCAATGTCAAAGATCCCTGGATTTTTGTACAGTAATACAGTCAATGACGTATAATATATAGACTCGGTGAACGCTTTAAAAAGTGTCCAAAACATGAATACCTTTGTTATTGTTTATTGTTTTGATACGAAGATGCACGAAGTTCATGATTTCTTACGAAGCATCACGAAGTTGATCTTGTGTTTGAAAACATCATGGACGTACTCCATTTTGTGTGACAAGCAAATTTTATTTTAAATTGTTGATAGTTATTTACTTACTATTTTAGTAAAATGCCATACTATTTTATCAAAATAATTATTTCTCTTATAGACGGGAACAAAAAGAGATCATAAATATTTAATTTTAATTAAAAAAATAATTATTGTCATTAACATATAAATGAGCACGCCGCTGTTCTAATAAACATACCTTCAACCGTGAGCCGAGATCTTTCGGACACTCGATTCTATAGCGAGAATAGGGGACTGCGTAGTCTATATATTATACGTCATTGAATACAGTCAATAAAAACTATACTATTTATCAACAGAGGGCGCTGAAATAATTCATAGGTTCCATCATCTTCGATTATATGAGAATAGAATTTGCAGTTCTATGTACATTCCCAAATTTAGCTAGTTAAGCTTATAAAAATTTAAATTATATTTAAAAATAAAAAGCCGATAGACCCTTGAATTATCCGAAATTATAAAACAAATTGTTCAATCCGAAAATTACCCGATGGTCCACGAAATTATCCGAAAATCGGATAATTATCCGGCATGGGCAACACATTGAAGTTGGCTGCAAATGACTGACAGATTTGTACTTGGCAGTATTGCCATATCACCAATAAATCACGAAAAAACATGCGATATAATAATAATTAATGTTACCAAACATTATTTTTAAGTTTTTAAAAGAAGTTTAATTAATTTAAATTTAAATTATTATAATTTAAATTAACTTTAATTTTTTAAGCTTTTATTCAAATGCCATTTCATCCCGAAATTACAGGAAAATATTTATAAAATTGAAATCTGCTAAACATTTGTTGCAATATGGCAACTACATTTGACAGTATTGTCAAGTTTATTTACTAATTTACCAAAGGCCAATTATAATTTTTTTTCTAGTAACTAACTGCAACTATTATCACAAGAAACAAATAGGTATTCATTCGTTCTTGTTTCATATAAATTTAAAATTTTTTAAAATTACCCGATTTCATAAAATAATATAATAAAAATGTACTGTTTCAAAGCATATTTGAGGCATAAAACATACACATAATAAGGACATGGCATGGCAATACCGCAAACACAAATTTGACATGACGTTTATGCCAAATTCACCAGCACTTTCTCTATGCTTTTGCCGTAAATAAAAGTAGGTATTTAGCTAAATATATAATTTCGTAATTAACAAATTTAGATCTTTTTAATTTATTCTTCAACTTCCATAAATTATTTAAATAATCCGCCTTCTATGGAATATTGATTAACAAATACTCGTTGCAAACTTCACCCTGGTTCTTATCAACATGGATAACCTATCTTTTTTTTGTAGAATTTTTTTATTGTTTATTGACAAGTGCCAGAAATATAAACAAATAATCAGGAATGTTACTTCTTAAGTTTTTTTTAGCCTTTAAAAAAGTGATATTTCTTTTGTATTTGTGTCTTATGGTAAGAATTCAGTAGACCTACAATATAATAATTAGATTTTGGTATTTTGTGATTTTGGCATTTTAGGGGCCTGTTCCATTTTTTTAAATTTACAACATAATATATTGGCCCCATGGCATTATAAATAATATTGAATTGGAATCGTCACTTGTGCATATTTTAAAAAGCGTAAACCCCATTTTAGAAAATATATGACAACAAAAAATTGTGACTTTTATATCAGATTTATAAATCAGCATTGTATTTAATCTCAGGATTGTATAATTATATTATTTATCAGGATCATATTACATTTATACTATACAGTATATTTTGCCTTAACAATGTATGACAATCATAATAATTGTAAATGGTTATCTACAGTTTCGCAGGCTTTATCTTTTTGCTCTTATGTTTAAGACAATTTTTACTAATTCACAATATTCTTTAATATCCTTACAATATTCTTTAATATTCTTACAATATTTTATATTATTTGAATAATTTAGTGGGGAAAATGATTGATATTTTTAATTGGTTTATAAATTTTATATAACTACTAAGGCTATTTCGTATTTTGATAACATTTTTCTGTTGCCAATTTTCGATTTCTTAGTTGTTATAAACTTTTTTCAATTTTTTTTACATTTGTATGTTTCTGTAGATATACTTAAACATGAAAATTTTGTCTTTTTTTTTTCGATTTTTTAGGATAAGTCCAAAAAAATTCGCATTTTAAAGGAACTCTTATTAATATAAACAAATACAGAATTAATTATTATATTTGCCCAAGTTTTATTTTACTATTTAAATTACAGATCTTACTTTTTTCAGGTTTTATTTTACAATCATGAATTTGTATCCGCCTGAAACTTTTCATGCTTCAAATAATTTCAATGCTCCTGAATACTTTCGTGCATACAGTGCCATGTGCATGCCAACACACGAGTCAGCTGAAAATATTTTTCATGGCTTAATAGGTGACATCAAACCCAATATGGTTAATTTGGATTATATTAAACATGTATGCAAGTGAGTAACATTTTATTATATAAAGTATTCTTAAATGAACAGATTTTGTGTGTTGAGAGCAGGTCTGCTCTACAAATTTGTTTGAAATTTTTGACTTTTTGAAACTGGTGATTTAATCTAAGATATAAACCTGGTTTTAAATCTTGTAACCACATAGTTGAAATATTTCCCCAGATCATCTAAAAAATAAACTTTCTTTCAGCAGCAGTATACAGACAAGACTGCTATAGTTTGTACGAGTCTATCACAGATATGTGGTAGTATGTTATTCCCTCTGGCATACAAGTCGATATATTATTTTTTTCCCAGTTTGTTGCATTGTCTTAGTGCCCTATAGTAAGATAATTTTTTTCCATTCCTATATATATTTTCATCTTTTATCTATATACAACTGCCTGCCAACTGAAATATAGTTATAAAAACATATTTTTTATAACTAATGTTAAGAAATTGATCACATGGTTTTGTCTTTGCAAATATTTGACTTGAGGTTCACTATTACAAGAAATAACCCTAAATAAGTTAGGTGAAACAAATTTTTATTAAAATATATACAAAAAATCGCAAATTGATATAAATTAGAATTTTTTACACAGAAATTGAAGCTTAATAATAAACCAAACAAAATTGTAAAAGAATGTGCTAAACTGGAAAAGTATAAAATTAAAATAGTCACTAATCATCATATATGCATCTTTTGGATCATATTTGGTTCTACAATTATTTTTTTGCAGCATAGATAACTTTCGAGACCCAGACGAGCCTACATACCTGCCTATATCCATACCAAATAATATAGCTACAAAAACAAAACTCAGTCCTATTCTGCCAATAACTGACGGAGCAAGACACTTGAATGTTATAAAAGTTAAAGAAAGTTTCGATAAAAAGTCCAGTGCTATAAGTCTTCTTCTTGGTACGAAGAGGTTTATAAAATCTATAATGGTAAGTGTTTTTAATTTCTTTATTACTGTTGGAGTGGGCGGTGGCCATGTTTTTTGTTGGTACACTTTATGTGGCTTTATCATTTCGTATTATTTTTTTTGTATTATTATTTATTAAAAGAGCTGCAGGGAATTTAGAACTGAAAAATAATGTTGATAATGCTGGACAATTTTACTTGACACAATGAGTACAACAATGTTGGTAATTTCTATGGGTAAATTTAATTTCAATCCGCATCTGAATATCCATTGAGTGTTATCTGGCAGTCTGTATTTTTATAATAAGTTAATCCCAGTTTCTTACTTCCTTGTAGATATCTTAAAATTCTTTTTCTAGCATTCCATGTCTCTGTAGTAGGACAATCTAAAAATCTTCTCACATATGACACTGCATAACTAATGTCTGGCCTACTTGTTGTTGATAAATACATCAGTCCTCCAATTAATTGCCTGTAAGGAATATTAGTTAGAATTTCACTGTCTTCAATGTATTGAAATCCCTTTTCCACTGGAGTCTTCTTTGGTTTACATTCTTTCATATTAAAATAATCCAAAAGTTTTTCTATAAATCTTTCTTGGTCAATTTTAATAGTATCCTTTGTCCTAGTAATGTTCATACCTAAAAATTTTTTAACTTCTTTTAAATCTTTTGCCTGAATATTATCTTGTAATATTTTTATAATACACTTAACATTATTATCTTCTCCTATTAATAATATATCATCTACATATATTAATATCCAAACGTTTTTGTTATTGTTTAAACAACAATCATACATAGATCTTTCAAAATTTGAGTAACAAATTTTTTGAATGTATTATTCCATACCTTTGATGATTCTTTTAAGCCATATAAAGCTCTATTCCATTTTAATACTCTTGATTTTTTGATGGTAAGTCCTTCTGGTGCATAGATATAGACATCATTCTCAAGTAATCCATTTAAAAATGCAGTTGGGATATCCATTTGTCTGATTTTCCAATCATTTTGTAATGCTATTGATAAAAATAGCTTAATTGTTGATGTTCTTGCTACTGGTGAGTAATTTGGTTCAAATTCACTCTCCTCCTTAATTTGAAAACCTTTGGCTACTATTCTGGCTTTTTAAGTTCCATCATCCTTTGTTCTAAAAACCCATTTTGTTTGATAACTTTTTTTATGTTTAGGTAATTCTACTTCTGCCCATGTACTTAGCTTTTCATGTGAGAGTAGCTCTTTTCTTATAGATTCTACCCATTCTGGATCTTTTATGGAATCTTCATAGCATAGTCTAGAATAAGTCTCATATTCACCTAAATATTTGGGTGCTTTTACCTTTGGAATCTTTTAGTTTAAACTCTGCTTTCTCAGTTGTTTCACTGTAGTCTTTCTCAGTTTTCTACAATACATCTAATAAATTGTCTTTCTTCCAGTAGTATGGTTACTCTGAATTTCCAATTGTTAAAATTTGTAGCATTTGTCAGCTGAGGAACATTCACTATTGCATTAGCCATTTTATATTTCACACTTTCTTTTTGCTTCTTTGTTTTTTTGCCTGTCTGGGTGCCCATAACCTATTAAAATTTGTTGTTTCCCAGAAAGGTAATACAGAGATAACAGTGAATTATTTGATTACTTTATTCTACAAAAGTACTAAAAACTAAACATGTGCTACATTCTAGAAATATATATTTACTATTGACAATTGACAACCGCAATCAACTAAAGACATTGTGAGCCAGTGTTGCCTAGTACAAAATTCCAATACTCTTTATGTTTATGAAAACTTCATTTTTAGCCACAACCGGATCACATAGGCGAAGTCGAGGATTTGGTTCCAGGAAGCGAATTTATTTATACCATGATATGGTATAGACCTTTTAGTTTCCACCAAGGCACCCGTAATTCTTCAGAGAAGCTCAGATTTCAGAACGAGATGGATATATTGGGTAGCAGTTATTTAACTGCAGTTGTAGATAAAATAGAGTGCCCTTCGGACTCAATGATCCTGCCCGAAGTTGAAAACACCAAGGTCGACATCCAAAAATTCAAGGATGCAAGGGTTAGTATGTAGTATGTATATTTATAGAAATTATGCAGTCATAAATCTTGCCTTATAATAAATAGAATACAAAAAAATTGTCGAAAATGTGCCATTTTTAGTATTCTAGACAGTAATAGTACTTTAATACGATTCCTTGTTTTATTGATATTAATATAATGTAGAGGTGATTTAATCGTTATCTTAAACATACCACAGATGTGAACCAAAAGAACCGGATTCAAAAAACTAGGATTAATAATTCAACCGTTTTGAGTAGGTACATATACCATTTTTTTTTTTCGGTTGACTACCGAAAGGGTATATCTCTTTATCTGAGGCTTGGTTATCTATAATCAATGACATTGATTATAGATAACATTTATAGCGTTATAAATGTTGACATCAGCCAATCTCTGGGATTGATTCCTGTACTGTATATTGTATTGAATAAGTCTGCCATTATTCCAATTTTCTGTTGGAATTTGCCATTGTTGTTCTTTGTTCGCTTTATCGCCTCTAATACCTTATCTTCTGTTATGTCTGGGCCGTTGTTGAACTTTCCCTGCTCTAGTACTATCTCAGTATCTCAGTCCGTTCGTCTTTAAATAACTCTTGAATATATTCCTGTCATCTTTGAAGCCTTTCACCGACGCCGACGTCTATAATTATTTTGCCGTTTTTATCCTGCAGTATGTTTAATTTTTTCTTAATTAGTGCCTGTTATTTCCCTAATTTTTTTTATGAATATTTAAGTTATCATGTTTCTCTACCAACTGTTCAATCTCTTCGCATCTGCCACTATACCATCTTTCCTTTGCATCTCTGATCTTTCTCGTTATTTCTGTGTGTATAATTTTATACATATTTTTGTCTTTGCTTTTATAAGATCCCCTTGCTTCCATGAGATCCAGAATCTCATTGGTCATCCATTCATTTTTGTTCTTGATCAGCTTAGGTGTTAGTCTTGTCTCACATGTGCGTATAAAAGCATCTTTTAACATATGCCATTTCCTGTTCGGGTTTTCAGTAGGAATAATTTCTATTTTGGTGAGCTCTTTAATTTTTAGTGTGACTTGCTCTTTTGTTGATGGATCTCTCAAACGGGATACTTGTATCCTCTCGTCTCTAGACTTGGTTACTTCTAAAGCTTGTAATTCATTATAAAACTGTTCGAGGATCATTTTTCACCTGACTTTTCTGCTGTGGGAGCATATGCTTGAATTTTATTGACTCTAGATTGAGCTGTTTTTAGTGTTACCATCATAACTCTATCCGAGATGGGTAAGAAGCCAGTTACAAATTTCTGGGTAGTTTTGTCAAGGAATATCGCTACTCTGCTCCAGTGATTTGCATCAGTGTCATTACCAGAGTAGTATATCTTTGTTTGGCCTACTAATATGTCACCTGGATTGGGCCATCTGGTCTCACTTAGTCCTAATATTTTTATGTAAAGTCTTTCCATTTCCTGAGTGACATTATGGACTTTACCAGTTTGTTATATTGACATAACATTCCACGTGCTTATCTTGATACACTTTCTGTCTACTTTAGTCTTCTTTTTGGACGATATGTTACTAATGTTATAGAGGTAGCACCTTTTATCGGAACGAACACATCAAGCGTCATAGACGGGAGATGGTTCTTGATAAGTGGTCCGCATAAGACAACTAACTTTAACTTATGACTCCACGTGCCACACTCCGAGTAACTGCATTGGTCTGCAGGCTAAACTAAGTGAGGGTAGCCAGTTTATGTGAGAGTGATTGCCGGTATAAGCAATGACGGACGGATGAGATGAGTAAGTAAGTGGTAGGGCACTCTTTTGTGCCGTCGAAGGCGGAAGAACAAAACAAATCGAGGGGCAAGGGGAAACCACTACATTAAAGGTTCTACAAAAAGGCTGTACAAAAAAGTAACTCTGTTACTGATCATGGATATCGGAGGCGAAGATCCGACAGGGGAGGCAAATCACACATAGACCACAGGGCCTCTCAGGTCGATATCAAACGAAATCCCTGTGAAATACCCATTCAAAATACATCGTCCAAAAAGAAGACTACAATAGAGAGAAAGTGTATGAAGATAAGCACGTGGAATGGTAAGTCAATATAACAAACTGGTAAAGTCCATAATGTCATTCAGGAAATGGAAAGACTTGACATAAAAATATTATGACTAGTGAGACCAGATGGCCCAATTCAGGTGACATATTAGTAGGCCAAACAAAGATATACTACTCTGTTAATGACAATGACGCAAATCACTGGAGCGGAGTATCGATATTAGTTGACAAAACTACCCAGAAATTTGTAACTGGCTTACAACTTTACACACCCTGAAAGACACACAACTCTGACAGGCTTAGTGAGTATTAATTCAGTTCATAAACTATAAAAACAATAAATTGCTGTACGTTTTACTCTGGCGTTTCAAT
Source organism: Diabrotica balteata (assembly GCA_918026665.1). Lineage (NCBI taxonomy): Eukaryota > Metazoa > Arthropoda > Insecta > Coleoptera > Chrysomelidae > Diabrotica > Diabrotica balteata. The sequence continues at coordinate 155,019,558 of OU898281.1, read as the reverse complement.
TACAGTAACGTAGAATGAGTGGAACATCGAAAATTATGATATTTGAAGGTCTTTAGTTACTAGTATATTATTATATATAATTATTTAAACCCTAAGAAATTTAATCTAACAATTTTTGACAGAGATGGTATCCGTCAAGAACGCTGTTTATCGATGGAGTTTTCTACAACGACATGAGGCAAGCCAAGGCCATAGACCTGTCTCCAAAAATTATTAAATGGGCTGCTGATAAGAAGATCGGGAAATTTACCACAGCTAAAATGGAAGAAGTATGTATAGGAAATTTTTATTTGTTAAAAACTTTGGTCGTTATTCTTTAGTTTGCCTTATATTTTAATTAGAGTGTCATCATTTCGATGGAAGTAAAACTGTTTTAAGTTTTTAAATAAAATACTCTGCTTGTGACGTGTATGCATGTTTTTAATATCAAATTAAAGCTATTTTATTTCTTAATATCATAATATAAGGTTGCCTGAGAAAAAATGGTCGCAAATTAAGGTTGCCGACTGTTAAAAATGCGAGCTATCAAAGATAAAGTATCAAAGAAAACTTAAAATCGTTCAATGAATTATATCGCATAATTTGTTTTTTTTTTCAGACTCGCTTCTCTGACCTGAAACCTCGACTGGGATACCCGTACGTCTATATCCACCAAGGAGACTGCGAACACATCTTCGTATTTGCAGACGCCAGACTGCTACAGTCCAGGGACTGCCTGGTTTCGAAGACGTATCCCAAAATATTGGCCTACAACAAAGATTCAAACAATATGTGTTCACTTTGTCTGAAAAGGGTTGTCAAATGGATGGTCAAAAAATGTGACAGGCTGCCACACGAGAAGGTCTTTCTGTGTACTGACTGCTGCGATTCTTACCTTTATATTGACGATAAAAAAGTGACAGATTTTAAGTTATATCCCACTTTTAACCAATCCGACGATTGAAACTCGATCATGACTGTATATACAAATCTGTAAACTAATATGTACAGGGTGTGCGTACAAAACAGCGAAATTGATAGAGAAGGATCATACATTTGGGAATCAAAGCTAAAAGAGCAATTTAGAAAACACTATTTTTTTACTGTAGATCAATTTTAAACTCCCTGAAGTGTTTATAGAGACATTAGTTTACTAGGAGCTCTTTTCTGTCAACTGGTGAAAGATAAAAACGTCAATGTTCATCTAAACCGATTAACTTTTGTGAAGATTTGATAAAAACGTTGCTGAAAGATGTTAAGCTTCGAAAATGCATTAAAAATCGACAAACAAGCTTTAAATTCAACGAACAAGTTTTAAAGTGTCATGAAAAAAACGTTGTTGTAATTAATTTGAGTAAATATTAAAAACATTTTATTACTGTTTGCCCTTTATTCCTTGAACGTGTAGAAATGCGCTACACTGCATTGAAAATGGGTTATTAAAAGGTGTTAAGCATTCAAAAAGCGACGAACTTCCAAAACGTTTGAAAACCAATCATAAAAAGTTGCTCTTCATTAAAAACAACATTAAAAAACGTTGTTGAAAGAAGTTAAGCGTAGACAAAGTGTCATAAAGGTATCTAACTATCACCATATTGGATGTAAGGGCTTGTTAACGTATGGCTAGTTATACAAATCCACGGAGCCTTACAAAGGGTCTTCGACCAGTCTATTCGAAGAACACTCTGCGTATCATCCACGTTCAGTTGTAAAGTAACATTTCTTACACAGAAATAAAACACAGGAGTGTTGTAGAGTGAAGAAATTTATTTTAAAAAACAACATTGTCAAAACAGAAATACAATACAATACATTAGTGTAAAGAAAGAACAAAGTTTATAATAGTTTGTGAAAAACTTCTGAAAAATCGAAAAAATAACAAAAGTTTGTACCTCATTCACAATCACAGCACAGTAGCTTTTGGTGGTCATCTTCTTGTGCAGGTACTATCTTCCATCACAGCACCTTCACTTCAACGACTTTTCCCTCCTCTAGGCCATCAGTAACCCATAACCATTTGCCAGCCGGTTTCTTAGTAGGGGGTATACCCGAACCTACGTCGTTACTAAGCACCACCTGCATCTGTACCATTGATTATAAACCACTCTGGTACACAATTAGTAACTCTGGATCTTGAACATATCCATTTATAATTTTAAAAAGGAAACATAAATCCGCTTGACATCTTCTATCATGTAGTGATGAGATATTTAGTATTGACAGTATATCATCATATGTGTATTGCTGTCTAATAAAACCAATTTTGTAAGCACATACCCTCAAGAATTTATTTTGAACTCTCTCGATACTGTTGATGTCACTGTTGTATGAAGGAGACCAAATGAGAGAACCATACTCCAAAACTGATCGAACTAAACTAAAGTATAGCATTTTTAAAGTTTGTACTGAAAACTGATTACAGTTTCTAAGAATAAATCATAACATTTTTAAATCTTTAGCTGAAGTTTCGTTAATGTGATGTTTAAAAGTTAGTTTAGAATCAAAATTTATACCTAAATCTTTAATATTATGACGTGCCTCTAAAGGTACATTATTTATACAATAATCATAATTTACAAACTCTCTTGATCTTCCAAAAGTAATTTTAAATCATTTTTGTGTATTTAAGTATAGCAAGTTTACCTCACACCAACTAGCTAAGCTTTTAATGTCATTCTGTAATAAAGAGGCATCAACTAGGTCATTAACTATTCGAAATATTTTAAGGTCATCAGCAAACATTGGAAATTTACTATTTTTAATCACTGAGGATATATCATTAACAAATATATTAAATAAGAGAGGCCCAATATGCGACCCCTGAGGAACTCCTGAGGTTACAGATACTCGTTGAGATAAACAATTTCCATATTTAACATACTGACATCTACCAGATATATAACTACCTATCCACTCAATTATTTTACCTCCAAATCCATAGCCATTTAGTTTAGCAATAAGCAGATCATGGTTAACTGTATCGAAGGCTTTTGAGAAGTCTGTGTAGATAGCGTCAACCTGACCCTTCTGTTCCATTGAATTAGCTGTAAAATTCGTATACAATATTAAGTTCGTGCATGTAGACTTACCCTTAGAAAATCCATATTGTCTAACATCAATTAAATCTTTACAATTCCATGTCAAAAAGTTATTTACAAGACACTCAAAAAGTTTGGATAATACAGATTGGCTACAAACCGCTCGATAATTCTCAACATCATTTTTATTACCAGACTTGAAAATTGGTGTTAAATAACTAGTCTTCCAAAGATCAGGAAAGATGCCGGTACTCAATGAGGAATTAAATAAGTAGCAGATAGGTTTTACAAGAGTGAAAATGCAATGCTTGAGAACATAAGCTGGCAAATTATGTCAGAGTCCTCAATACTATAATTATTCACATTTACACTCTGCTGATAGTTAAAAATTGGGATCTGATTAATTTTAGAATTAGAATATGTAGTTGAGAAAAACTTACCAAATAGATTGACTATGTCTTGAGCATTATCACTTGTACTATCACCGTAGAACATATTAGATGGCAGATTAAAACTTTTACGTTTATTATTGATATATTTCCAAAAATGTCGAGGATTAGATAGAATCCCATTCTCAATATTATTCAAATAGTTACTATAACATTGAGAGGAGACTTGTTTAATTTCATTTCTTAACTGAGAAAATCTTAAATAATCATCCCTTCTACCAAACAATTTATACTGCTTATGTAATTTCTTTTTTAAATATATCAACTTCCTTAATTTACCATTAAACCAAATCGGAAACGAACTTGTTTTAAAATTTTTGATCGGAACAAAGAAGTCAAAACCTGTAAACATAAAATCATAAAATACTGCTAAGCTATAATTCACATCATCTGATAAAAGTAAGTCCCAATTTAAACTTGCAAAGTAATCATTTAGTCCGATGTAATTTGCATTTTTAAAATCGTTTTGAAGACGATTTCATCGAAAGGACTGAAAGCAGTTTTCGTCGAAAACTGCTTCAGTTTTTTATTTTTTCACGTTGAAATATTCAACATAAAATTTGACGAATAAGAACCTATTTTTCATAACTCGAAAAGTATTAACATAGTGAAAAACCTCTATAAAACCAAAGTTGCTTAGAATTATTGATTTTAGGCAATTCCTAACTTATCTTGAACATATATTTTTTCACTCCCGATAAGGGGTGATACTGATCCATAGGGCAAAAGCATAATCTTTTTTCCTTTGACATCTAAGCTAAGCGTAAGCCAAATTTCATGTCAATCCAAGCAATTCTTTAAACTTATGAGGTTTTGCAATATTTTACCGTGAGTGAATGGACTAAATCTGTAAATAAATTCTGTATATTAGCTTGAAATATTTTAGTTTGCATCAATTCTGGAAATTAATTTGTTTGAAAAGTTACAAAAAAGTAATTTACATGAGATGTAATTTATCACTGCTAATTTTATTATGTATTTTATATTTTGTTATATTTTTGTATTGTGTTGATAAATAAATAATTTTTAGAAAACCTTTACTGTTTTCATTAATCAATTTTCAGCGTTTTTTCTGAAGTAAAATCTTAATTTCATAATATAGATTACAAGCACGTTAAAATTACTTGTAAAAATGCTGAATGCCATCCTTACATCGTCCTCTAATGCACTAGAGAATTGTCGGACCAGGGAACTGAAATTTATTTTTCAATATTGGCAAATATTTCAATGAATGTCGCCACCATACAGTCTGGTAGTACTTAGGCGTGAGGAGCAAAGAGGTGTAAGTGGGCGGAGTTTAACACTGAATTCGTTTTTACCTTAGAGTGAGTGGTATCACTCTAAGGTAGTGGTTTATAATCAATGTCTGTACCTAAAGGCACAGACATTGATCTATCTGTGTAGATCTAGGTAGTGGTTTATAATCAATGTCTGTACCTAAAGGCAAAGATCCATTTTTCATAAGATAAATCTATAAATTTGGACTTTTAAACCAGTTATCGAAAAATATTTTATGATTAACGTTCTTCGGCACTGTCTCTGTCAATCTTAGTAACAACATTTCCACTGACTTCTAAATCAGGCGCTCCATTTGGAAAAGTATTGCTTTGTTCACCAGCAAAAATATCAAAGTCATAACTAAAAACTGATACACTACTAACTTGATATTTGTATCCCTCTTGTGAGGTTTTGCCGGGTTATATTGTTTAAGGTGGTGCAGACATTTCATAGTGATAATTTGTTTCTGAGCACTTAGATGTTCTCCCTTTTGAACCAGTAAAAGGCGTTGTTTAATCTTGCCTAATATAGGTCGAATTTTAAACAGTTTACCATGGCCCGGATTATCAACAGGAACGGAGTTACTATTATCACTAAAATGAAGGTGTTTCTTTAAAATTTTCCATCTATTGCAGGTCATAGATTCAAATACTTGTGTTTGACCTACGGATGCATTCCAGTAAAGTATCGATGATGGTAATTTCACCAATGACATAAATATTACAGTTCTCATGGAACATGGATATTAGTTCTATTGGGAACAAAAACAAGAAAAAATCTGCAGGAGTTTCCAACTCAAGGATACATTCTGGTAGATCTACAACGCCTTTAAATGCATAATCACTTTTATTAAAATGCTTCAAATGGCCTGATTCCCATAAAAAAAATTTAGGTTTCTTTTTTTGTTGACAATTTTATTTATACCAGAGCAAATAGGTGTATTTTCATTCAAATTCCTTTGTTCATTGTTATCACTATCATCAAACTGGAACTGACGACATCAAGGAATATATTTATTTTCATAATCTGAACCTAATTCGTCTTCACTTAGTTCTTCATTTAAAGGAATATACTTATTATCTGACTCTCAAAATAAATCGTCTTCACTTAATTCTCCATCACCAGGAATACAGTTAACGGATTTAGATAAGCCATAAAACTTCTCAGGATCCATTCTGAAAACAAAAACCAAATGATAATTTTTCTAAAAACGGTTTAACTAAAATAAGATTAAAGGCATTGGAAACCATTTATGGATTTATACTAATTTAGACGGAATGCAAACGAAACCATACATGGTTTGATAATAAATGACATCGTAAAGCTAGATAATAATGTGAAATTCGATGTAGAAAAATATTTGAATCGTTTATTGCTGAAAGGGGATAAACACCAATTTCTCCTGTTTCGAGTTATAGTAAAAATCCGTCTCTCTTTATATATACGCATCATTTGGTGGTGAAAGGAAGCAAGCGCTATGCATTGCATGGATATAATTTATACCTTGAAACTGCATTTAGTGTAGATAGGAGGCAAGCGATGTCGCTAGCCCCCTTTCAACAATGTATGAAGTAAACATCACGTGGTTTAACGGTTCTTGCTGCGCTGAGTAATCGAGGCTGTGATTTGCATTGTCTATACTTTCTTTGTCCTGATTAGTTCTGTTGTTTGTAAAATATAACAATGGAAAAACATGTGAATAGTGAACGAACCAAAGTTAAACACAGGAAGAGAGGTATGGCGCATGAGACTGACAATAGAGGCGTACCAAGAAATCAACAACAAAATTTTTTGGTTTCACTGTTTCACCACTTTAAGCATGGTGCCTCTAAACCTGGCTATCTCAGTACTTCCCCCTATATTACCAGCCCTTTTCATGTCAACACTTTTCACCTTAAAATGCCCAATGCTGGCATCGTGAGATGGCCGTCAGGTAAGATATATAAGAACAAGATTCCGATTAAAGAAACCAAAATAGATCATATTAAATGGGTGTTAAAATATATTCCAGAAAACCATCAACCATTTAAAACGATATTGTTAACTGGCCAACTACAAAATAAACGAAAATAAGTTATACCCTTCAATTTTTGTTGAGAGTTTTTGCTAAATAAACATTATTTCTTGAAAAAAAGTTTTATTTTCCTGTAAGTTGTTGAAAGGGGCTAAGTGACATGCACAAAAATAACAATTATTCAAAAACAAAAAGAAAAAATTACGTTGTTTTACTATAATATAACTACTTATCAATATTTGATTAGGTTTACTCAAAAATAACAATTATTCAAAAACAAAAAGAAAAAATTACGTTGTTTTACTATAATATAACTACTTATCAACATTGTATTAGGTTTACTCAAAAACAAATAATCAAAAATAAGTTAGTCTAGATGGGAATAGTATTTTGCGTTTTTCTCAAAACTTGTAAAATGTCGCTTGCCTCCTTTCAAAAATAATCGATTCATTTGTATAATAAAAAATAATACTTACATTCTCCAACAAATTTGTTTCGACAAGTAAATTCACTAGTTCGATTAAAAAGTATTTACTTCAAATTTGAGTCATACATAGGTTGTAGGCAACCAAACATACAGATGCGAGTATAATGAGTCCTCTAGCTACGATGTAGTCAGAATTTTCGATGGGTGGAGGATCATCATTCTACAACACTTTGAAATCATAAAAGGTTTCGTATGCGGTAGAGATTAAATAGAGACTAAAGAGTAAAAACATTTATTAATATTTAATTTTTACTTCTTAAACACAAAGAAACCTTTAAGTGCTTCGAAAAAGCGTTATCAAGCTCTGAGAAAGTGAAGAAAAGCTTAAGTGTCACGAAAAAGTTGTAAAGCGGTAAAAGCTCCATGAAAAATTTTCTTATTTATTTAAATCAATAACACAAAATAGCCTTCAAGAAATGTTGTTAAAAGATGTTAAGCATCGAAAAAGAACGTCATTAAAACACGTTTAGTGTTGAAAAGCGTTAAAAAGTAATGAACAAGCTTCCAATGGAACGCAAAAACTTCTCTAAGTGTCACAAAAAAAAACGTTATTGTAACTGATGTGAATATATAAAATAAAGACATTTTATTACTGTCTGACTTTTATTACTAATCTACTCAATACACCCAACACTTACCGGAGGCGGAGTTAAGAAGTTACTTTGATAAAAAATACTTCTTCTTCTGGTTCCTATCCGTTTCGGATGTTGGAAATCACATTGGCAATCATAACCTTGCTCGCTGCGGCTCGAAATAGCTCCGTTGAGGTTTTCTTAAACCATGTTCTTAAATTCCGCAGTCATGATATTCTCCTTCTACCGGATCCTCGCTTACCTTTGACTTTACCTTGCAATATAGACTGTAGCAGGGAGTAACGGTGCTCATTTCTCATAACGTGTCCCAGATATTGCAATTTTATGCGTTTGATTGTAAACACAATCTCTTGATAAATAATAATTGTTTTTATTACTATAGTTGATTAACAAATATATCATCTCATTCAATTTGTCATTTGGTGCACCTTATTCTGTTCGATTCGATTAAACAATTTGTCAAATCCTCATTCAATGGCGTATTTCCTGTAGCATTGCCATTTTCTAATGCGCTCTATTGGGTTTATACTTAAAAAGGGTTACGAAATTCCCAAAATATTATTTACACTTCTCTTTAAAGAACATGACACCTCTATTTGCGAAAAAATTAATCTCCACCCTGGCAAAACTGCCGTAAATCGTAATATTTACCGTGAATATATTTGTAAAACCTGGAGCCACAAAATTCGTTATCCATAAACTTTGATCGCTTAAAATTAGTTTTTGGTTGCTAGTTTCTTGGTTGTTATCTGAGTTGCAGTCTTAGTATCTTGTTGTTTCTCCAAAAGTATTTGGAGATTATCTACTTTGCAACTAAAAAGTTGATATTGGCTATTTTAAAATGAAGAGACTAGGAGATTGGTTATTTTCTAGTAAAAACACAAATGTTTAATAACAGTAATTAATACATTAGAATAATTATTAATACCAAAATTCTATACTCTTAAGACTTCTTCGTCGTAGTCTTTATTGAGTGGTTGGCAATAAACGTCGTCTTCTTTATGGACGCTTGGAAAAATTTCGTAATATAGGAAGTTTTTGAAATATGCCAGTTTTCGATCATTTTGCTATTTTTCGCTGTAGTGACTTTCCAGTAGCTTCCTTACGTCCTTCAATTTCTCTTTGCTAATGTTGGCCAAGTTCACGGCTACTATTTTATTTGGATTAATGTTCAATCATAAACAAACCAATGCTTGAGTTGTAGCTTTCATCCTCTTTAACCAATACGACGTTATTTTGTTTTATTGATCTTGCCAAACAAATCCTTTTTATTGCCAAACTTGAAATCCATATTGGGGCGCTGCAAAGTTGTATTTTCAGATATTATTTTAAAATAGTCCTTCACTTTGAAAAGCTTTATAAAATGCCATCACATCCGCAATATTGAGTTTTTTTGCACTGGTAGACTCTCCCGTCGTGCTTGCATGTGGTCATTTTAGGTTAGGTTAAATTCACATTCTATTTTAGATATCTAGTAATTATATGTAAATCATTTTATGAATATAAAAAACAATGACAATTATTCACGTTTCCTGTATATTAATAAAACTGCCAAGCATGTACTCACGACAGATGACATTTTTTTCTTCTAAATAGATCTAAAAATATACTATGCATTATTTTTAAATTGTCCCGATCCGAAGACAACAGGTGAGGAGATCCGTTTGTTTATTACTATTTTATATTTAATTGGTTATAATCAATTACCATCCAAGCGGCATTATTGAGATTGGTTTAATTTTTTCACATGCGAAAAATCATGTCTTTTTTTCGCTGTATTATTAACTATCATTCTATCACAATTTTACAATTATTATCTTAGTCTAACCCTTGACAACCCTTCCTACTTACATTTTAACTGCACTCCATTACGAATACAGACAGTTTTAAAATAGCAAAGAAGAAAGACTCCCTCTTGATTGTCGACTGTCGCTAAGGATAGTCGTGCTCTCTTCCCTATTACCTATCGCTTGGTACAGACATATCTCTCTTGTCGTTTTGACTGTCGTTAAGGACAGTCCACTCTCTTGCTCTCTCTTATCGCTTATCAAGAAGAACGGCATCTCTCTTGGCTGTTTTCTATCGCTAAAGAGACACTATACTAAATTCAGTCCACATACACTGAAATTATACTCATAATTTCCCACATAGGTACACTTTTTTTGTACAGGATTATATATATCCGGTTTTTTAGGCGTTACGCCCGTCTGGTAGGGATCTATGGAGGAGTATCACCGAGCCGCAAGCCCTTATCTCTTGCCGTACTGCTCCACCATAGGCCGATCAGATCCCAGCATATCCTAGTCTAAGCCGCAGATTCATCTAGAATTTTAAACTGCTGCGTTAGACTTTTGTTTTCTGTACACCGAGCTGGGGCTCGATCCCACATATACTGAACCATTCGACAGTGAAGCGAATGAGAGGCAGCCGAACAGCCCGCTGAGCTATCTGACCGACTGTACAGGATTATAATAATGATTATTCTGATGAAAAATTATGTAGTATCCAAGACAATCTGAAGAGATCGATTTTTACAGATTTGCCAGTTTTTGCACTGCTAAGATAATACCAAAATCAACCAAAATGACAAGGCGTGGAAAATACGACCTCTTATGGACATGCTTAAAAAAGGTTGTGTTGAAAATTTTGTACCGGAAGAACATTTATCTTACTATGAAAGTATGATAAAATAAAATTCGTAAAATAGTTTCGAAACACAATTCAGATTTCTGCTTATAATCTGAGCCTTCTAAAAATTGCAAGGCAAACAGACGTTGATAAAATATGTTAAAAGGGACATGGGGAATCTAAAATTTGCATTCCTCGACATGTCTTTTACAACTAAGCAGCAATCCTTAGCTAATTGTGCTTCTGGTACTCACACAGAGTATATCCGAAATAAAATGAAAGAAAAGCAAATATTTGATTTCACGCAAACAATCCCTATGTATCTATTGATACGTATTTCGACCTAATAGGTCTCATCAGAACAGCTATTCATAGGAGTTCTCAACGTGAAAAATCAATATTTTCTGTCTTTTAAGAAGCAACAATAAAATGGCTTCAATACGGACGCGATAGCGACATCTAATTACAAAATCCGTAAAATAGTTTCGAAACACAATTCAGATTTCCGCTTATAATTTGAGCCTTCTAAAAATTGCAAGGCAAACAGACGTTGATAAAAGATGTTAAAAGAGATATGGGGAATCTAAAATTTGCATTCCACGACATGTCTTTTACAACTAAGCAGAAATCCTTAGCGAATTGTGCTTCTAGTACTCACACAGAGTATATCCGAAATATAATGAAAAATTTACATTCGAATTGTGTTTCGAAACTATTTTACGGATTTTGTAATTAGATGTCGCTATCGCGTCCGTATTGAAGCCATTTTATTGTCGCTTCCTCAAAGACAGAAAATATTGATTTTTCACGTTGAGAACTCCTATGAATATCTGTTCTGATGAGACCTATTAGGTCGAAATACGTATCAACAGATACATAGGGATTGTTTGCGTGAAATCAAATATTTGCTGTCTTTTTCATTTTATGATAAAATACTTTGGCAGACATAGTTGCAAGCAGTTTATTAGAGGAAAACCAATTAAATTTGGATAAAAAATGTGGTGGGTCAACACAGAAAATGGGTATTTAGTTAACTTTAACTTATACCAAGAAAATAATCCAAAATCAAATAATAACCATGAAAACTATTTGGAAATGCTGCCAGTCCTTTATTATTACTATTAGACAATCTGCCAGGCGAAAAAAGTAATCTAAGATACAATATTTATATGGATAATTTGTTTTCTGGAATGGCTTTATTTTCATTTTTAAAATTTCGTGGTTATAACGCCATAGGAACCATTTTGGCAAAATCGTAAAAAATGCGTAAAATTTTTTTCTTCAACGCCCTGTATCTTGAAAACGGATGGCGTTACAAAATTTTGTTACTAAGCAAACCCCAATTATTTTTCAGTTTTTTACCTACCCTAGAGACTGGGTTAACTTTTTTTGAAACGCCCTGCCTAGTACGAATGTAGTTTTTATTACCAAATAATTTATCTTGTCTACCTTTTCACTATTCAAAACTAACTTTATTGTCAGTTGTTTAAAAATCCTAAAAAGCTGTAATTCAATATAAGCTTGCATGGGGATTAGTGAGAAAAGCCAAAAAACAGATTATTCTCAACTACACAACTTTTTTGTAGTCGGTCGTAACCCTCCCGCGAAGTTTCATTAGTTACCAGAAATCTTTAGACGTGCTCAGACTGACGAAAGAGACAGATTTCTGTAATTTCTTAACAATGGTGGTGATTAATGATCTACGGGGTCGGTCGTCTTAATTGTTGCTGCTCTTTCTTAACCTGTTATTCGTGACAGTACCAACAAACACTTTGCTCACAGATAAATGGATATTGTTAAGCCCTTCATTATGAATTTGAGGGGAGTTGTGAATGTTTTTGACATTACTTACGGTATATAAACAATGCGGAAAGAGGCAGTGAGGCAATTGTTTCCAAGCTTCCGACAATGTCGAGTTTGGGATTCTGATTGTGATTTATTTAAAATGGGAAAATCCGTTCGAAAATTCTAATGCATTTTGTAAAATCTTATTATTTATTTATTGACAAATTTTTAAAATTCTGCTACACGACACTTAGCTTATTAATGGTTTTGGTGATCCGGTTTGATTACTGATGAGCTGATAAATATAATCGTTGTTATTAAAAGCGTGTAGCTGGTTGGGTCGATTGAGGAGCTCAGGCGGCTGCATTGATATCATCACCGGTCCCAAGCCTGGAAAAAACTAAAAAGTTTACAGGTGAGGCTAGTATATACCTTTGGTAAAGACGAACATTAGTCACAGAACTATCGTGAGATACAGAAAAATATCACAGAACTAGCGAGTTCGCTATACTTCGTCGATAAGGAACGTGCATTTACAATATTCTTTGTGCTTTTACTGGTTATTGCAATCGGTTTACTTACGCACTGAATAGCCTATTTCGCAGTATACATTGGACCTACGAAACAGTCTTCCAGTTATGTGTTAATAGGTTCTGCATCAGATTATTATTCGCTGTTCATTTCTAAAGTGCCTTCCGATCTAGACATAATCCTATGGATTACAGGAAAGAATATTAGTTTTTGTATAAGTTTTATTTGTCATCTCCAGGGTTATACTTTCTTCTTCGTATTTTAGAAGCTTGTTGATTATTTTGTCTGGTTCTGGTGACTTTCTATTTTTAAGTAAATTTATGGCTATCTCTACTTCCTGAAAATTGACTTCTATTTCGTGTGTTAATTTAGGTACGTTAATGTGTTGATTATTATTTTCCTTTGCTTTAAACAATTCCGTCAGGTATCTTTTTATTCGTTTTCTGAAATGGTATTGTATTCCTTCAATTCTGCCATTTCGTTACGTTGGATTTTTATGAATCTCCATATTTGTATTTGTCTACAGCAGAAGTCGCTTTCCATCCTTTTTGTAAACTGTTCCTCTTCTTACCAACTGCTTTGTTTTATTTCATATTCTTCTATATGCATCTTGGGACTCTGGAGTTTTTAATGTTTTGTACTTCGTGTAGTCCTCTCGTTTCTTTTTACATTTCTCTTTTATTTCTTTTCTGTAAACAAATATTACAACCAGTCTTCTGTGTTAAGGTCCTAATTTTGCCTCTTTAGATGGATCCTGATGTTTTCTTCATCACGCTCTTTCTCGAGGATGCAGGTGAGGGCCTTGGGGCGCTTGGCACAGGCCTCTATAGTCTTCAGCACTTCGGTTCATTTTTTTGCATCTTATCGTTAGCATAGTTCACCTACAAGGTCCTCTCGCTAAACGATGTTTTATAGAACTGCAGGAGTTCATTTTGACCTCCAATAGAAGCCTCATCAAGTGCTTTTCTTTTATTTCTTCTAGAGCTTCTGTTGCTGCTTCTTCAATGTTGTTTTTAATTTTTTCCCAGGTCGCGTTTATATTTTCGATGTCGTCTATTTGTTTCAGCTGTAGTTTCTTTGCTAGCCTTCTTTGGTATACTTCGCTTTGGTTTAAAGTTTAAATATCTAGAATCTGCTGTGAGTGGATTTTTCTATTGCTATTTCTAAGCACAGATATGAGCTATGAGTTCTTCATTTCCATTTACATGGTTTTCATTAAATCTTTGTTTTACTCCTGCTGTAGCATTTTACATTGAGATCGCCTCGTATATAAAAAATAATAAAATTCCCTTATATATGTTTGATAAATCTAAGAATATTTCGTACGTATTAACGTGGTGTACCAGAGCATGGTACAATTTTGAAGCTGTATATACGATGTCCCACAGCTTTGTTGTTTTTCTTATTTGATCCAGCCCATCTACGTCAGATCGTCGTTCCAAATTATGGAGATGGTCTTCTTTTGTTCCTGAGTATGGAAATGGTTTCCCTTGTTCCAGAGTTTCGTCCCTACAGCTCCAGTCTCAGAGATGTAGCAAATTTCGGAGTTATGCGCGTGTTTATGAGTGAAATTCAGGTAACGTTTATTGTTTGTTTAATTTCAAAGTAAAGACAGATATTTTTTTAGAAAAATAATTGCTTCCGTTAAAATTTAGAAATTGTAACATTTAAAAATTGTAATGCGGTAACATTTGTAAGTTTTATGTCGTATCTCCAACTCTTGAAGTTTGTAAGCGGATAACACACGTAAGTTTTTTGTATTCTTGTATTTCTTCATGTTGTTACTGTTTGTGGTGACACAAAAATAAATGTTAAATTTTGTTTTCTTAACATTTTATTTATTTTTTTTTGAACTAACCCTTTTTTGATTTTTATTTAAAAAAGATATTTTTTTGATGTTTTATAATTATTTCCCTAGTCAAAACTAGTGGTTGTAATAGGCATAATTAGGCACCTCAAGTGGTGCCCTATATTTAATTCCTTGAGGTGTTTCCTGTTTATTTTTATTTTGTTTATCCCAAGATATTAATGAACCCTTTATTTCATTTTTTGTAGTTGCCCCATTACACCCCCCTTATCTTTAACTTATCCACGACCCCAGCTCTCCTACCAAACCCTGAGTGCCGTTCGCACAAGTAGCGATTATTTTGCTCCCCTTATCTTCACCCCCAATAGTTTCTTCCCCCAATTTTCTACCCCTTGTATTAATGCCCCCTGTGGTAGGAAAAATATTTTCGTTACACTGGAACTATATCAGTTCCGATTCATGCATTAAAGTCACCTATAAGAATAATTGGCTTTTCATGAGGTGTTTCATCTAGGAGGGTTTGCAATTGTTCGTAGAATGCCTCTCGTTCCTCCTTAGGTTTGCAGCCCTCGGGGCTATAGATAGATATGCCATTTAATTTTTGGTAGTCCGTTGTGATCATCGAGCAAAAAGACAAAAGAGGGAATGTAAAGGTAGTGAGGGCCAATATATTGTTAAACAGGAAGTGCGATCATTAGAGGCCACATTAAACAAGGAAAGAGAGCCTCTCTCCTTGTTTGACATCAAATTTAGTTGGGTTATGTTATTGTTTGTCCCAAATGTCACATGAAATCTTATTTATATTGAAGTTTTTTAACAATTGTGTCGGATTTTAGACTCTTATTATTAATAATAAGCGGTCAGATAGCTCAGCGGGCTGTGCGGCTGCCTCTCATTCGCTTCACTGTCGAATGGTTTAGTGGATGTGGGATCGAGCCCAAGCTCGGTGTACAGAAAACAAAAAGTCTAACGCAGCAGTTTAAAATTCTAGATGAATCTGCAGCTTAGACTAGGATATGCTGGGATCTGATCGGCCTATGGTGGAGCAGTACGGCAAGAGATAAGGGCTTGCGGCTTGGTGATACTCCTCCATAGATCCCTACCGGACAGGCGTAACGCCTAAAAAAACCGGATATATATATATATATATCAAAACTTTCTCGTCTAAGACACATTCTGAAAAATATTATATATTTCCGGATATGTCCGCCATCAGAGGCCACTTTTTTGGTCTCCTTTTCATAAGGATTAGATTCCCTCTTTTGTCTTATTGCTCGATGATTCTGATGTTCATAATATGTACCATTTATTCGTAGATATAACGGCAGTTATTTATATTGTCTTTCAATTTTTATGGACAAGTTTACCCACACCTGCTCGTTCTCGTACTTCTTTCTTCATTTCACTGTATGCTACAAAATATTGATTATAGTCTCTTTGGTCTTTACTTTCCTTCTTGGTTTCTTGGATTGCAAAAATATCGACGTTCTTATTTATCAATTCTTTTGTTATCTTTTGATCTTTATTGCTGAAAGAAGTAATGTTCCATGCTGCTAATCTAATTGTTGGGTTATTTTTCTTTCTCGTTTTGCTTTTCTTTTTCTAAAATTTTTGAATAAGAAATACTTTATATTAAAACATAGATTAAGCTGTTGCCTAATACAAAACAAACGACTTGTTTTATTTGCCCTAAGAAACATATTATTTGCAGAATCATCTTATTCAAAAATTAAAAAAGAAATTTTAAGTTTACTATATACATACTATACTACACTCCACAGAATACAAAACATTCAGTCTGGATAACAAATAGCAGCAAACAGTCTCTACTTGGAAAGAAAACAATAATAAACCAAAGGTGATTTAGCGGTACCTCAAATATAAGCACATGGACGTAAACAAAAGATGCGAATTGATGGCCTAATCCCAGATTAAATCTCCAGCTGAAGTTCAGAAATTATTGGCAATAAATTTTGCCCCCCTCCTCGATACCCATCACGCCTGCTTTGATAGACGTGATTTTTTATGCCAACAAGATAAACATGGTGGCATGGCGTAGTCGACATGTTTGTGATTTATGGGGTGTTAACTCGAAGTTAGGGAAATGTTTTAAAGGGTTGTATGATTTGTTCTTGTTGACATCTACATTACTCAGGGCTTAACGTTATTTGACCTGCAATTTTGCGATCGTTTTATCAGCGATGGAATAGAGTAGATAGTTTTGTAAAGAGCGAGATAGTATCGGTTTAAACAGTAAAAAGTTATCAATTTGGATGCGACAGTGTTTAAAAATTAAAGAATATTGAACTAAATGTTATTGTTTGCAGAATTGATTGTTATTGGATGAAACACGACCAATTTTGCACAAGAAAATTACTAAATTAACATTAACGAACTATAAGTAATTAACAACATGAATTTATAAAACCCAATTAAAATAGCCCGTGACAATGCTTACACAAAAATTCAAGAGGATATAGGTGAAGGCATTACTATAAAGGAGATAAAGCAAATCTACACTTCAATGTAAATCTAGTGGATGTTTCCCTTGACCTGTTACAAATGGCCTAGTTAATGTTAATTCCCTTTTACATCATCGCACTGGAAATATTCATCATGATGCTCGGAAATTATGTGACAGGTTTGAAAGAAATATTATTTCGAACATGATATTGTGTTTAATAAGGAAACTATACATTATTTTGTATACACATATTTCATAAATTTTGCCCAAATTAGTAGGAACCGTAACTGGCCTGTAATTATCCAAAACTGAATTATCTCTACTCTTGAATATTGGAGTTACAACTGCTACCTTCAAACTATGTGCAAAAACACCCTGTACAAAAACTCCCTGTGAAAAACTGCAAGGGGTTGCGCTATATATTCACTAATACACTCTATTAGTTTAGTTAATATGCAATCAATACCTACTGAAGTAAAATATTTCAAGGAGCCAATAACCCCTTTAACATCATACTCATCTACAGGAAAAAATAAAAGAATTTTTCTACATGTTATGTGGTGTAATGATCAAAATTCATATTTTTAAAAATATTTCATATTTTTATATTTCATCTCATATGTATTACTAATAATTTTATCAGCAAGTTGGATTTTATCACAAATATTATGTTTTATCGTCCTACCTATTTTTTATTAACTGTACGCCATATCAACTTCTGCTTTTGCTCTACAGTATTCTTAGGTTCTAAACTATTTACAACCTGTTGAAAAGTGCTGCATTAGGAGAAATTGTGACGAGAAGATTAAATCAGGAAACCAAAGAAAAATATTTAATGATTTTTACACACTACCAGTTTGTTCAAGAGATCAAGTATTAGCCGACAGAATTAGAATTTTTACACCACCAGTTAGTGGAAAAAAGCAAGATACATGTGAAACCAGAGTTACTCATGATCGGCTGGTGACTGTGTCAAACTATGTTACTTTAGATGATGGAACTACAACAGAAATATGTAAAACTATGTTCATTGGTATTTTTGGTTTAAGTAGAGGCAAGGTGGATGTCATTATTCAAAAAGTGAAAGCTTCTTCATCTAGAATTATCCAAGGAGGTATGAGAGGTAAGCACCCACAACAGTTTAAAACTACTGGCGGGGAAATTGAAGATATTAATGCATTCATAGACAGATATCCTAGGCATGAGAACCACTATGCTAGGCGAGATAGCTCATCTAAAAAAGTATTTCTACCAAGTAATTTTAATGTTAAGATTATGTATAAGAAATACTGTGAGCACAGAAATGAAAATGGTCTTACTAAGTCAGCATGCTATGATGTTTTTAGAAAACAGTTTATTGTAAAAGGATATAAATTTAAAGAAACATTTATCGACACATGCAACAAACATGATGAGTTTATTTTAAAGAAAAGATATTCAACCAATAAATCTGATCGCCAAATTTTTTCTGATATGCATGACTCTTACATCAAAGAGGCCCAAGAGGGTTATGCTATAAAAAATCATGAAAAAATAAGTAAATAGAATAAAAAAAGTACTATGAAAATAGATTTCTATTGGTGTTTGATATCCAACAGGTACTTCCTGTACCTTTCTTATCATTAAATATTGCATATTTAAGAGGTTTCTATCCATGTGCAACCTTACTATAAGAAACTGTTCAAATTTCCAGGATTCTTCTTATTCCTGTATGTGGAGTGAGATAGATGCAGGCAGAGGCTCTGATGAAATTATTTCGTGTGTTTTCAAAAAAAAAAAATGGATTTTCCAAATAATATCGAGTAGTTCACCACATACTCAGATACCTGTGGAGGACAAAACCGAAACAAAAACATTGCAGCCATATTTTGTTATCTTCTGACCAAGAAGAAAACCATTTAAGTAATTGATTAAAAATTTTTGCTACCTGCCCATATACGCCTCGAATACGACAGCGATCATGCTCGTATTGAAAGAGCGAAAAAAAGACTTTACTCATCAGTTAACAAAAACAGTAACAGTGATATGTACAGATTCATGGCGCCACGTGATTGGTATTAGTTCGTTCGCATACTTTCTGGGAGAAAGAAATTTAAAGTTATTGAAATGCAACAACTTGACTTTAAGGAATTTTCTAGTCTGTTGAAAAATATGCTGGTCCATCGGAAAACTGACAGTGGAAAACAAAAAATGGTTGAAAATAAGGTGGCTACGACACACTCAAGATTTTGGACGAATTTATTTCAAGTACGATCTTAACCCATTTCCTCCCTTTAAAAGCTTTAGTATATTAAGGGGTGAGAAGGATCGACCAGAAAACTTGAAGTTGCAAGATCCTATGCTGGACATTTGCCAATAAACCGAAAAAAAGAAGGATCTTCTCTCAATGTTTAGCCTCATTGATCCCCAGTTTCGTTCTACAAGAAGCTGACCACTGATACAAACAGTCGTGAGTTTGATGAATAGGATGAGTTGGATGAAGAAGATAAAGTTTAGTTTCTACTGTCTTGTTTTACTCAACAATTTTTATTTTTCTTTGAATGCAATATTTTAAGAATTGTGACTCTGTCAACTAGTAGGACAATTTTGAGAAACAACCTATAAATACTGATTTAATAGTTATCTTAATAAAAGCTGCTATACGTCTGAATTGTTGTTATTATCAAGTTGTCTTTCAAATTAGTTCACATATTTTTTACAAAGAAATTGAAAATAAATTACACTTATAATAAAACCTTTAATATAACTAATTCTTACTTGAAAATTACTGTTAATTTTAATATTTATCCATAAAAAATAGCATCAACAAAAAAGAGTTATGAGAAATGCTTTCCCTATATAGCTATGTGGTGATTTGAGTCCTGTGGCAGATGACAAAACATGATACCTTTTACATCACTTACAAAAACAATGATTAGTAAATTTAAATAACATTGTTGTTGTTTGATATTTTGTATTCAGTTAGTCAAAGAACAGCTGCATAGTTAAATATAAAATTTGCTATGAATAACTTAGTAACTGATTTTTAGAACCTTGCTAAACTTTAAAATTGCTCTCCTGAAAAGTCGATAAAACATGACTTTTCAACTTATGTCATCTACTCACAGATTTGTTAACCAACTATTTTTAGACTTATTGCAAATTATTTTGTAGTCATTGGACAATATGGTACGTAAATACCTTCAAAAATGTTTCAAATGCCAAATTCGCGTCATCGAGATATTCGTAAACTGGACATCGGTTTTGAATATGGTAAAAGAGGTCAAGATTTGATAATGATGGAAAGAAAAGATATATCCGAGAGACACAAGTACCTCAGACAAAAAAAAACATTGAGGAAGATGGATAATGTAAACTTTGTTTATACTGGTAAGTCTTGGACTAACATCGGTGCTTTAGTCAAAACGGAATGAAGGAACAGAACGATCAAGAATCCACGAGGTCTTCAACAAACAAAAATGAAAAAAACAGAAAGGCCAATAGGCAAATTTTGGAGTGTTTTAAATTAAAAAAGTATTGATCTCTAAAATATATTCTCATCGATAAACCGTTCTACAATAAGAAAGTTAAACTAACAAAAATAAATTATAATTATGACATCCTTTCAAACTTATAGATCGACCAAGGAAATGGAATTTTGATACTTAGCTTTTTATAAAGTAGAACGAAGGAAATACGCATTAAAACTTCTTTCTCTATCCTTTATTAAAGAAACTTTTGACCCGCAATACAAAAGTAATGAGATTTCTACTTCAATGTTTATATTCTCCCGTGAAAAACTTTCCCATATTCTTTGAAGATTAACGTTGCTATAAAACCTCAGCTTTACGATCTCATCAAATAAAAGGAGGAATATGACATTTTCTAGCTTGGAAATGAACATTGGCTCGTCTGTAATGTATGGGAGTGTTTATATGATATCGCGGGATAATAAAGCTGGAAGCGTTTTGTAAAAAAATTGTTTAATACTTTCCTACATTCCAGATATGCTATAAAGTAGAAATTAAAAAATTGTTGGATTATAAAAACTTACACTGAAAAAACAGTGTTTTAACGTCAGACTAAAAGGATTTTTTAACTTTTCCATTATTATACCTTAGCCTATTAATATTGATTTTAAAAAGTAGTTTGTGCAGTCAATGGTGTAATCTATCGTCTTTAAGAACAATATTGTTAATACCTATTGATCACCATCATCAATGATGCTTCTATCCTACAATTTAGCCCAGAGGTTTCCAACCTTTTTAGCTTGAGACCAACAAACTTAAAATTAGTTTAGCCACGGCTTCTTCTTCAAGTGCCATCTCCACGGCGTAGGTCGGCAATCATCGTAGCTATTCGGACATTGGAAACGGCTGCTCTGAAAAGTTCATTTGATGTACATTTGTACTACTCTCTTAGGTTGCGCAACCGTGACATTCTCTGCCTGTCTATGTTTCTCTTTCCTTGGATCTGTTTCTGCATAATCAGTTGGAGCAAGGTGTATTTCTTTCCACGTGTAATATGTCCAAGATATTCCAATTTTCTTGTTTTAAATGTATTTAAAATTTCTATTTCTTTATTCATTCTTCTCAGAACCTCTTTGCTTGTGACGTGTTCTGTCTAAATGTTTCTGTCTGTCTGTTCTCTCTAAATGTGTTCTGACTGTTTCTAAATGAAACAATATGGAGAAATTAAAAATGTCGGAAAAGAAACGAAATGCAGAATTTACAAATTAATGGTAAGACACTATGGGACAGAGCTAGAAGTATAGATATATCGATGGTTTAAAGCACAAACATAGTATGTCCACTTTTTGCTGATTTTAAGATATCACCATAGACATATTCAGTAGGGTCATATGAATGTTCTGCACAATTATTGTAAGTCAAAAATGATTGTAAATACCTTAAACCGCCTTGCCTAAATATAGTATTTCCCATTTGTACTAAAAATCGACTTCACAGACATATTATGTCCGTTGGAAGTGCACAAACATAGTATGTTTTGGACATACAATATTAGTGCTCATATGATCAAACTTATTATGGCTGTAAATATTGTTTGTCCGGACATGCAATATTTGTGCTCTTTATGATTTGAAATCAAGCTGATAACGTTGTAACATAAATATATCATGTTTGTGCATAGTTTGCAAATAGTTTTCGTATGTCTGTCTCTTAATCAGTTATAACGACTTTCGGTAATCTAATAGCAGTTCTGTTTTTACGTTCGAATAATAAGGTAATACTGTTTTGTGTGATTAGTGAACTTAAAATAAGTAGTGATTTTATCAAAATGTCTAAACGTGCTAAACTTTTAGTGGAATTAGCAAAAAAAGGATGCGAAACAACAAGAACATCAGGTATCTATTGATTGCTTCTTTGTATACATAGGTACTGTATTTTTAAGAAAATGGGCCGTACTTACCTAATAACGACTACAATGCTACGTGATTTATTTTAGAAATTATTTAGGAAGAATGTACTAGAAGTATACTAAAGACATAAATAATTATTTTACCGGTTTAACCTTACTTCTTTGATAAATATTTTTATACTATTAGCTAAACATCTTGTTAGATCAATAATTTGTATAACAAAATAAATTTAGTTTTCGCGGTATCCCGTAATTACGTTAATTTTATATTTTGTTAGAGGTAACGTGTGACACTAGAGATAATCCGGCAATGGAAAGCTGCAAAGAAAATGAGGAAAGTTGTTTCCAAGTCTGTGATGACATCATGATTATTCCCTTTGGTAAGACCTGTGTTGGGTGTTTATATTAGTTAAATAATATTAGTATTTCTTTTTCTGTTTAGAGGAACTTGAACGAAATGAAGATAATTCCATTTATCATTCAACAACTAATTGTCTCATTGATAACATTTTTTCGGTGGAAGAAAACTGTATGAATACAATTGCACAGATTCAAAATGTTGTCCAGTTATCCAAACCCATAGAATATAATTCATACGGAGAAGATGCTGATGGTAACTTTTGTCAGTTTAAAAAATATATGCTTTATTTTGATATGTACTATTTTTTAGGAAAGTTTAGTCTACCTGAAAACTCACTAGCTGTTTCTGCACAGGAAACTTCTTGGTTACATTTGCAACAAGTCCAATCTGTTCCATATCTTCAATCAAATGAAGATATTTCTGTTATTACAAATACTGCTTTACAAGAAAACAATGAAGACCATAGTATTCCTCAAAATGAAGTGAAAGCCACTGAATATTTATCAGACCCTGATTTTATCCCAGCAGACTTAGACGTTTCAACTGACAATGACTTCGATAACCAAGCGAATGCTTCTCCATTGCCTTCAGAAACAAATTCTACTTTAATGAATATAGAGACAAAAACAAAAAAAAGCCGCAAACGTCATGCACAACCTGAAACATGGGAAAGGAATATTCGTAAACAAAAAAGAATGTGTGGTAAAAGTTATACAAATAGCAAAAAAGAAATTATTCCTGAAAAGCGTATTCAACATATTATTGACTGCTCAAGATGTAGATTTAAATGCTCAACAAAAATTCCTCCTGAACGTCAGAGTATTTTGCATCAAGAATATTGGGCACTGGCTGATTCTGATCGACAAAAGGGGCACTTGTGTTCTTTAGTTACAGAGAGAAATGTAGCTAGACACAGAAAACGTAACCCTGAAAGCAATATTTCAAAATCAACATCGCGTGTTTACACATTATGTGACACCAGTGGGGAAACACAGAGAGTGTGTCTCAAATTTTTTTGTGCAACGTTTAGTATTAGCTTTCAGGTAGTTGATTTGGCATTAAAAAAACGTGGTCCAGGAGGGGCTTACGTAGGTTGCGATGGGCGAAAAGGGAAAGTTCCAGCTAACATTACACCCGACGCAGCTAAAAATCACGTGACAATTCATATAGACAGTTTTCCTAAAATGGAATCGCATTATAGTCGTCGCGATACAAAGAAACTTTATTTATCTTCTGACTTAAACCTTTCTATTATGTACAGATTGTACAAAGATGAATATTGCTCTAAGGAAAAAATTATACCCGTTTCCATAAACGTTTATAGATCCATTTTTAAGAAGTATGATCCTCAGCTATCGTTTCATATTCCCAAAAAAGATCAATGTTCTACTTGCAACGTTTATTATAATGCCTCAGACAAATCTTCTTTGGAAAATAATTGGAATCTCCATAAGCAAAGGGAAGAAGAAGCCATGACAATGAAAAAAGCAGACAAGCAGAAAGCTATTGAAGTAAAAGGAGTCAATTATAGAGCGATCACGTTTGACTTAGAAGCAATTTTGACAGTGCCGTTTTCTGCA
Source organism: Diabrotica balteata (assembly GCA_918026665.1). Taxonomy (NCBI): domain Eukaryota; kingdom Metazoa; phylum Arthropoda; class Insecta; order Coleoptera; family Chrysomelidae; genus Diabrotica; species Diabrotica balteata. The sequence goes on along the minus strand of OU898281.1, from coordinate 154,995,206 downwards.
GATTCTCAGATTTACTACAAACGGAAACTTTCAGTTTTTAATTTTACCATTTATGATTCATTTGATCAAAGTGGTCACTGCTATGTCTGGGATGAAACCGAGGGTTCCAAAGGTGCCTCAGAGATAGGCACATGCCTTTTAAAATATCTGTATAGTTTGCCAGAAACCGTTGAACATGTAGCCACTTTCTCAGACACATGTGGTGGGCAAAACCGCAACCAGTTTGTTTGTGCTGCAATGCTATACGCTGTTGCAAAAATTGATAATCTTAAAACGATCGACCTTAAGTTTATGGAATCTGGCCATTCTTATTTAGAAGCTGACTCAATTCATGCAACAATTGAGCATGCTCGTAAGCACAAAAAGATATTCACCACCGAAGAATGGGCACTTTTGATTAGCATGGCAAGACACAAACCAAAACCCTATGACGTACATAAACTCAACCATTCAGATTTTTATGACCTGCAGAATCTTGCATCACTTATAATGCAAAATAGGAAAACTAATGCGTTAGGTGATCCAATAAAATGGCTTCAGGTTAAGTGGTTCCGGTTTCAAAAAACAAGGCCATTTGTTATTTAATATAAATATTCATTGACTGATGAACATTTTTTAGAGTTTGATGTCATACAAAACAAAAGACATACTAAACAAGTTACACAAGTTACATGGACAGATGTCAAGCTAAAATCCAAATATCAAAAAAGACTTTTCATATCTGAGCAAAAAAAGAAAGACTTGTTGTATTTACTAAATAAGGAGATTATACCAGCAGTTTATAAAACGTATGTGGAAAGTCTTCCTACATCAAAAAAAACAAAAGATCTTGTACCTTGGCGGACCCCTGAAGATGAAGAAGATGATTACGAATAAAATATATTACTTTTGTGTTCTACCTACTATTTTTTAACAAATAAAGCATAAAATAAAAGAGAACTTTAACAAATTCATTATTTTAAATCTAGGTTACATGTTGTATGTCCAAACAGTAAGAACCATTATGTTGTATGTCCATACAAATTTTCAAAAAATAGATTTTTTAACCTAATAACATATAATATTTTGAAAATTATCTACATTAAGCTAATAATGATAACCGAAATTATTACACAAAAATTATAATATATCAATATATTACCAGTACCAATCAAAAAATAAAGCGAAAACTTCAAAACGTTTTTCTCAACAATTAAGATATTTGGACATACTATATCTGTGTTTTAAACCATCGATATGACATAGATGCAAGGTGGAGAACATCGAAAACTGGGTAAAAAATAGAAGAGAAGAATGAATCGATCATATAAACCTAATGACAACAAATAGAGAAGTAAAAACGGCAAGAGATGGTTCTCCAATAGGAAGACGATCAGTAGGAAGACCACGAAATCGATGGAATGACAACTTATTGGAGGCACACTGAAAAACAGACAGAGTCATGTATATGTGAAAAGAAGAGTAAGAAGAAAAAGAACTCAGCTTGTGTAAACAACTATGGTTGTAAATTTTCTGAAGGACACTGAAATTCACCATCGTTTCCTGGATACTTTCATCAGATTCTGATCCACTATAGTTGAGCCGCTGAAAAGCTAGAATGATCACCTGAATGGCACGCACTCTTAAATATTCCTCTACCTATATTATCACTTTTCCCATGTTTACACAGTAGGGTGGAACGAAAAAGGCCAAAAAATAAAATAAAAGAAAAATGATTGTGGCTATCGTTTAAAAGTTGTGTCAGGTAATGAAAACAAACGGTGTGAAAGCATTTTGAAATAAAAAAAAATCTTGAGGTTCCATATTGGATTTGAAAAATGAAAAAAACAAACAAAATATTTTTGTTGAAAAAATCGATTTGGCTGTGATCAACAGTCGTCTTTAGGATTGAAAAGCATCTTATGCAAAATTATTTTGAAATTAAAAGATGTTTTCAGGTTCCAGAGGGCATTTGCCCCCTCCCCCTGGCCCTGAAAATGACTGAAATTTACAAAAAATAGATCAATTTTGTATTATGTTTGCATATATAATGTATGGTATATATAATGCTTGCCCCACCCCCATATCAAAATTTCAAATGACGCTCCTGTCAGGTTCCATAATGCCATTGAAGCTTGATGGTATGAAGTACGTGTTCCAAACGCCAGTTGTAGATCAAGTAGGTAGAGAAGGGAAAAACGCAGACGCAGATGTTACATCAATCTTGCAACCATTCACGCAGGCATAGTGACACAACAGATAACAGTAATGTTGAGTTTCTTATCTCACACAGACGTGTCGTATATAAACATATTCTTCGAAATGTCAACGCGAAGTAGTTTGAACTGTGAAATACTAGGAACAATTATTGGTGTTTTCAATGATCGTGTTTTACCCACTAAGTGTGACATTCTAAAGTGCTTTCTCTTTATTCGTAATAAACTTAAGTTGACAAATAATAATAAAGATCCATCTATCGCCGACGCCTCGAATGCCGTTGCAACGAAAGTAGAACAAATATGGATAAAAGCTTCTATTCCAACATTATCGCATAAGCGCATTCAAGATATGATCAAAAATATTTATACAGAGTATCAAAAGCTGAAGCGATATACAAAAACTCAGCAAGCATCTAATTCATACAAAGAAAAGATTTGCCAGTTTCGAAATGAGTGTGAAAAGTTATTTGATATCGCGGCTTGCAAGTGCAACATGAGTGGAACACTGTGTGAGTGTACTTGTGATAAAACCAAGAAAGTACCACAAAATGAGCGAATTTTTCTTCAAGATCAACGATCCTGTAGAAAAATGGCAATTGGACCAGTGGATATTGCAGCATCTGCTGCAATAAGGAAGAAAATGGAAAGAACCACGAAGGCAAAGGCAAGTTCTCAAAAATATAATACTGAAAAAATTGTTCTTAAAGCATGTACTGTTGATTCCTCAAATCGTTCCATAAGTAGCAACTTGTCTGACTCAAATTCTTCTGATGCAGATGATCATGAAGAAGAATTCATTGCCCCTTTGTCAACAGTTACAGTCCAACCATCTACGGCACAAATGCGGATTTGCTTGCCAAGTTTAGCTTCGGCGTGCGACAGAACCGGGGTCTCCGATCGTTCTGCTGCAATTATAGCATCAGCGGTCTTAAAAGATATGGGAGTTGTAACTGTGACTGATACATCGAAAGTAATTGATAGAATGAAAATAAGGCGACAGCGTGCATCTCATAGACGTTCACTCCAGAAGCAGAAGGAGGGACTGTCAATCAGAAGTATGTTTTTTGATGGGCGTAAAGACAAGACTGTCTTGCAACAAAAAAAAGGCAAAAAGTTTTATAGAAAAGTAGTTACAGAAGAACATGTAACAATGATTGAAGAACCAGGCTCTCGATATCTAGGGCACGTGTCTCCTTTATCAGGATCGGCTGCAAACATCGCAGATAGCATACAGACATTCATCCTGAAAAATAATATTGATATATCGAAGTTAAGCGCAGTTGGATGCGATGGTACGGTAGTGAACACTAGCCCTCAAGTAGGCGTTATAAGAAAACTGGAAGAATACTGCGGCACCTCACTTCAATGGCTAGTATGCTTATTTCATTGCAACGAACTACCTCTACGTCATTTAATACAACAGTTAGATGGACGCACCAGTGGACCACTTGGTTTTTCAGGGCCAATAGGAAAACTTCTGGAACGCTGTGAAGAGAAAGCTGTCGTCAATTTCGTTGCAATAGAAAACAACCTACCAGTATTATTAGAAACAACAGACCTTAGTACCGATCAGAAGTACTTGTACCAAATCAGTCAAGCAGTTTCTGCAGGAAAATGTCATAACGATTTGAGCCTTCAAAAACCTGGGAAAATATCACACGCAAGGTGGCTGACAGTTGCTAATCGGTTGCTTCGATTGTATGTTGGCACTGAATGTCCCAGTCCTCAATTAATTATGTTAGTAAGTTTCATCCAAAAAGTGTATGCACCAGTTTGGTTTTATATAAAACTGTATCCTAGCTGTTCTGATGGTTCGAAACATTTATGGCGAATGATCCATTATTCACGATTTCTACCAGTTGACCAAAGAAAAATTGTCGATGCAGTTATCCAAAGGAATGCTTATTTTGCCCATCCCGAAAATTTATTACTCGGAATGATAAAAGATGAACGAAAACATATACGGGAGCTAGGACTACGCAGAGTGCTGAAAGCTAGACAAAGTCAGAAAGAAAAAAAAATCCGGAGATTTAAAATACCAACATTAAATTTTAATGCTGAAGATTATATTGACTTAATTTCTATTTCTGAATGCAGTGTTACGGCTCCGCCTTTGCTAAAACATATTTCCAATGAAAATGTAAGGGATATGATTGATTTCGGGAATCACAACAAAATAGAGGTCTTAAACTGCCCCTCTCATACCCAATCTGTCGAAAGAACTGTTAAGTTAGTAACTGAAGCATCAGCTGCTGTTTATGGACCAGAATCAAGGGATGGCTTTATTCGTTCAAGGTTGCAGTCTAGAAATATTATGCCGTTTTTTAACACAAAATCAGACTACCAATCATAAAATGTATATTGTATCATAAAACAATTATTTTGATTAAAAAAACTAATAAAAAAATAAATTTTTTAAATTTTATTTTTTTTTTGTTATTTCCAAAAATTTAAATTCAATATGGAACCTGAAGATAGGGTCAAATCCAAAAAATATTTTTTACAGTTTTATTATACATCAAAACGCAACTTTTCCGCACTAGCCCCAAACAAAATAATGACTTCGACTTTTTCGTTCCACCCTATTACACAGCTCAACAAAAACCAACTCATACTCTCGCTATAATATATTTATACAGTTTTTTACAGGTTATTGATTTACATTAAATTTAAACATTTTATTGGCTTTTGCGGGTATAAATATGTCAAAAGTAAACTTTAAATAAAACTAAGAGATAAATTCGTTTTATAAATCTGATGAAATGCGATTTGTTTTAGTAGAATATCTTCATTCACAAGAATACAAAAAATACAAATACAAATTAATATACGTACGCGTGAACTCTGCAAACAACTTTTAGCATAGCCAACAAAATTCACCAGCGAAAGTGAAACACAAATTAATAATGACTATAGATAAATAATATAATGACGGTGTAAACAGTTACTCAGAAGATCTAGTTTTGATCGCCTGTCGATGCTTGCATTAAACGATCATGCGACCTTGGATTCCATATTTTAAGCGGCCAGGTTATAGTATTTAAAATGTCATCAATATGTAGAGGAGGTTCAGGGACTGGCAGTTCAGGTCCAAGCTCTACCGGACAGATAGCAGACAGGAGGTTAGGATAAACAATAACTTTCCCATTTTTGGATTTAAATCCATAAACATCGACAATACAAAAAATAATAAACGTTTTAATGAATTTTGTTGCTCTTTTTATGCTATAGGCACTGTAAATCTAAAAGCTTTTTTCTCTTTTCGACCACTTCCATACATTGTGAGGAGCCCAAACTTTTTCTTGTTTAACATTTTTCTTACCAAAATATGAAAAATATACCTTTTTTTTATAAAATCACATATATAATATAATATATTTAAACAGTTTTAACAACCGTCATACTAGCCATAATTAAAAGGGTATGAGTGATATATTGATAAGTCGCGTTATATTTATTAGAATAAAATAAAGCTGTTAATGAAGAGGAAGAAGAACAAAGACTGTTGTATAATTCAATAACACTGCTACCAAACAAGTAACGTTAGATTTCTATTTTAGAAAAGTTTTTTCATCATTATCCTGTGCTATCCTTGACTTATCTGGTTTATCGTAATGTTGATGCTTACTAAAAATATTGTATTTAATATATGAACTACTATTACCTTTTCCATTTCACAAAAAAGCCATTTTAAGCGAATATTGCAAAAATTACTATCTAAAATCCTCGCAAAAGTTCTCTCCCATATAACCGGTATGCTATTAAAATATATTTATTTATCAAAAATTTTCTTCCTCTTGTTTAACAGTCTTTAGCAGTTCTTTATCTTTCTTGATGCTCCTTAGTACTTCTTCATTAGTTTTTCTTGATGTCCAAAATATCTTCTGCATTCGTCTATGAACCCACATTTCCAATGCTTTAATTTTGTTCATGATGGATACTTTTAGCGTCCACACTTCTGCACTATACAAAACTATGGACCAAACATAGTGTGGTAACCAGAGGCGAGACGCCGCTGTCACCAGTGTAATAATCAGAGGCGACTCCGCTGTCACCACTGTAAAAGAATAAGAATGGGAGCGTTATGTGAAGGTAAGGAAAACGCTGTCACCAAATGAAATACACAATAGATCCTCAAGGGATGCTAACCCTGCGAGCGGCTGCAAGGAATACTGGTCACACTGGTCTGGAGGGCTGGCTCGTCTTCGTGGAATTACGAGAAGATAAGGGATTTCGGGATAGGGGTAAGGACTCCTAGGTCTCAGGTCCTGTAAAGAGCAGAGGTTATGGGCTTACTTTTGAAGCCGGAGATATGCATACGCAGAATCTCATGGTCTCCTAGTCTCTAGAGAGTCGGACGAAAGGAACATAAAAAAACTAATTTAGAGTCAACAATATATTGAATCTACTCTGAAGTTACAAATACAATCGTTAACACGTTATTCTGCGCGTCGGGAGACGATGAAGCAAGATAGTGAAGAGTTGACAGTTGTACTAATATAATTACACAGGTTAGTATAAAGAAATCTGTTACCTTATGTGCGTACTAGGGCTTTCAACCACGACACGTTCAGTCTTCTGGAACTCGGTCAGTTGAGGTTTTCCTCCTGAGTTACGAACTTACGAGCTGCCACAATAACCGGACTACACGCGATACTAGGCCGGATGATAAGCGACCCCCGGAGAATTACCGACTGTTTCGTACTGATCGCGTACGGGACGCTATCGCGTCCAGTCACGGTGGCCCGCTATTTCTGACTGCCCATTACTAACTACTTCGTACCCGACGCTACCGCGTCGAAAGTACCCGGAGCAGGCAATTGATGCCTTCACGGCTACCGCCGTATCACTAATGCCTCACTGGCGTCCTTAGTTCGGTTTTTATCAAATGGTGTCCTCATTGACCGGTTGTAGTCCAAGGTTGCTGAATTGTAGTTTTGGCGTTATTGCTCCTATTTGGGTCACGGGTGTTGTTATTTTTTTACAACAATAGTTTCGTGCTTTTTATACGTTTAAACAATTATCAAACAATGCAATAACTAGGTCAATTTCTTTGTGTGATTTAAAATGCAAATTTTAGTGTAATAATTATCCCTTATTTGATTCGGAATATATAATAATTATCTCGAATAATTATTATCTTTTTCTATGCTACTTAGCCCTTTAATTCAACTTCTCACTCACTTGCTACGCTCACATTACAATAGCACTTAACCATACTTTACCTTAGTTCTAAACTGAGATGGTTATTGCAAAGAAATGACTTCATTTTCATAAAACTAGTTTTAGTCATTGCTATTCTCCGTTTTATTTCTATGTCTGGATCTAGTTGGTTCATTATCACAGTTCCCAAATATGTCATTTGTCATTTTGTGAATTTTCTCAACTTGGACTCCGTTCAATTGAAGCATTGCATCGGAACGTGGGTCACGACTAAACACTAAAAATTTGGTTTTGTTTGAGTTTACTTTAATGCCCATTTCCTCTCCTACCTCGAATCACGCCCTACGATCAAGCAGACTTTGAAGACTTTCAATATTATCTGATAGAATTACTGTATCGTCTGCATATCTATTCACATTAAGTAGTTCCCCGTTAATTTTTATTCCATCTGGTTGTCTCTCAAGTGCCTTTTTAAATAACTGGTCCGAGTAAACATTGAACAATGTTGGCGACAAAACGCAACCTTGTCTGACTCCTCGTTGTATGGGGATTTCATTGGGGATTTCATCGGTGTAATTATCTCCAATTTTTACGACAGCAGTTTGTTTCCAGTACAAATTTTTAATGACATGAATATCCTTGTCATTTATTCCGATATTTTTTAGTATTTGCATTAATTTTACATATACTTTATCCAATGCCTTTTCGAAGTCGACGAAACATGCAAATACATATTTTCTTTGGTCACGGCATTTTTGTAATGGGATGTTAAGCGCAAAAAGTGCCTCCCTGGTTCCCATAGCATTTCTAAAACCAAATTGGGTATCTTCAAGGTCTACGCATTTGTGTCTAATTCTGTTGTGAAGTATTCTTAGGTAAGAGTGTGGCTTATTACGCTAATTGATTGATATTCTGAGAATTTTCTCGCATTGTGTTTTTTAGGTATTAGACTTAAAAATGTAAATAATATTAATTTAAGTTCAGCTTTGAAAATCTTTCACAAAATAGAAGCTAGCTTCGCAACACGACTCCGCGACCGAGGAAGTTCCAAGTACCTGTAGCTTAACAAAAGCTTTCAACCTATTTTATGACAATTTATTTTCAGCCAAACCCTCGCTACACAATTTTCCAACTTTATACTTCCATTTTACCTCAGTTTTTAAAAAATATGCTTTCACAAATTGCTGAATGTCTACGACGATCTGAGCGCTGCAACTCTTATTGAAATATATTTTTAACAATGAACATTGAAAAGAACGTCGACGAAAAGTTGTTGTGAAGAACTTCTCTCCCGTACGTTATTCTGAAACTTCTGTTAGTTTTTTTTTGAATTAATTAGTGTAGCTCGTTTATAGAACGAGGCTGAAAAGTTATCGTAATTTTTGTAAATAAAAAATGTTTCTCTTGTAAAATACACAATTAAATAACAACTGTTACATTTATTTATATAGTTCTAATTTATTTGTCTTTATTCTAATTTATTGTCTATAATCTAATTTATTAAAACTCACGATAGCTAATTACTAATTTATTAAATAACTTTACAAATGTATGTATTTCACGTTTCGTACAAGTAAACCGCGTTTACCGATCTTCTTATGACTAACTCCTCAATGAAATTCTTCCGGTATTTATATGAAACCAGCTTGTAACAGAATGTTTGTAGAAAATACGATGCCGTTCTCGATCTCGACGTAGACACGGCGGCGACTGGTCTCAAAACATGTTCCTTTATCGGCTTGTCGCCCCCAGAACATTCGATTGTTGTTTGTCAGGTAGATTTTTTTGACCTAGAAATTACGAGAATCAATACAAAAGAATTAGTCATAAAATATTTACAGTTCTATACGCCATAACATTTAAAATCGTAACATTGCCCCCCTCTTAAAAGATGGTTCCTCCTGGAACCTTGTCGGGACTGGAACTGGAGCGGCATGCTGATATCGGCAACTGGACCCTCTTTTACAACTTCCAGTTGTATAGAAATGACAAGGGACGGTTTTCTCTCCGCACCAGTAACTATGCGGATTGCAACAGACTAACACCTGGACTTCGGTGTCTTTAAACATCTCCTCCACCATATTTCGGATAACCCTCCAATCTAATTGGCGGCACTCCAACTTTGGCATGGCTAACTTTTGCACGTCGGACTCTAGTACGTGCTCTCTCAACTGAAGTAAGGCTTCCCATACATCTCGGTAGGTAGGTTGGTCACGGGCAGTGTCTTTTGTTACCAGGTAGAAAAGGTAACGTGATGCATCTTGAAGTTTCAAGGTTTTACCAGGAGCTGGCACTTGGCATTGAAGTTCTGCAACTCGACCAAACTTCCTTCGAAAGACGGATGCCAACCCTGGTGCATCTTTGATACTGGCCGGGATGGTAAGGGCCAGTGAGTAGTCATCGGGGAGCGCGAGTAGATCTTGCCTTTCTTCAGTGGTAACACCATATCTTGCTTTACCGGTACCTCCATAGGCACCCATGAATTCTTCAAACGTGAGGTCAGACACATCTTGGACTTGGTTTACTTCCACTTCTTCATCTACGTCGTGGTCACCCTCGAAAGACGCCAACCGGTTATGGTGTACTATCATCGGCTTTCCTCTCGGAATCTTGCTTATTCGGTAAATAACATCATTGATCTTCTCCATAATGAGGTATGGACCTTCCCAAAACTGCTGCAATTTGGGAGAACAACCTTTTCGCTTTTTGGGGTTATAAAGCCAGACTTTATCGTTCTTCTTAAAACACCCCTTCTCGGCTTGCGTATCGTACCGTTTCTTCATTCGGTCACTAGCGATCTGGAGATGGGAACGGACCAACTCGTGTACATCGTCCATTCTTCTTCGTAATTCGATCACATAATCTTCACCTGCTACATCTTCTCCAGGTCGACACCCAAACTCTAGATCACAAGGTAGTCGCATCTCGCGTCCGAATAGGACTTTGGCTGGTGTCTGGCCTGTTGATTCATTAACAGCAGATCTGTAGGCCATTGTGAAGAACGGGAGATATTGGTCCCAGTCTCGCTGATGATCGGACACCATCTTTGTCAAATACTTGCCAACTGTTCTATTCATTCGTTCTACCATACCATCCGATTGCGGATGATAAGCCGTAGTCCTTGTTTTCTTCATACCTAGTCTATCACATATTCCTTGGAATAAATCGCTTTCGAAGTTCCTGCCTTGGTCACTATGGATCTCCAAAGGCACTCCAAATCGGCTGATATATTCTTGGATCAACTTATCTGCAACGGTGGCCGCCTTCTGGTCTGGAAGTGCGTAAATCTCGACCCACTTAGTGAAGTAATCCATTACTACCAACATGTACTTGCCTCCATTATCACTTTCTGGAAACGGCCCAGCAATGTCCAAAGCTATTCTTTCAAACGGGCTTCCAACATTATATTGTCTCATAGGAGCTCTCCTTTTTCGATAAGGCCCGTTACTCGTAGCACAAATAGTACATTTCTTACACCAGTCTTTTACATCGTCGGAACTGTTCATCCAATAAAACCGTTCCCGAATTCGCTGAAGGGTCTTTTTCACACCAAAAAGCCCTCCTGATGGACTGTCGTGTAACTGACGAAGTACTTCGGCTATTCTGCTCTTTGGAATCACCAACTGTCTTCTCTTCTCTGAACCGTCATCATTTTCCAGGACTCGTTTGAGCAAGCCATCTTCCATGATAAATGAGTCCCACTGGGCCCAATACGTCTTAACTATTGAGCCTAGGTTCGATATTTCTTGCCAAGGTGGTCGACGGTTTTCCTCTTTCCATTTTCGGATTTTCTGTATAACTGGATCTCTCTCTTGTTCTTCCCTGATCTTGGTAGGCGTCCAGTCGTCGTGGACCACCGTCGTTCTTAGCACTGCTGCTTCCTTGGATTCCGTTTTGTTGCAGTGAGAACACTCTGCTGGGCATGGCCTTCTGGAAAGAGAATCGGCGTTTCGGTGGCTAACTCCGGCCCGGTGCTCAATCTTAAAATCATATTCTTGGAGTCGTTCGATCCACCTGGCTATCTGACCCTCTGGATTCTTAAACTGCATCAACCACTTAAGGGCGGCATGGTCGGTTCGGATTAAAAACTTCCTTCCATAGAGGTATTGATAGAAGTGCTCTACTGATTTCACTACTGCCAGAAGTTCTCTTCTCGTGACGCAATAATTTCGCTCAGGTTTTGAGAGGACTTTACTAAAATATCCAAGGACTCTTTCCTGTCCTCCTTGAATCTGAGACAGCACTCCTCCAATTCCCACATTACTTGCATCTGTATCTAAGATGAACTCTCCTTCTGGCAGTGGATACCCTAAAATTGGTGCTGTGATTAAATGCTTTTTTAAGGTTTCAAAGGCATTCTGGCAGTCTACATCCCAGCGGTATTCTCTTGCTTCCTCTGTAAGTCGCGTTAATGGTTTAGCGATATCTGCAAACTTCTTAATAAACCTCCGGTAGTAAGTACACAGTCCCAGAAAACTTCTCACTTGATGTTTGTCAGTTGGTTTTGGCCATTCCTTAATAGAATCGATTTTTCCCTTATCCACGGCCACTCCTTCTTTACTGACTATATGACCCAGATAATTGACTTTACCTTGAAATAGCTGGCACTTCTTGGGGTTTAACATCAATTGGGCAGCTTTAAGTCGATTAAAAACGTTTTCTAAATTCTTCAGATGGTCTTCAAATGTCTCCCCCAAGACGATTATGTCGTCTAGATAAACTAGGCATGTTTTCCAAGATAACCCTCTCAACACATTTTCCATAAGCCTCTCAAATGTCGCAGGAGCGTTACAAAGTCCAAATGGCATAACGTTGAATTGCCATAATCCAGATCCTGTGGTGAAGGCTGTCTTTTCTTTATCTATCGGGTCCATTTCTACCTGCCAGTATCCAGACTTCAAATCCAAAGTAGAAAATAATTTACTTCCAGCCAATGTGTCTAATGTGTCATCGATCCGAGGCAGAGGATAACTATCTTTCTTGGTAACGTTGTTCAGCAAACGGTAATCCACACAGAACCTCGTTGTTCCGTCTTTCTTCTTAACCAGGACCACCGGAGAGACCCATGGGCTCGTAGAAGGTTCTATCACCCCGTCTTTCTTCATTTCCTGAACAATCGTTTCAGCTTCCTCTCTTTTCGCCTGTGGTAATCGTCGAGCTGTTTGACGAATTGGCTTAGCATTACCAGTATCAATTTTATGCTTAACAACGGTAGTTCTTCCCGTCTTTCCTCCTTTCGGTACGAAAATATCACGATACTGCCGAAGAAATTCCCTTAATTTCCTTTTCTCAATCTGATTCAGAGACTGTCCAGCAACCGCAACCATTTGATCAAATTTATCGTTGGAATTATCAGACGTTGTCGTCTGACGGATTATGGATGTGACAGGTACACAAGTTCCTACTTTTGTCTCTTTCTTGATGGTCACTGGGTAGTCATTGACATTAATAAGTCTCACAGGAATTTCTTTAGCCGAAGTCACTAATTCTTTTCCAATTATGATTCCACGGCCAACTTCGTCGTCATGATTCCAAGGCTCCATCATAACAGGTGTTCCTTCGTCCACAATTCCCTGTAGCCGCGCTACTATTATCGTTTCACTTCTCGCAGGCACGACTGTATCTTCTTTAACGGCTGCTTGCATAGTGTTGTCATCATGTGGATGGAGAAATACCTCCTCGTTACCAACTTTGATTACCTTATTCTTAAAATCCAATTGGAATCCATGTGTATTCATTACGTCCATTCCTAATATAACATCCTCTTCGATGTCAGCAACTATAACAGTATGGACGAACTTTTCTGTTCCAATTCCTAATTGTACCTGGATTTCTCCATGAATGTTGGCATTTTCACCTGTAGCGGTCCGAAGTCGCAACCTCGTTGGTAACAGTTTCTTACGGCTGTTTATAACTGTCGGACGTATAATGGTTCTGGTCGCTCCAGTATCCACCAACAATGTATGCTTTTTACCATTTATTTCTCCATCTACATATACACTATCTTCACGACATTTCAAAGAAGCTATTAGTATCAGAGGGTCTTTGGTAAAGTTCTGGGTCGAAGCTGCCCCCCTAAGGCCGACCCGTTCTAGTTTTCCTGATGGTGAGTTTCTTGATTTGTGTCGTACCTAGGATGCTTACATGAACTTCGTACGTGTCCTATTTCGCCACAATTCCAGCATCTTATGGTCTTCGTTTTCTTGTATGTCATGCTTTTCATCATATTAACGAGCTGGTCAAGTTTATCTTCATCTTCTTCCTCTTTTACAGTCCTAACTTTACTGTACCCGCCAGAGGCCTGCGTGGCTGACTCGTATTCAAGAGCGGCGGATAAGACATCAACCAGCGTCTTGTGACGAGCTAATCGTAGTGTTCTTTGCATCTCATGATCACGAAGACCATCAATAAACGTTTGAACGGCCAACTTTTCCATCATGTCTTCGGGAGCTGTTGGATAAGCATATCGCACTAATCTGGCGATATCTACTTCATATTCTTGAAGAGCCTCATCTTTCTTTTGTCTTCGATTTTTGAGCTGCGACTGATATACATGCTCCAAGTGTTCATGGCCATATCGCATATTTAACCTCTTCTTCAGTTGTTCGAAATCATCCGTCTCCTCTACGGCTATGGTCTGGAGCACATCTAAGGCATCTCCTCGAAGGGCGATAGTCAGATTTACAGCCTTTTCTTTTTCAGACCATCCATTCGCTCTTGCAGCTGATTCGAACTGTTTCATGTAGTTGTTCCATGATGATTTTCCGTCGAAAGTTGGGACTTTGACATGAACGGAACTTCCACTTCCTTCACATTTCGGCCGTGTTTCCAACTTACATTTCGTCTCGTCTTCTTTTGTCTCTATGGTAATTGGATTGTTTACTCTCTCTGTTGTTCCTGTTCCCTCAATCTTCCTTTCCAACTCTTTCCATATCTTCTCTTCGAAGGCCATCATATCGACAGCAACTTGGTTTTTTAATGAAGACACTCTATCGTCGAGAGCAGACATCTCCGAAGTGACTTTAGAGATTTCCAAGGAGATGTTAGCAGAGACTTTGCTTTCTAGAGAAGAAATCTCGTTAGACACTTTGTCTTCTAAAGAGGCGATATCGCCGCAAACTTTGGCTACATCAGAGGAAACTTTCGAAATATCGCCATGAACTCTGTTCTCTAATGATGCGATGTCACCAGAAACTTTATTCTCTAATTTTGAAATTGACGCGATGACAGCATCTTCAAATATATAAGTTTCCGGATCTAAACCCTCTTCCTCCAAAGCATTCTTTAGTCGTTGGACTAACTCAGCCTTTTTTCCGGTAGAAGCTAATTCTCTATCCTCAAGATGCCTTCTTAGATTCGTAACTGTGAGCTCGTAAATCGTAGCCATCGTTCACCAATTTCACTTCTTTTCAAAAAATTCAAATTAAATTTATCTACAACCCCACTTCTGCACCACTGTGATATTTATTTATATAGTTCTAATTTATTTGTCTTTATTCTAATTTATTGTCTATAATCTAATTTATTAAAACTCACGATAGCTAATTACTAATTTATTAAATAACTTTACAAATGTATGTATTTCACGTTTCGTACAAGTAAACCGCGTTTACCGATCTTCTTATGACTAACTCCTCAATGAAATTCTTCCGGTATTTATATGAAACCAGCTTGTAACAGAATGTTTGTAGAAAATACGATGCCGTTCTCGATCTCGACGTAGACACGGCGGCGACTGGTCTCAAAACATGTTCCTTTATCGGCTTGTCGCCCCCAGAACATTCGATTGTTGTTTGTCAGGTAGATTTTTTTGACCTAGAAATTACGAGAATCAATACAAAAGAATTAGTCATAAAATATTTACAGTTCTATACGCCATAACATTTAAAATCGTAACACAACGTTTCTATAAAACAAAATAAATAAATTTTTATTATTTATTCATTTTAATTTACCATCATTTGCCATCCATAATAAAATTGTTAACTGGTAAGGTCCATTTTTGTTACGTGTATGGTGAGTTGGGGTCACATTGACCTAAATTTGTTTTGCAAAATTAGACACTGATATTTGTTTATATTTAAAAGAATGACTTTAATAACTTAAAGACGCTTATTTTGTTATAAATTGTACAAATATTTGAAATATCTGTCTATCACGCATAAAAAATTAAACTAAGAAACAACCTCAAAAAACATGTTATTTTGAAGCTAGACTAAACATTAGCCTTTAATAAAAAAATGAGGAACAAAAAATTTTTTTTCTTAAAACATAAACTTAAACATTCAATCTAACCTACCAACACAAAAAAAATAACCAAAAACAAAAAAACATCATAAAAACTACAATCCATTCTCATAGGCAATCTTTGCAAATGTGTGTTTCACACATGTGGCATAGTTATTAGCGCTTTGCAACTTGAGAGCGCCCACCAAAGTGGCGTGGCAAATGGCAAGTGGCAGGTAGCACGCATCTAGCATGTTACTAAAAATGTAACTAATGGAAACGAATGATTTAGCGCACACCAAAATGATAGTGACGTCATACATTCTAATCATTCGTTTCCATTGGTTACATTTTAAATAACATGCTAGACGCGTGCTACTTGCTACTTGCCCCTTGCCAATTCAGTTTGTTGGGCGCTCTCACTAACTCAAACTATCTTTGTTTTTCTATCCAATGATCGGAACATTTTAAGCACCTTATTCTTTTTTCTAAAATAGCATTTTTCTGTTCAACAATGTCTGTTTTTAAAATGGAAGCGATGTAATGTCTCAGTTGCCTTGGAATTTGAGAAATAGTTAGCCATATTGCTATATGATCCTGCACAAGCTGCTGAGCCAGAGATTTCATGAATTCATACCTCGACTTTTGGGGGTTTCCAGGAAGGGATGAGTACATTAGAAACGCATTGATGGAAGAAATATTCAAAATTGTATAAAAACAAGTAAGAGGCCATCTTCAACTTCTACGATGTGTAGAATACACTGTACATTTTTCATCTAATGAATCGACGCCTCCTTTTGTTCGAATATAAAACTTGATAATTTCGGGTTTGTTTGTTTGTATAAGGAATGCTTGCTATGTGCAAGGAAAGATTGAAGGTAGGCGCAGCATAGGTAGGAGAAGAATGTCATGGTTGATAAACCTCAGGGAGTGGTTTGCTTGCACTTCCATACAATTGTTCCGAGCGGCAGCCTCCAGGGTCAAAATTGCCATGATGATAGCCAACCTTCGTAGCGGAGATGGCACGTGAAGAAGAAGAATGTTTGTATAAAACTTGATAATGTAACTCTATCGCCAAATCCAAATAGAGATGATCCCGTGAGCCTCGTTTTAGTTGACAAAAAAAGAAATAGGTATCTCCCTTTTTTTTAACAGTTCCCACGTAAGTTAAGCCCCGGTTACCCAACTCAGTTATCACTTCTGAGGATGTAAACCAGTTGTCTGCTTCTACGTTATAGTTAGAACCATCAATACATTTTAATAGACGAAGAATTTATTGCGTTAGTTTGTTAAATTTTCTTTCCTCTTCTGTCAAGGTTTGACCATCACTTCCAGCACCTGTATATACATACCCATCCAAAAAGTAATGAGTTCGGGCGTCAGTTAGTGCCATTATCTTTAAGCCATATTTTCGGAATTTTTGATGATCCGAAAACCAATGAGCATTTCATCAATACAAGCATAGTACCATATGTAATATTTTTTTGCTGTTTTTTACAAACTTATTGAAAATTAATAAAAGGGGGGCAAGTTTTTCGGTTTTTTACGTTCTTCTACGTAGTTTCATCATCAAACCTAAGCGCTGTCAAAAGTACCGAGAATAGTTTCCTTTCTATATAAGGATTATTACAGCTGTCCCGCCTTCCTTCTTTCAGCCAACTTTTCCAGTCCTTTCTGTTCTGCCATTCTCCATCTCTAAGGTCTCATCTTTCCAGGTCCTCGTTTTTTCCTCCTTCCCATTGGGCTCCAATCCGAAATCTTTTCTATCCACCTTGTATGATCTGTTCTTCTCACATGTCCATACTAAATTAAACGTTTTTCTTGGATGTAGCTGAGTATGTCTTGTTCTACTGCCATTCTTCGTTTTATCTCCTCATTTCTGATGCGATCTATTTTTGTTAATCTGCAGCTTCTTCTCATGAACTCCATTTCCGTTGCTGTGATTATTTATGTTTCGATTATCTAATACCCAATTATCTGCTCCATAGGTCATTTTATTGCGTGTTAAGGTGTTATAATTTCTCTTCTTTGTATTTCTGGTAATCTGTCTATAAATCGTTTTACTGGCTGTAAAACGCAAATCCTAAATATGGCTGAGTGAAATAACAAACCGATAAACGCACTCAGTTCAATAATGTCTAAGTCTTTTAAATCTATTCTATTAGTATCAGTATATTTCTTTCTAATCCTGGCAAGTTTTTCACTTGTTCTAAGAACAATCTCTTCGAAAATATCGTTTGTTATTATATATTCCCAAGCACTTTTCTGGAGACACATTTCCCAAGAAACTTAGTTGGCCCAATAACCCCAGGAATATGAGAGATAATGTTGAAACTATTTGTTCTTTTATTGGAAGGTGGAGCTTCTGCATTCCACTTGTATAGATTTTTGCCATAGTACGTTCTCGAAGGGCCTGGAGTTTGTTGCTGCTCATGTGGATCCGAGTCCGAATTATCTTTCGAAGGTGCTGCATTTTGAGGGATATTATCGTCAACATTAAATAGAGGTTTCACGGTTTCCGTCTCCCATTTAATTTCTGAATCAGTTTCGTGTCGCTGACATAGTCAGGATCATTGTCTGAGTCATCGTTACCGCTGAAATAACCGCGTCTAGAATACTTTGAGCCCATTGTTCAAACCAAGAATCATCGGAATCCTTTTAATTATATCGTAACAGGTCCATTTTCAACTGCAAATAAAAAAAATAATTATTAAAAAAAAAACCTAATCGGTGGTGTGTCCCCACGGCGCAGTTATTTCCGTATAATTTGTATACATTTACCTATTTGTTCATGACTATCCCGCTCGATATATTACAACACACTGACGGAAAGGCACTGAGACGATCAAGTACTTGTACTAACTAAGCTAAAATCTCTTGGGGCTCGTATGACCCCGCATCACCAGTTACGGGTTAATTTCTTAAGTCTGTTCAGATTTGTGCTAATTACTTGAATTTTTCTTGAATCAGATAATTTTTGGCATGATATATAGAAATGCCGACAAGATTTAAGACTTCGGGAATCTCGTCTGGTCTATAAATAAATGTCTATCCTTCAGATAACAATCTGTCAAATACAGCAATATTTATCTAGGGGTGAAGAGATCTATCCTTTCATGCAAATTTATTATTTTAAAAATGTAATTTTTAATTGTTTAGAAAATTTTGTTTATCCTAAAAAATTGGCAGCGAATTTGGTGATCGGTAAAAAATATAATACAAAACTTCAACGTTCCCAACGAGTAAATTGCCAAACTAGAAATTCGCTGGTTTTATACTTAGGTTGATTTTATAAGACGACTTTACGCAAAAAGTTCAGCGACTCTTCCAAAACAGAGTAAAATATTATTCTGTTGCCGTTCTAGCCTTAAATAGGAGGAAGATGGAGTGATTTTAGATGCAACTGATTAGATCACTCGTCGCATGGTGACAATCAGAATCACTAGTTTTTGTATAAATGATTACGAGAATGTATTAAGGTAAAAATAATGTATAATTTGATTTGGACATAAGTACAATTAAATACCTGAAATTCCTTTGCCAGTAGCTTATTATAGAGCTCAATATATCACAAATAATTTCACAAAATATACAAAGCAGTGCTGATTTAAGTTAATAACATTTTTTGCTTTTATTTATTTTGGATGTAAGTCCCTGTTGTATTCTTCGATTGTTAATGGAAGATAATTTTCTTTGGATGTATCACCTTCCATAAAAAGAAAAATATTAAAATGGATATTGAAATATTGAAAATTGTTGCAAACATCCAGTAGATGCTAAATATTGTATCATATGTAAGAAGTCTTGGGACTAAAACTACATTATAACATTTTTTTTCAAAATATTTAATTAAAGCAAATTAAGATCGTCGCAATAGCGCTGAAAAATTTATGCATAGCTTTATGTGAATACGCAGCCATCCAGGCGAGATTAATGAAGAAATCTCCCAATTAGATTTTCTTTGAGGGTGAATATTTAATGAGTCGACGTTAACGTTTTCGGTTTACCTATCTCTTCTGTCACTTCAACTTATTTTCATTTCTTTACAGCAGAGGTGACATCGTTGCCGTTCAATGTTAATGAGATTCTGGCCTGCCTTAAAATAAACATAAACATAATTGGAAAAAGTCCGTACTTAAAAATTACAAATATTTAATTAAGATATAATATTGGATATATTTGAGAATGCAGTTTGGATAACTTTATTTAAAAATACTGGAGAAAGCAGTATTCACAGCCACTTCTAAGCTCGGATAATCTAAAGGAGAAGTTTGAGTAACAGGCCAATTACCTGTTCTCGGAAACTAAACCATTGTTAAAATAACTAATGTACAGCTTTGAATCTGAACCTAACAACAAATACAAACGACACAAAGGAAATGGATAATTTTCCCGGATTATCTAGAGGTGGGAAAAGTTGTTCCTGTATATAAGAAAGATGATCCGAAGGATATTAGTTATTATCGCCCAATAACTGTCCCTTTAGTGTTCTTGAAAATATTCGAATACTGTTATCTTAACAGATTAAACTCTTATTTATTGCCTCAAGTTTTTGGGTTTGTATGTTAATGAATGTCTCAATTGGAAAAGGCAATGTGATGATATTACTTCCAAAATAAACTCAGCATGCTACCTACTTCGAAATCTCAAAGACATACTAACTGAAGAACAGCTTATCATGCTGTATTATGCTCATTTGCGGTATGGCATAGGAATTTCTGGTACGTCTTGTAAATTCAGTGAAGTCTTTCTATCTCAAAAGAGAATAGTCCGTTTTATTGCTAGTATTTCTCGTATATTTAGCTATATGAGTTTTTTTACTAGATATAAACTTTTAACTGTGCCGTGCTTATATATTTTTGAAGTTTGTGTTTTTATTCATTCAAATCTTGAGAAATAATAGTCAAATGCACAATAGAAATACAAGGCAGAATTAAAAATTACATGTGTCTTTTTCCAAAGGAAATATGCATTTTTACTCACCTGCAATAATAGGTCAAAGAATATATATAATAACTTAACCGAGCCAATAAAAAAATGTAAACATATGAAAATATTTATATTAACTTAAGATTTTTTATTGCAGAATACGTTTTATTCTGTTGATGAATATTTTGTAGACCATAAAATAATAATAATTTTTGAACTTTGAAAATAAGGCTATTATCGAGCACAAGTTAATTAAATCTAGCCCAAGTACTTTCGCTTAAAATAGCATCTTCAGGGGCATTTCGTCAAAATGTGAACTATCCGGCAAGCGTAGAATGTGGAAACATTAAAAATAACATAAATTGTACAAAACACTACACTAAAACGAGGACAAACAGTTTAAAATTACTTCTACGCTACATTCTCTGTCAGTATCTGGAGGGATAAATGTAGGAGCGACATTCATTTAATAATTTTTGAAACCAAAAAAAATTATAGTAAAATGAAACCTATTGAAAAATGAAGAAAATATGCTAAAAATTTAAGAAAAAATAAATTCCACTCCATATGAGGTTGGGTTGTGAGAGGTGGTGAGTTTATAAGGGTGAAAATCGGTTTATTGCGATTTTCGGCGAAACTACAAGTGCTATGGAAAAAGTTAAATGGCAAAGTTGTAGAGAACAAAAAGATCTACAACTTTTCTATTTACACTTTTTTCACATAACCTCAAAATTTTTGTGGAAAATTAAAAAAACTCAGTTTTTTTTGGTGTTTTATTTTTATCTTTTACAAAAAATTTTTTTTTACGAAATTTGCTAAAAACTTGCCCTAGTATGTACCAAACACACTATAATTTTTTGGAATTAGAAAATTTATGTTTTTACGTGATATTGATTTAATATAGAAAAAGCACCCTAATTTTCAATCGAAAATTCACGCGTCAAAATATCAACTTTTTTAAAAAAGTCGGTGCGCTTTTTGTTTGTTAAAATCTCTACTTTTCAATAGTACTGATCCTGACAACTTTTTCAGTTATTGTAGACCTATAAGAGGAAACATAATTGTTTCCTGCATTAAATTTGGAGCCTTTTTTTTTAATAATTAACAATTAAATGCAAAAAATACGATTTTTTTCTATGATTATTGTGATACTAGTATTAAAAAAATTGATATTTGGAAGAAAATTATTTTTTCACGAATTGTTTAAAGAAACTAGACTATTTATTAATTAATTAATATATAAACAAATTACATATTTGTAATGTATGTAGAAATTACATACAAATTAAAAAAAGAAGGATCAAAATCCATGGAGTAGATCAGGAGATATAGAAAATTTTATTAGTTTCAAATTAAGAAAAAAAAAGATGACTAACTTTCGCTCAAATTAACCTAGGCCAAATTTTTTTATTTGAAAATTCGGGTGCAAATACTAGCTTTTCGAATGTAAAAAAAGATTTTTTCTAAGGACAATATTTTTAAAGATATTCTTAATGTTTATAAACTACAAAATTTCAAAAATTTGGCATCAGGATTTTGACTCTAATAAATTATTTTATATAATTGATGGATTCGACCGTTACTTGATGGAAATTTATTTTATGTAACAATAAAACACTGAAAACTTTGTTTTCAAACTTCCACAAAATTTATTTTAAATATTATCACTACAGCTGTTTCAGCTGATTGCCTGAAATATATTTCATATTTCATAAACCTACCCATACTGACACGACTATACACAATTCGTCATCCCATCCAACACAACATAAACTGGCAGCTTATCATAGTATGTTACATAGATTAACAGAAATTCCGATGTCAAAATACAACTTTGAGAGAGAGTTAAATATAATTAAGCAAATAGCAGTAAACAACGGATACAACGAACAAACAATTATTAAAATGTTAAATAAAAAACTACACAAGAAAGCCCTGAAATTAGTATTTCAACCACCAGAGAAAAAACCCAGTACCTTCTGCTCGATTACACATACAGGCAAAATAACAACAAAAATTGCCAAACACATAAAAAAGAAAGTAATAACACCAGCTTTCCGAACAAATAACAACCTAGGCAAATATATTAAAAATAACAAGAGCCAAAATAAAAAACACTTAAATAGTGGTGTGTACAAACTTCAATGTGGCGACTGCCCAAAAACTTACATCGGTCAAACTGGTAGAAACTTTGATAAACGAATAGCAGAACATAAAAGGGCTTTCAAGAATAGAAAAACAGATTCGACATACGCACTTTAACTTCTAGATCATAATCATTCTTTTAATGACAAATTTAAAATTCTTCAAATTAAAAATAATGGCCTTAAGCTATCGTTGTTAGAATCTATAAAAATCAACAAATTAAAAAACACAGATATAATTCTGAATGACCAACTTGAGACAAACAGTTCTCCCCTCCTCAACCTATTTCATTAGAGACTATAAATTTGTAAACCCAAGCCAAAATAGATCACTTGAGAAAGGCAATCAGCCGAAACACCTGTAGTGATAATATTTAAAATAAATTTTGTGGAAGTTTGAAAACAAAGTTTTCAGTGTTTTATTGTTACAAATTATTTTATCTTTTTTTAATACATATTGATTGTATAAGTCTTTTGCTTTCATTTGTTGCCCACAGCAATACTCTATCTTTATTATTTTCTGTCTTATGTTATTGTAAAAAAAGGTCTCTGAGATAAACAAATACGATAATTTTTAAACTAATTAACATATCGGTCCCAAATGTTGAGGGTTTTTTAAGTACCCCAATACCCAACTTTGGGTAAAATTCTAAAGTTTAAATTTTAAGTTTACTAAATGTTTTTAACAAATATCAATTGTCACTTATTTTGCAGTTTGTGAAGCAACATATTGACTTTTCAACTTTTAAAAATCGGCTAAAAAATAAAATTTCGTAATTTTATTTCTAGTAATTAGCTTTTTAATAGAATGCAAAAAATCGACAAAATCGCGTTTTTTGCATTAAATTGTTAATCATTAAAAAACGGCTCCGAACTTTAGGATGGAAACTAGTAGGTTTTCTTCTTATGACTGGATATGACTGAATATGACTGGACAAGCAAGTGACGAAACAAACTTCATATATTATGTAAACTTTACTAACAAAAACGTTCAAAATAAATATTCCAATAGATATAAATAATCAAACTCCATATTCAAATACTGCAAAATATTTGGGTATTACTGTTTAATAAGCCCTAATAATGTTATTCAACATTCCTTCAAAAGGGTATATGCTTCTTACCTACGTATCGGCGAGAATCCAGAAGCTATCGACAAGGACAGCCTATGCTGACCAAGGGAGAGAATTACATTCAGCAAAACTTTGAAATTTTTTATAAAGTTTATACCAATTAGCTGCTTTGTGTTATACTTTCTGTTAAAAATAAAAACAGATGCGGAAAGTGGGTCAAATTTTGTAGGGACCTATTTAAAAAAAAATTACGTTTACTTTAACCAAAAATATATGAAAAAAAAAATTGTTTAAACAATTTATTAATTTACAACCAAATAGTGCACTAGAACTTTTTAAGACCTTTCATATAAAAAAAGAATCATCTCAATATCTGCCATAGTTTTTGCGTTATTTGATATAAACTTTTACATTGAAATTCAGATATGCCCAGAATCGCGAGGAACGGCCTTAAGAAAACTAAATTCATGGTTGTAAACCGTGCAAATTTAGATCCCGGGGCACTAATGGCAGGTAGCGAAGAGATCCAGAGAGTCGACAGATTCACTTACCTCGGAACTACCCTTGTAATTATTAAGGTATGCCCCTTGTGCTTTGGTTAACATGTATTTCGGGTAAGCTTTTTTCTTTTCTTTATATTTTCCTTCACTTCTTCAAAAAATTGTAAAATTCTCCACCTTGGGAATGATTTATTTTTATTTATGTTTTTTTTTACTAAGACAGGGAAATTTCAAACTAAGAAGGGGAAGTATTAGAAGAGAAAGGTAAGAAATAGAATAAAAAAATAATATTTATTTTAATCGTTTGATATGTAGGAATATTTTGTACGTGAATGCTACACAATTAAAACCAAAAATAAACAAAAAAACGTTTTATAATCGATAAATGAATTTTAAAGTGTTTAATACGATTGGATTATACCTTCAGTTTTAACAAGGACCCTTCTTTGTTCGCAATATGTCACCAATGTTATTTCAATATTGGTAGGCGGATAAAAACACACCGGGGGATTAAATATAAAAAGAGGGATGTTCTGTATTCTACGTGACTTTTATTTAAGGCTTAATCAAACATTAGCCCGGTTTTTCCATATTTTTCAAGCTTGTGAACGACTTCTTTTTGTCTGTAGTAGGACGTGGCACTTGAAGAGCATTCCATTATAATAAATTAGCATCTTTATTCGATTTGGACGCAGGGAATCGAAAATTTACGATAGTAGGTGCTTAAATCAGCACTGTATTCGGTAAATACGCCATCTACATACATATTCCAGACCTCGGGAATCATAAATTTGCGCGAGAGTTTGCGTTCGATAAATAGAACAAAATATCGCACAGCGGTCGTTCCAGTTTTAAGGAGTATAATTGACCAGGTGGCTTTGATTTATAAAGGAATGTTCTTATTGGTCTTATAGGTAAATATATGTACGTAGATGTTTACTAATTATTACAAACGCTATAATGAATAAACTGCGAAACAAATATCGGCGTTCGAAACCATTTATATTGATTTACTAAATTTTTTGAAATTTTTCTTTATTTCTTGGTGTTGTACTTGAGGGAAATTTGCTTTGGACTCAACAAATTAAATATACAATTAGTCGCTGCGAAAACAGTATTAATTTTCTTAAAATGGTGTGTAAGAGATCGTAGGGTACATATCAAAACATTGCATTTTACTTTTATCGAGCCTATATAAGATCTATTATAGATTACTCTTGTTTGGTATATGGGTGAGCTAGCATAACCTATTGTTACGATAAATATGATTCATAAAGTTAAACATAATATTTTTAATTCATTCAAGTCTTTTCTAGACCATACACCAGCCTACAGAAACTTCAGGTAATACCTGACGGGTCTTCTATTCGAAGTTTCCAGAAGAAGGTCAAATGAAAACCAGTCCGGGTGATCTTCTACTCTGTTCGAATGGAATCGCCGGAATTCTAGTCTAACGGTTGATTAGTATAAATAGAAATTTTATTGTAAACAGTTTTCAGTCCGATATAAATATTGTATGATACATAAATAATATAAATTAAAGTAGTTGTGTTCTAGTTTTTAGTTATAAGTGTAAAACTGTAATAAATATATATATATATATATTCTAATAAACTTATAAGTGTTATAAATGTAGAACCTTTGATAATAAATAAAGACAATAAATTAGATAAATAAAACAGTTCATTTGGAGTCCAGAAGTGAAATATAAAATAAATTGTAAATATGACTACGATTTATGAGCTCACAGTTACGGATTTAAGAAGACATTTCTTAATAAGATAATTTCTTAAGACTTAAGAAGACGGAAATTTATATATTTGAAGACAAACATGCTGCTGTCGTCTCGTCAATTTCAAAAGTTTCTTCTGATGTAGCCAAAGTTTCTGGTGATGTAGCCAAAGTTTAGGGTGACATTGCATTAATAGAGAGCAAAGTTTCTGGTGACATCGCATTATTAGAGAACAAAGTTTCTGGTGACATCGCATCATTATAGAACAAAGTTTCAGGCGACATCACTTATTTAGAAAGCAAAGTTTCTAACTAGATTTCTTCTCTGGAAAGCAAAATTTGTCTTTGTTAAAAAAACAAGTTGCTACCAATAGATTGGTCTTCGAAGAAAATATATGGAAAGAGATGGAAAAGAAGATGGAGAAAACAGGGGCATCAGAGAGAGGAAACAATCCAATTACAGTAGAGATAAAAGAAGACGAGAAGAAATGTATGTTGGAAACATGTCCGAAATTTGAAGGAAGTGGAGGTTTTGTTTATGTTCAAGTCCCAACTTTCGACGGAAAATCGTCATGGAACAACTACATGAAACAGTTCGAATCATCTGCAAGAGCGAATGGCTGGTCTGAAAAACAGTAAATTAGATAAATAAAACAGTTTATTTGGAGTCCAGAAGTGAAATATAAAATAAATTGTAAATATGACTACGATTTATGAGCTCACAGTTACGGATTTAAGAAGACATTTCTTAATAAGATAATTTCTTAAGACTTAAGAAGACGGAAATTTATATATTTGAAGACAAACATGCTGCTGTCATCTCGTCAATTTCAAAAGTTTCTTCTGATGTAGCCAAAGTTTCTGGTGATGTAGCCAAAGTTTAGGGTGACATTGCATTAATAGAGAGCAAAGTTTCTGGTGACATCGCATTATTAGAGAACAAAGTTTCTGGTGACATCGCATCATTATAGAACAAAGTTTCAGGCGACATCACTTCTTTAGAAAGCAAAGTTTCTAACTAGATTTCTTCTCTGGAAAGCAAAATTTGTCTTTGTTAAAAAACCAAGTTGCTACCAATATGTTGGTCTTCGAAGAAAAGATATGGAAAGAGATGGAAAAGAAGATGGAGAAAACAGGGGCAGCAGAGAGAGGAAACAATCCAATTACAGTAGAGACAAAAGAAGACGAGACGAAATGTATGTTGGAAACATGTCCGAAATTTGGAGGAAGTGGAGGTTTTGTTCATGTTCTAGTCCCAACTTTCGACGGAAAATCGTCATGGAACAACTACATGAAACAGGTCGAATCATCTGCAAGAGCGAATGGCCGGTCTGAAAAACAGTAAATTAGATAAATAAAACAGTTTATTTGTTGTCCAGAAGTGAAATATAAAATAAATTGTAAATATGACTACGATTTATGAGCTCACAGATACGGATTTAAGAAGACATTTCTTAATAAGATAATTTCTTAAGACTTAAGAAGACGGAAATTTATATATTTGAAGACAAACATGCTGCTGTCATCTCGTCAATTTTAAAAGTTTCTTTTGATGTAGCCAAAGTTTCTGGTGATGTGGCCAAAGTTTAGGGTGACATTGCATTAATAGAGAACAAAGTTTCTGGTGACATCGCATCATTATAGAACAAAGTTTCAGGCGACATCACTTCTTTAGAAAGCAAAGTTTCTAACTAGATTTCTTCTCTGGAAAGCAAAATTTGTCTTTGTTAAAAAACCAAGTTGCTACCAATATGTTGGTCTTCGAAGAAAAGATATGGAAAGAGATGGAAAAGAAGATGGAGAAAACAGGGGCAGCAGAGAGAGGAAACAATCCAATTACAGTAGAGACAAAAGAAGACGAGACGAAATGTATGTTGGAAACATGTCCGAAATTTGGAGGAAGTGGAGGTTTTGTTCATGTTCTAGTCCCAACTTTCGACGGAAAATCGTCATGGAACAACTACATGAAACAGGTCGAATCATCTGCAAGAGCGAATGGCCGGTCTGAAAAACAGTAAATTAGATAAATAAAACAGTTTATTTGTTGTCCAGAAGTGAAATATAAAATAAATTGTAAATATGACTACGATTTATGAGCTCACAGATACGGATTTAAGAAGACATTTCTTAATAAGATAATTTCTTAAGACTTAAGAAGACGGAAATTTATATATTTGAAGACAAACATGCTGCTGTCATCTCGTCAATTTTAAAAGTTTCTTTTGATGTAGCCAAAGTTTCTGGTGATGTGGCCAAAGTTTAGGGTGACATTGCATTAATAGAGAACAAAGTTTCTGGTGACATCGCATCATTATAGAACAAAGTTTCAGGTGACATCACTTCTTTAGAAAGCAAAGTTTCTAACTAGATTTCTTCTCTGGAAAGCAAAATTTGTCTTTGTTTAAAAACCAAGTTGCTACCAATATGTTCGGTTAAAGAAATACCTGTGAGACCTGTGTCAAACAGCTCGACGATTACCAAAGGCAAAAAAAGAGGAAGCTGAAACGATTGTTCCGGAAATGAAGAAAAAGAAACATATATGGTCACTTTTTGATTTATTAAAGTTTCTTAACATTTAGCTATTCGTGTTTTCAGGTTTACCTTTCTTCAGGAACAGTTTTGAAGATCAAAACGCACCGGCTAATTAGCATTTATAGTAAAATATTTTAAGATTATTTCCCGAGAGTTTTCTGAATACTTACCTTGTCTTTTTTAAGTCAATGAAACAAGATACTAGTATTTTTGGAATCATTCGTTCTTATAACGAGTTTAAATATTTTAACTTGAAACTGTCTTAAACTTATATTTCTAAACAGACTTCTTAATTTTACTTCGTCAACTATTATCATGCTCCGCCGCAAATATAACTTTCACGTAAAGATCTCAACTTTTGCACATAACATTTGTTGACAGTCTCTGTAATGGGAAGGTATATAATATATTATCTTAATAATGAAGTTTAGAGAAAATTCCGTATGAAGTAAGCGTGCTATGAAAGTTCACTGACTTAATTTATGTTTTGTTATTGTTAAAGCATTCCAAGCCTTATACAAGAAAGTAATAATCTTTGTTTTGCATACGACCTGTTTTTATGACTAAATTTCTTGTGGAATTTCTGATTAATATTTCCAGAGACAAGGGTTTTTGTATGGTTAATGGTAATTTTGTTGTTTAAAAGTCTTTGTAAAAAAGCTGTTTGTAAGCAAAACATTTTAGATGTTGGAGGATCTAATTTTGTTAAAGAGGTAATGCGTTACAGATATTGGCGCTTTATATTACCATTTTCACTTTATTTGCTGTCCACTCTTATTGAATGTCGATGTAATCCATAATTTTCTTTGGATCTTCATAATTTTTCACAATCATTACATTACCTTACAAAATAATTTTAGATCTCTGAAATTGGGAGAAGCTGTAGCTAAAGGTGAAGCGTCAATGTCACTGTCTCAAATCCAGGTAATTAGTTCTGTTTATTCTGTCTTGTTTAGTTCATCAGAGCGATAGCAAAGCTTTTGCTGCAGTGTAAACTTTACATTCTTAAGCTCAAAAAGATAAAAACCGATTTTGTTAAATCGTCTTTCGTTAATGGTCACCAAAATAGGTGTCAGCTTTTATAGCTATCACGACTTGTGCGAAAGAAGCAGTGACATTTACCAACCGTCTGTGTATAAGTTTGTATCTTACCCAGATCTCTGATGAAACAGGGTATATAAGGAAATAACGTTATAATATCCTAATGATACACGGAATATTTGACGAAATATTATCCCAGATTAAGCCATAAGGCTCACACCTCCTCTAAGGAAAAAATTCACTCATCCCAGATACCTACGGTATCAAAAGGATTGAGCTCTGGTGGGACTCTTTCCGTGTCATCGAGCCCGAGCGTGAAAAATTTTCATACACATCTGAACGTTGAGAGGTACAGCTTTCTGAATGGTATGGTAGAGATGTTTATTAAGACCTAGCTTTTTTATATATTCTAGGAGGTTTTTATGAATAACTCCAATAGTAGAGAGAATAATAGGTATTGTCTGTGTACTTTCCATTCTCCACTGTCTTCGTATTTGAAATTCCAGATCTCTGTACTTGGCGATCTTTTCGTTCTGTTATATATAATATAAGTATTGTCTGTCTCTTAAATTTATTAACTAGTATGACATTTGGTCTATTATATGCTACTGTTTAGTCTGTGAGCACAGCGTGGTTCCAGTATAGCTTGAAGTTGTTATTTTTAAGTATACTTTCAGGAACGTATTGATAATATGGGAGATGGTTTGTTTGGAGAAGTCCTAGTTTGATGACTATCTCTTTATAAAGAATATTTCCTACTGAGTCGTGCCGTTCCTTATATTCAGTGGCAGCAAGAGTTTGAAATTCATATTGGCATTTGTCATTTTTGACCTGAGGATCTTTGACGATATGTTTCAGGTAATTTTCGGTTGGTATAACTTGATCCTGAATGGCGAGTAATAAACCTTCTGTTTCAGGGAACACCTTTCATGATGTCAGCAAATAGTTTGACGCTATATTATCGACATGGTCTTGACTGACCTCATTGGGATGTCGCCTGTGCAGAGGTTTACCCATCCAGGTGCGCATTTTTTGTTTTTAATACGTTTTTAGGAGTTCTTTTATCAGGCGCGGTCTCCTGCGCGAATGGGGGATACTTTCTGGTTATTTTTCGCATTAATACCCAGAGGGTAGCAGGCCTATCTTCCGTGGAACAAAAACTGATATCTGGCAGTAGGTATAAAATGCACAACCATGAAAATGGAGATAATGATTTATGTTTAGGGTCGCTGCCTGAGGATCGCCAGGGCACGTCTGGAGCCGGTGCTGGATGTGACAGCATGCCGGACGTCAGTAGTAGGGTGTTGAGGAGGCGGGCCCCTGTTATACAATCAGCTACAGCCCAACAATAATAACAACCACAAGGGAGCCAAAAAACAACAAGAGCTCCACTCGCTGAAGCCGGTGCTTATTCAAGCGGGACGACCAAGGTAGCGCATGCAATGGACTGTGTCTATAAATGAAAATATTTGGCGTTTCTATTACAAGTGTAGGTACAAACAAGCAGCGGTCCAAGTACTGATCCTTGTGGTGGAGGCCCCTCTTGACTGTCTTATCTAGTGAGTGGACTTCCTCAACAGGAACCTTGAAGTATCTGTCGGATAGAAAATCTTAAATCAAAATGTTTATCTTTCCTCGAATACTTGATAAAATCATTAAGATCCTCCAGCACAGATCAGAGGTAATGTAAGTCGATAAAACCTCACCAGATACAGGGAGTCATGTAAGATGCCCCCATTTTCAGTTTTTATTAATCAAAAGTCTGTTGCATTTACCTTTATAAATACCATGAGGATTGTTTTTTAATATGGATGTCCTTCCAATGTTTTTATGTGGCCATACAATGTTTTTAACAACTTTTTATGTAAGTAGTAAAAAACCAACGTGTTCTTTTTATATATTTAAATTTTAACTTACTTGTTTTTTTTTATATTGGTATTTTTTACTCTCTCTTTTAGTAAACTGATGATGGAATGATTCAATTCCGAAAAGATCTTTAAATAAATATTTTAAAAATCAAAAGACTGATATTTTTTTGTACACACTTATGACAAGTCGAAAGAAAATGAAAAAAAGTATTTTTGAAGTGTGTATATTTTAGGCAATTCCTAGCTGAGCGCTTTCCGGCTTTACAAAGCCATCATCAGAGCTATGCTACAATAAAATGATCTTATAAGTACTAATTGGTAAAGATTATAATTTTTAACTTACGTCAATTTTTTAAATACCACTACAAAGGAGAGATCTCATTTCCTTAAATTTCAAAATTGTGATTTTTTTAGGTGTTGAAAATTCTTAAAACATATAAAAAACATATAAAAAGCCGACACTGGACTTCACAAACACGTTAAAAAATTGAAAAAAAATTTTGTCATGGTACGGGTGTAAGAACCCGACCATTGATTGATGTGAGGACGTAGACAGAATAGAACTAATGAAATCAAATGTCGGTCCTTTTAAACGATTTTTCAAAAGTGACAGTTGACAAATGTCATATATAGGAAATAGAGATTGTTTTTTAAATTCTTACAAAATTATTTAGTAGTTTGGAATTACTAATAGTCATCAAAGACTTTCTAAAAATTAAGTTTTTAAATTAAATTTTATGTGTTCATCACATCATACCGAATAACATTAGTTTGTAAATTCACTCAAGTCATTGCTCAAGGTCAATGTATGTTCAATCTGACAACCATCCTTAAGAAACAAGGGCTCAAATTGTTCAACAACATTATAAAGAAGAAACATGGTATTAATGTTACGTTATCTGATACTTAAGTGTATTGAGAATTGTATCTCTTGATGGAAAATTGTAAGAAATTTGCATAAAACATATATCATACACAATTTAAAAAGCTGACAAAGGAAACTGCCTTCTAATCATGTATAATAGTGATTATGTTAACAAAGTAGAATCTTTTCTATCCAACAACTCATTTATTCTACTTAACAAGAACCCAATGAATAAACTTATAAATGATCTAAAATCAAACATTTCTAATGCAACTAATTTGTTTCAAGAACTTGGAACTAACCCCAAAACTTTCATTTCTAGCAATCCTTTAATACCAAGACTTTATGGTCTCCCTAAAATTCATAATGCTAATGTTCCAATAAGACCTGTAGTTAGTTTTGTCAATACCCCACTAGCTTCACTAGCAAAATTTATCAACACTCTTCTACTAGATCTACTTAATTACACTCCCAAATATACTATTGCTTTAGATTTAATCTCCAAAATTTCTTCACATACTCTTCCGAATAACTTCACTATGGTCTCTTTCGATGTAACAAATCTGTTCACCAATGTTCCCAGATTAGACACCATTCCAATCATCAATAACCTTCTACAAAGAAAAAACATTAACCAAAATAAATGTTCACAAATTACTTCTCTACTCCAATTTTGCCTTTCCCAAGATTTCTTTATCTTTAACGATAAAATTTATAGACAACCAGAGGGTTTAGCAATGGGAAATCCTTTATCTCCTCTACTTGCAGATCTTTTTCTAGACTCTCTCGAAACTAACTTTGTTCATTCTCAACCACAAATAATCCTATGGTACAGATATGTGGATGACATTTTAGCCTTTATAGAAGGCCCACCTTCAGAACCTCACAATATTTTGTCAATAATTAATAATCTACATCCTGCAATTAATTTTACCTTAGAAGTAGAAAGCAACAACATTATCAACTTTTTAGACCTAACTATCAAAAAGAATACTTCCTCCTCTTCTTCTTTGCCTACACTAGAATTTTCAATATTCAGAAAACCTACTCAAACTGACCATATGATACCAACATCATCAAATCACCCTTTTCAACACAAGATGGCAGCTATTCAATGTTATGTCCACAGACTTCTTAATATCCCTATGTCTCAAGAAAATTACAATAAAGAAATCTCCATCATTAAACAGATAGCAAACAACAATGGTTTTCCTTCTACTACTGTTGATAAAGTCATTAGAAAATCTATACTCAAAAAGAGACTAAACCAAGCTTTTAATGTTGATAAAAAATCCAACACTACTTCCATATATAGATCCTTAACTTACTTAGGACCAATTTCAGAAAAAATTTCAAGAGTACTTGTTAATAAAATTAGTGACTTAAACATCTCCTTTAAAACCAAATATAACATCAAGTCCATCTTCAGCAAGACCAAAGACAAAGTTGACAAACTAAACAGAAGTGGTATTTACAAGCTGTCCTGTGGTGACTGTAATATGACTTATGTAGGTAGAACAATGAGAACTCTGAATCAAAGAATCAAAGAACACCTCAATAACCCAGAAAAATCAAACTTTGGATATCACATTAAATTTAATAATCATTCCTTTTCTCCTTCTAAAAACAGTAAAATTTTACACAACATTTCCAATAAAAACTTTAGACTCATGAATCTCTTGGAAGATCTAGAGATATCCAAAGAAATGAAACTAAACCCTGATTGTTGCTTAAACACACAAATCAACCTCAATTGCAACTATAAACCTCTTTTTAAATTATTATGGGAGACTTTAGAGGAAGAAGGGTGACCTCATGCAATCTTATTATATATTTTTCATACTTTTATATTTTTAAACAAATTTTAAACTTTATTAGAAATTTACAACATTTTGTAATTCCTTTGACAGTTATTCTTAATTGAAACATGAAAATACATTCTTAAAAAATTTTTTATGCAAATTTCTTACAATTTTCCATCAAGAGATACAATTCTCAATACACTTAAGTATCAGATAACGTAACATTAATACCATGTTTCTTCTTTATAATGTTGTTGAACAATTTGAGCCCTTGTTTCTTAAGGATGGCTGTCAGATTGAACATACATTGACCTTGAGCAATGACTTGAGTGAATTTACAAACTAATGTTATTCTGTATGATGTGATGAACACATAAAATTTAATTTAAAAACTTAATTTTTAGAAAGTCTTTGATGACTATTAGTAATTCCAAACTACTAAATAATTTTGTAAGAATTTAAAAAACAATCTCTATTTCCTATATATGACATTTGTCAACTGTCACTTTTGAAAAATCGTTTAAAAGGACCGACATTTGATTTCATTAGTTCTATTCTGTCTACGTCCTCACATCAATCAATGGTCGGGTTCTTACACCCGTACCATGACAAATATTTTTTTCAATTTTTTAACGTGTTTGTGAAGTCCAGTGTCGGCTTTTTATATGTTTTTTATATGTTTTAAGAATTTTCAACACCTAAAAAAATCACAATTTTGAAATTTAAGGAAATGAGATCTCTCCTTTGTAGTGGTATTTAAAAAATTGACGTAAGTTAAAAATTATAATCTTTACCAATTAGTACTTATAAGAACATTTTATTGTAGCATAGCTCTGATGATGGCTTTGTAAAGCCGAAAGCGCTCAGCTAGGAATTGCCTAAAATATACACACTTCAAAAATACTTTTTTTCATTTTCTTTCGACTAAATATTTTAAGCTTTTAATAAGCTTTTTTATACCTTAATACACACGAACACCACGTGCTTTGGAACCAGTAAATTTATATGTATATGTAAATATATGTTTTTATTTATATCGAATTAAAGTTTTTAGTCTATTTCTGTATAGCTGCCGTTCGGTTGTATAATCAGAGATTGTTGTAGTGGCAGTACGAAGAAATTGTAAAAAAAATTGTACTGTTGCGACATATAGTAGGTATATGGACTTTCAATTCGTATATATGCAAAATGAATATGCTCTGAAATTCATAGTATGTTTTATTAAATGTTATGTTACATTTTTTTCTACATTATACTGACAAAAATGTGTTTTTTGCATTTTATTGACAAAAGTTGTGCATATTTATGCGAATATGTTTTATGTTCGAATATGGGTATTTGCCTAAGTCTGATAACCAGCGACATATAGGTTTTCTTTTCGGTATAAGTAGATATATTAGAAAGAGATGGCCACTTAAAAAGGACCTCAGGAAGAACTGTGTATTAAAGTTGTAACACTCTGAATTCATAATTTATGTAAATTTGCTGGCACTAAATACGCCAGTAACGAAGGGTGAAATATATTCCATAAAAAGTGTGGTTTAACGACTAAATTACATGCACGGAAATATAAACCGTACTTGCCTCTGTGTACGTCTTAGCGCAATAATATAGCGAATAAACAGATCTCTGAGCATGTTCTCTAATTATGAAGCGAAACGTAGTGAATAGAAATTAGTTACAGACCTGGGGGATGATGTACCAGAGCAAGGGAGAGTTTTATGATGAAAGCACAACGAGGGTATTCTAAATTAACTTCATCTAGAAAAAGTTTTAATTAGAGCCCCCGCGTAGTTTCTATCGTTAATCTCCGCTATTTTAGCGTATTTCATTTTTATTTTTGATCACACCTGGCCTCGGCTCAAGGAGGAAAATGTGAAAAGGCAAATGTTATAATTAAAAAGTTGCGCTTTTTACGCTTTACGCTTTAAAGGGCGTATATTTCAATCTGATGTTTAATTTGCCACCAACATTGAAAAAACTCGGTACGAGTTGGAAATTACGTTTGAAATAAAAAGTATTTTATGATGATTGGGAAGTCATCTCAAGCGAGACTTTGTATATATAACTAAATAAAAAATACTTTATTTTCTTTTTTAACATAGTATTTTTTTTTATTAACTCCGCCTGGGTTGTCTGATAGGTGGATTGAGTAGCTCATCGGATGACACTGCCGGTCCCAAGCCCGGATAAAGGAGGAGGGTCCCCATGGCAAGGCTAGTCACCTACCTGGGGTAAAGAAACCCATATTGGCTCACAGAACTGAAGATTCAGCCTCGGATACCGGACGGAAATATCAGATGACGACACACGCTATGACAATGGAAAAACGAATTGGTAAACGAAAACCTAAAGACCCCATCACACGAATCGCGTGCTGGAACATTACGTCGTGGAACGGAAGAGACCAGGAGATCATAATAGAAATGAAAAAACACCAATATTGACATCTGCGGAATCTCCGAAACAAAGAAAAAAGGCCAAGGAACATCAAAATACGGAGAATTTATACTCATATACAGCGGGAAAGCTAAACAAGAAAGAGCGCATTCAGGAGTTGGAATTTTGCTGCACGATAAATACACGCAAAACATCGAAGATATCTGATAGAAGATCACAACACACCTGATAAGCACGTATGCCCCAGACATATCTAAGCCCACAGCAGAAACTGAAAATTTCTATCAGCAACTACAAAACGTCGTAGATAACATAAATACGAAAGACAAAATTATCGTACTCGGGGATCTTAATGCACGGATCGGAAACGTTGTCATACCAGGTATAAAACAAAAGTACAACGAAGAAATAATTAATGAAAACGGCGAAGCACTAATAGACTTTTGCGCTAGAAATGAAATGAGAATCAACAATACATACTTTCATCATAAAGACCAACATAAATACACTTTTAACAATAATCGAGGCCAGCGATCAATGATAGATTTTATAATCACAAATCGAGCGATAACTCCGTCACAAGTACTTGATGTCAGAGCACTAACATCTGCTAACCTGGGGACTGATCATAACCTTGTTTTATGCAAGATGCTACTAGAACGTCCGCAACGAAACAGAAAACCCCCAATGTTCATCGAAAAACATAATATAGAGTCGCTAGCAACAGAGAGTACAAAACTGCTCTATGAGAACAGGATTACCAACAAACTAAAAGAGATCGACTTAAAAACCCGAATGGGGAGTAGAAGATACTTGGCAAAAAATTAAGAAATGCATCAACGAAGCAGCAGAAGAAGCGATTGGTAAGCGGAAAATTAACACGAGAGCGACAAACCACACCAAACCGTGGTTTTGGCAAGAGGTAAAAGAACTCTCTGAATTAAAACGCAAATGCTACCTGAGATATAAAAGCACGCAATCGGAAGAAGCTAATGCAGAATACGTCCAAATATGAAACGAAGTAAACGCCAGAATAAAATCAATCAAAAGAGAACATTGGGCCAAATTCACTTGCGACATGGACTACGACCTATATGGTGCCCAAAAGAAAGTATGGAAAATGCTCCGCAACAGGAAAAAACCAGTTAACGAGTTCGTGCAGACCAAAGGAGTACCTATAGAAACATGGCAACAACATTTTAAAGAGCTATATGATGCTGAAGAAACGCTGAATATAAACGAAGGCGAAACAGATGTGAGTGCTACAATCAATGACGAAGAAGTAGAAGCAAAGATCAAAAAGCTAAAAAACAGAAAATCACCGGGAACGGATGGTATACCCAATGAACTTTTAAAATATGGAGGCCCGGAACTTGCAAGTAAACTGGCACAACTATTTAACAAAATATTAAACAAAACAGAAACACCAGAAGAATGGCATAATAGTATCACAATCCCCATATTTAAAAAAGGACAAAAAACCTGCCCACAAAACTATAGAGGAATAACCCTCTTAAATACAACAATGAAACTTTTCACGGGTATTCTCAAGGACAAATTACAAAAGCAAATCACTAATGCTGAAGAACAACAAGGTTTTACAAAAGGGCGGTCTATAACAGACGCAGTATTTGTAATAAAACAAATAAAAGAAAAAGCTATAGAGTTCGGCATACCAGCGTATATTTGCTTCATTGATTTGATGAAGGCATTTGACAGAGTTCGCCTGGGAGACATTCTAAATATATTAATAGAAAATGAAACACCGACCAGTATAACAAAGATACTCCATAACCTAAATAACAACAACGTAACCAAAGTTAGAGCAGGAGACGAATTCACTGAAAATATTCCAACACCGGAGGAATTAGACAAGGCGACAGTTTAAGCCCCTTCTTGTTTAATCTTCTTATGGGCAAAATTATCAACAAAGTAACATCTCTTAATCTCGGATATAGAATGGGCAACAAAAGAATTGGTATGGTGTGCTACGCAGACGATGCAGCAATTATTGCCGAATCAGAAGATGATCTCCAAAGGCATCTCTTTCAGTTCTTTCAAACAAGCCGACTATTAAATATGAACATCTCTACCAACAAAACTAAATGTATGACAATAGCAAAAGATCCGCTCAGATGTAAGTTAGTGGTTGAGGACAACCCCATAGAACAGGTGATGCAATTCAGATATCTGGGCATAGATATATCAAGCACCCATGACCCAGTAAAGGACCTGAGGAGTCTGATCAACAAAGCATCTGCATTGTCAGGATGTCTGCGGGAGATAGTCTGGTCTAATCCGTATATGCGCACAGATAGTAAAATTAGAATCTATAAGACTTGCATACGACCGATCATGACATATGGCATAGAAGTGCGCGAAGATACCAACAAAACGAAACAGATGCTAAGGGTTGCCGAAATGAAAACCCTAAGAACAATAATGGGGAAAACAAGAAGGGACAGAGTGAGAAATACAAACATTAGAGAGCAGTGCAAAATTCAAGATATTGTAAGATGGGGAAGACAGCGCAAGAGGATGTAATACAACCATGTAAGACGAATGGATGAGAATATACTCCCAAAAATTGCCCTAGAAAACAATCCGCCTGGTTCAAGACCCCTCGGAAGACCACCTAAAAGATGGAGGGATAGTTGGCAATCTACCTCCCAAGAAATTAACCAGAGGCAGCTTCAGAATTAAACAGATCGAAAGATCTACAAAAAGTAGAAGAAGAAGAAGAAGATTTTTTTTTATTAAATTTGCAAATTTACAATCTACTATTACAGGGTATTAGTAAATATAAGTATTGCAAATACATGAGAGAAGAAATTATCCATTGATAACAATCCCAATTCATATAGATCAGGCTGTGGAGAGTCTTATACTGAATAATAATATAAACGATTCTTTCGGCAATTTTAATAGTGTCATCTTGCATAGTGCAGGACTCTTCATCGGCAAAACAAAGCCCATTAAAAATCATGTTCCTGTGCCTTGGTAGAATTCGAAGTGTAACGAAGCAGTACGTGCCATCAAAACAGCTTTTAATAAATTTAAGAAGCATAAAATACTCGAAAATAAAATTAACTACAAAAAATGAAGGCTAGAGCTCAACGTTTAGTAAATTAAATAAAAAATCAGTTTGGCCCAATATGTCTGTAGCATTAACAGTTCCACTCCTGTAAGAGAAGTATGGAAGAAAATACATAAAATTTCTGGTATAAAAGAGTCATCCCCAATATTTAGTCTTAAAATAAGTAAATAAATTGTCACTTCTCCTCTTAAAATTGTTAATATATTAGCTAAAAACTACAGAGAAATGTCTTTCAATAAAAATTTTGACCCTGTATTTCTGGAAAATAAACTAGAGGCCGAAAGGTATAACCTCTATTTGGAAAACTGTAACATTCCATTAAACGTTCCTCTCACGTTACAAGAACTAAACAACTCACTGAACGATCTAAAAGAAACAAGTCCTGGGCCTGACGATATTCCAATTATTTTCTTAAAACATTTACCCACATATAAAAATTACATGCTTTAATTATTTAAATCCATCTGGCAGTGACACCAGTACCCATTTGTTTGGTCAAAATCTATCATTCTCCCATTTCTCAAAAGCCAAAAATCTCGCCAACACCCCAATTCCTATAGACCGATAAGCCAAACTTATGCAATGGGCAATTTATTAGAAAAAAATATTAACTTAAGGCTGACTTGGCATCTGGAAAATTCGAACTGACTTACAAACGAACTAAATGGTTTTCGACAAAACCGATCAGGGATAGACAACATATTAGACCTGAAAAGTGCTATTCATGAATCTCTGGCAACAAAACAGCATTAGATTAGATTATATTCCCAATAACCTTTCCAAGGTTATTGGAAATATAATCTAACTGGAGTTAGATTCACCGCCACACGAACAAATTTATCTCTAAACCGCGATATGACAAGAAAAATTGAGATTGAAAGTTGGGGCATTGGAGCACAAACTTTGAAAACTCGGCTTCTTAAGAAACAGGAACATGGAACTTGTGGATATCTTTCAAAGTTGTTGTAGGCGACACAAATTACTTAGATACTTAGAAACATGAAAACAGTGATTACTCTTCAAAAGTGACACATTACATAGAGTATAATTCACTATTTCCAACAAATTTGCCAGCTCCTTGACAGACTTAACTAAACACGTCTGCTCATTTTAGCTACCCTTTCAAATCTAACTTGAATTCTCCCCGACCTCGATATGAGTATCAGCTCCTACCATTTTCCTTTCCCGCTAACCAGTCTTTGCAACCTAAAATTCTTATTAAACCGCTTCAAATTATATCGTTAAATAACCTTGAAACATTCCTTGTTTTTAAAATTGTAAAACTGAACGTAAAAATAAATAAAACCACATTTAAAGTCACAGTTACCTGGAATTTGGATTTTTTTTCTTTTACATCACAATGTAAACAGAGAATTGTGAAAATATTTAATACTCGGACCAGGGACGTACTAGATAAATTTTATTCTTGAATATTAGGCAGTTTAAGAAATTTTCTATATGCTACAGTATACTAAAATATATAACTGTAATATACTAGACAACAGTAAAAAGTTATAGGTCTTTCTTCTGTAGAAAACGTTTTATTCTGTTAAATGTTTTCTTTAGAAGAAGGGCTTATATAAACTTATTTAATATTGTTCATTTGAAAAGAAAAAAACACATATTTTATAAATAAGCTGTACAAAAAGGGATGATATGTAAAATTATGTATATAATTTCAGTGTATTAGGACTATATTACATATAGCTGGTTAAATAGCAATTAAGTTTATACAAAGTCTTACCAATATTCTACTTCAAATACTTGCGGTACTCAGGGGCTTTCACTCGCGGTTGTTCCTCATACGAGGAATCTGTCCGAGCACCGGTTTATGAACACGTGTTTCGCGGTACTAACACTAAAATCATGAGATAGAGAACATTTTGCGTCTGTACACGATTTAAAACAGTATTTTCGTTATTTTTCGTGTAACTAAAAGCAGGAGAGAGATAATTTGTTAGCGGCAGTCAACAGTAGAAAGAACACCCTGTCACCAAACGACAGTCAACAGAGGAGTGAGAGCGTCCGTTCCCATTTATAGACAACAGGCAAGAGAGATACATCCGTACCAAGCGATAGGTAA
This sequence comes from Diabrotica balteata, assembly GCA_918026665.1. Classification (NCBI taxonomy): domain Eukaryota; kingdom Metazoa; phylum Arthropoda; class Insecta; order Coleoptera; family Chrysomelidae; genus Diabrotica; species Diabrotica balteata. Next base: position 154,953,554 of record OU898281.1, on the reverse strand, counting down.
CAGGCAAGAGAGAGAGGGAGAGAGAGAGAGAGAGAGAGAGAGAGAGAGAGAGAGAGAGAGAGAGAGAGAGAGAGAGAGAGAGAGAGAGAGAGGAGAGAGAGAGAGAGAGAGAGAGAGAGAGAGAGAGAGCGAGAGAGAGAGAGAGAGAGAGAGAGAGAGAGAGAGAGAGAGAGAGAGAGGAGAGAGAGAGAGAGGGGGGGGGAGAGAGAGAGAGATGACACATGATGCAGGAGAGCGACTTCTTGTTTGCTATATTACAACTGTCTATATTTCTATCGAAGGGGAGGTTGAACTGGAATAGGAAGAGCTATCAAGGGGTGGGACTAAGGTAATGATTGTAAAATTTCGCATGTGAAAAAATTGAACAGGAGCTAATGATTGTTTCTCAAAATAAACTTTTAGCTGATATGCCCTTCTTCTAGACACCATCTTAGTTATGTCTTAATCCCGTAAAAACGAAATATACAAGATTATTCGCATTTATTTGCAGTACAACCAATAAAAGCTACATTTAAGCACAATTAATGTTTTACAATCGAACCACACTAATTTACACGCTGTGAATATCAAGACACAAAGAATAGTTAAAATAATTGTAAATAAAGGGAACAAACACTTTTAATTTACCTAAAAATCCTCTTTAAAACATCTGAATAGAAACTGTCTATTCGAAAATCCTTCTGGGAACACGCTGTAACGACTATCTTCAAATATTGATGGGCTTCTCGACTAAAACAACGCGGACCTTATTTGAGAAAAGGGAATTGTAGATTCTAGGGAATTGAGCAGTAAGTTATCAAGAAACGTAGAAATAAATGATATGTCGTTATTGCATAAGAACGGTCTGATTGTAGCGTAGTCTCGTTATTTCTCTTCGCTTTTAGCTTAAAAATGTCCTTATTACATCGAAATATGTAGAGTTCCATAGAGAATTGTACGACACTACCTATTATATTATATACTTAAATGATATAAATTCGGAATGAGAAGTAATTTAACCTGTTTTAAAATATATAAACGTATCTTGGGAACAAGAAAATATAATAAATATCTATAACCGTTAACATTGTCTATTAGTATTATTTAATTAGTTTGAAATTTCGCTTGTATTTCAATTATATAATCGGTCCAATGCCAAAGTCAAGAATGTGCATATTTGATGTTTTGTGAAAAATTCGTTTTAAACATTGGGGACATTGTTAAAAATACAAATTTCAATTTATGAACCTAACGACTATTGAAAAATTACTTTTATACAGCATTAAATAATGACGGACCCCCTCTGTGGCTTAGTGGTAAGAGCGCCTACCTTTAAACCTAAAGGTCGTGAGTTCAAATCCCATCTGGGTAGGGAAATTTTTGTTTATTAAAAATTAATGAATGAAAATAATTTCTATCCATGTGTGATCGGTACTCACCGGAGGGACCGCAGACATTCGGATACAGTTAGCGTCTCTTAGCAAAGACAATGACGTCGACTTTGCTAAGTATCAAGACAATTACCATACACACACACACACACACACATACACTACACTAGGTACCTGACTGTACCATGCCAATGATCATAGTTGTCGAGGCATTTTCCAAATTTGCAGTAGTTTGATTACAAACATTGTTTTTATATACATACGAAGTACATTATATATATTTCGTATTTATTATTTATTTATAAAAAATCTAGTTTCAGCTCTTGGGATTATCTTGCTAATTGCTGGATCAACTATTTACTTTTTAAATAAACAGAGTCGGACCTACCCTAATTAAAATTATTGGAATAAAAGTTCGATTTAAAGTTCGATTCTTCTTTTCAAAGAAGATAGAAGATTAAATTTGACAAAATCTTCAACAAAAAACCAGGCCATAATTTTAACCGGCAATAGATGAAATAAGAACATAAGAGTACACCATTGCAGTAGGAAATATAGTTCATCCAAAAAATGTACTGTTCTCGTTCCAAATGTCAAACGGAAGAATATGCATCTACCTTTCAAGCACACAAGTCGTAGATGATTTTCTAAGTCAACATGGCGAAATTAAAATTAGAGAACATACAATCAAAGCACGTAAACTAATTACACCCGCTAATAGATTAGTTTTATCCAACGTATGTCCATCTATACCCCATCACATAATCGAACAGTCTTTATACAATCTTGGTTTTAAATTAATATCTCCGATTTTGTTTCTTAGAGCTGGAATACCAGACCCTCAATACAGCCATGTACTTATTTTTTTACTTACTACTACTTTTTTACTACTTTCTTTCTCCGAATTTTTCTTTCCGATAAACTATCTTGTTACAAATGCCACCAAGCTGGATACGTTTCCTCGGACTGTACCTCAAATCACTCTTATCCACAAAATACTCAAAAGCCCCAAACGGAGGAAAATTTTCTTCCACAAATACCATCCACTAGCTCCGAACAAAATCAAATTACACATGTAAATAACGAATGTCGAGAAGAAATGGATGCTCAAGTCAGCACTGATAATAAAAATAAACGATCTTACTTCGAAGTGTCATCCCCAACTTGCTCCACTCCTACAGAAACTATACCAACAGAATTCACGAAACCAAAACCAGTGCAAATTAAAAAGAAGAAAAAAAATTATAAAAATAGACAAATCCACTTTAGAAACTACTAATATTGAGTCGTTATTACAACCAGTCAAATAATTTATCCAGGATGCATCACCACCATATCTACTAAATTACAAGTTATTAGCATTCTTAGAAGACGTTCACGGTTCTTCCACCCCGGTAGAACTGGCTTTAGAATACACACAGGATATACACGGGTTGGAACATATGCTAAGTGAAATATATCCCACGTTGAACAAAAGCGCAATTAAATTTAGAATTACAAGAATCAAGAAAAAACTACTTAGAAAAATAAACCAAGATTTGAGTATTCAGGACGACACCTCTGAAGATACTGACGCATCACAGGAAAATACTCCCCCAACGATAAATAAAAAAATAAAAAGTTAACAAAATGGCTATTATTCAATGGATAATTTAATCCGTAATTTACACATATAGAAATGCTTCAGCTTTTAATTTAAGAAACACATCGACAAGTTATCTGCTTACAAGAGACAAATTTCACAACAAATAAAAAATACTCATTAAAACAATATGACGTTTTAGCATTTAAAATAAAATCTTCAACACAATATTCTACAATTAATAATATATTATATATTCCAGTAAAGGTAGAGGCACTCAAGAACACCTGCTGAATATAAGACAGATAATCGAGAAATCTAGGGAATTCAACATCTCACTATACATCTGTTTTATAGATTACTGTAAAGCGTTCGACAGGGTCAAGTGGAGACACTTATGGCGAATACTAAAAAAAGTAGGCGTGCCACAATATCTATAGATATACAAATTTGATAAAACATATATACAATAACGCAACAGCATCTGTTAAACTCCATGACTTTACCGATAAATATAGAATTGAGCGAGGAATTAGACAGGGCGACACCATCTCCCCCCAACTATTCACTGCAGCTCTGGAATATGCCTTTAAAAAACTAGATTGGGCTAAAAGGGGAATAAATATTGATGGTGAATACTTAAGCCACTTGCGCTTTGCAGATGATATTGTCATTATAGCCGAGAGATGCGCCGACGAGACGACGGGAGGGTCTTGAACCGCTTAGTACAGCCGCTGCCAATAAAACAGCGCTGTACATTGGGCCTCGATTTTTTCAGACCATGCAGGTTAGGCAATTATGCATATGCATAAGGCAATTATGGGAAGCATCCATATTCATAGTCATTTTATGAGGTCTTAGTATAAATGACTTATGGGAATTTTTCTTGGAGTATTTACATACTGGCTTCTTCCTATCGTGGGACCTACGCTCGTCTAGTTAGAGTTTTACCAATTATGACTGAGTTAGGTGTTTGTGTTGTCTTTTATGTCTGTGCATGTCCCATTTTTCTACTATTATACATATTTTACTATTTTTTAACTTTTTACTAATAGCCCTTATTGGCTATTTTTAGCTATTTTTTTCTGCTCGCGATAGTCGCGCTTGGCACTAGTTTTTACTACAGGGGGAATGGTCGGTCTCGTGCGACATTAAGCTGGCCAAACATCAAGCCATAAAAGGGCCATACGCTGCTGGTCTGTTACTTTTCGGATCGGAACGGGGAGGAACAGACCAGCAGGACTAGGCCTGTTTTCGGATGACGGGGGTTGGTTACATGATGATCGAAGCTACCACCCGGGCATCGCCCGGTCTACAAACCAAAAGAGGTAATGGCTCTACTCTGATAGCCAAATGCCTCGTCATCTAATTAGTGACGCAAATAAATGGATTAAAGAGATTTCCACTGTACCTAACCACTATCTAGCGAAACCACTGCCAAGGGAACGGGCTTTAAAAAATTAGCAGGGAAAAAAGACCCTGTTAAGCTTGGCTCTAGTCTGGCATTGTAAAGAGACATGAGAGGTGTAGCATAAGTGGGAGATGGCAACATCACCGGTGAAATACTACTACTTTCATTTTTTTTTACTTACTCGGTAAGGAAAAACGCGTGCGTGATGTGCTTACGAGGCAGCAACTGTCACGGTATTCTTGAGCCAAGAGCACAGAGTGACGTTTTGTTGCATTGTGCCGTTCGTCGGTTCCGTAGTTCTGATAAGGCTCGCCTTTCGGATACCCGGCTAGCGTTCCTGTGCTTTGCTTCGAGCGTCAATTTACCTCCAGTCTGATTCGATTCGAGGACACTCCCATGCGGGGAGTTTGACTGGGGCGGTACATCTGTCAAAGAATAACGCAGGTGTTCTAAGGCCAGCTCAGCGGAGGACAGACACCTCACGTAGAGCAAAAGGGCAAAAGCTAGCTTGATCCTGATGTTCCGTATGCATAGGGACTGCGAAAGCACGACCTATCGATCCTTTTGGCTTGAAGAGTTTTCAGCAAGAGGTGTCAGAAAAGTTACCACAGGGATAACTGGCTTGTGGCAGCAGAGCGTTCATAGCAACGTCGGTTTTTGATCCTTAGATGTCGGCTCTTTCTATCATTGCGAAGCTGAATTTGCCAAGTGTTGGCTTGTTCACCCATAGACAGGGAACGTGAGCTGAGTTTAAACCGTCGTGAGACAGGTTAGTTTTACCCTACTGATCTCGTCATTGCGATAGTAATCCTGCTCAGTACGAGAGGAAGCGCAGGTTGGGATATTTGGTTGACGCACTTACTCGAGCGGATAATGGTGCGAAGCTACCATCCATGGGATTATGCCTGAACGCCTCTAATGCCGTATCCTTTCTAGTCAAAGGTGGCAACGATATCTCTTGGAGTTCCGAGAGTCGAAAGGCTCAAAACAATGTGACTTTACTAGGTAATCGTAGTTCGCTACGATTGTCGCACGAGCCCTTATTTTCGTTGAGATTATCGGTTTACAGTGGGATGGATCCTTGCCAGAAGACCAGATCTTTAGACAGACGAACATGGGTATTATAATCTTTTCGATGTTGGAACTCGGAATTGTCTGTAGACGACTTACGTTCCTGGCGGGGTGTTGTACCTGGTAGAGCAGTTTCCACGCTGCGATCTATTGAGACTCAGCCCTCAGCTTGGGGACTCGTCTTGTCGGTTAGACGAGACCCCTGGTATTAAAAAATAAAGATAGCCGTTTTCGGTATAAATAGATAAATGTCTGTTTATACTGAAGACGGCATTTTTTATGACATCAAGTACATTCTTTACGTTTATTAATTTTAAGAAATAAAGCTGTTTTTCAACCCAATAAAGCCGTTTTTGGTATAAATAATTATACTGAAAACGGCTCCTTTTATGACGTAAAGTATATTCTCTATGTCTGTTATTTTTAAAAAATAAAGCCACTTGAAGCTTCTTAACAAAAAGCACTGGGAGCACTGACGGGCGGTGGTGATACTGTGGCAAATATCAGACGATTTACAGATTTTTAAACGCGATCAAGGTAAAAAAATTTTTACTCACATTTGATGAACTGTATATCGGTATATGTAACTCTATGTGTATATTGCTATACATCATTGGAAAGGTATTTTAATTGTCTGTTCAACCGTGGCAAAAGTTTTGTTTTCCCTTAAAACATTTCTCTAAAAGCAATCGGTTTTCAAATTAAGGATTTTTGTATTTTTCTATTATGCACTGTAAATCGTACAGATACTCGATATTATCTTGGGTGTCATCATTGAAAAGGTATTTTTATTGTCTATCCAACCGTAGTGAAATTTTGATTTTCCAAAAAAAAACGATTTACAGATTTTTAAATGCGATCAATGTAAAAAAAAAATTTACTCACATTTGATGAACTGTATATCGGTAGATGTAACTATATGTGTTTATTGCTATACATCACTAAAAAGGTATTTTAATTGTTTGTACAAACGAGGTTAAAGTTGTGTTTTCCCTTAAATATTACTCTAAAGCAATCGGTTTTCAAATTGGTGATTTCTCATGTTTCTTTCATGCACTGTAAATCGTGCGGATACCCGAATTTAGATTGGGTTACATCGTTGGAAAGATAATTTTATTGTCTATCCAACCGTAGTAAAATTTTTTTAGATCTTTCCAAAAAAAAAACGTTCATAAGTGCCGTAGGGTCCACACAGATGACAACAAAAATAATAAACCACCACTTTTGTACTCCTACTTAACCGAACAGTGAACGAACTATTCAAATCGGTTTAGTAGTTTCCCAGATACCGAATTTCATTTTTATTTTTGTTATTTCATCGTTTCTTAAATAATTTTAAAAATTTTTTCACCCTGTAAAACCAAATATGGCTTCATCATAATCGAACTGTAAAAAATTTTTCCCATAAGTCCAGTGGTTTCAAAAATATCGAATTTCTTTATTATTTTTTTTTTGGTGGTTTTTCCACTTTAAATATTCCAAAACCAAACCATCGTTTTTCAAATTATTTCAAAATTTATTTGCCCTGTATACCAAATATATACCATCATTGGCACTGTCTTAGTTTTATCCGCTAACCCCAATTTGCCGGAAAAGGGAAAAAATCGAATTAAAAATTCTCAAGTTTTTCAGCATATACAAACGTCCAAATTGAAAATTTTTCTCACGAACCGTTAGATGTAGAAAAAATCTGAGTGTGTCAGAAGAACGAGCGGGCAATTTTATGTAAGAAATGTCTACCCGTTTGACTCTCGGACCAAAATTGACGTCAATATAGCCGAATAATGAAATTTGAAAAAAATCCAAGGGTACCCCCTTACTTCATTTTTTCCAAATTTTTATAAAAAAAAATTTTTTTTTTTGATGTTTTGGTACAGTTGCG